>JAVSCE010011040.1:0-367799 GCA_032199065.1 Smutsia gigantea
TTTAAATGATAGTATTATTATTTTAAAAGGAAAATATGCAACTTCCTAAAACATCAATAGACTCAACTGTATACAAATTAAAAACCAAAAACATCCTTGTAGTACTGTGAAAAAAAAATGTTAAGAGTAGCAAACAACAAAGGAGAAAGTATTAATCTCTCTATGTAAACAGCTTTTACAAGTCAGTAAGAAAAAATAGATGAACAAACCCTATAGAAATGTGAACAAAGAACATGAACAGGCAAGTCTGAAGGAAATAAGGAAAGATAAATGCTTGAAGAGTGCCCAAAGAAATTGGCCCAAGAAATGAAAAGCTAAAATAAGGCTTATAAAAAATGTTACAGAACAGATAATGGCAAGTGTTGGTGAGGGTATGTGGAAATGAGCACTTATATTATTGGTGGAAATACCATGTAAATTAAACAGCCTTTCTGGAGAAAAACAGCAATCTCTAAGTAATCTTTAAATACAAATTGTCTTTGATCTAACCATTCCACCTCACAAATGCACAAAGGTTATGTGTAAGGTTGCCCATCGCAACATTGCTAATGATAGCAAGAAATGGAAAGCAGCCTAACTGCCCATGTAGGAAGGCTGAATACATGGACAGCCACAAATCCCATGGAACTGTTAAAAGAGCAGAGTTAGAAGTATGGGTACAGAAATGTCCACTATGTTCACTTAAGTGTTTTCTTATAAAACTGTAGAGCAATATATATATAGAATAATCCCATTTATGTTAACTTTATTCTTTTCTGAAATGATGGGTGCCAAATTTTAATAAGATTTCTTTCAGACGGCATCGAATGATGTGCTTTTCTGTATTTTTTAAATGTTCAAATGTGAATATGTATTTTATAATAAAAAATAAACTACTAGAGCTTATTTTTTTTAAAGCAGGTAGTGATGAGCATAAGTTATTTGTTACCTATAACTCATTAAGAAATGTTCCTCATGGGTTCTCATTGGTACTTATGAGAAAAATATTCCCCAATCCTATTAGAGGCCAAGTTACAACATGAACTTCTCTCCAAGGGGGTGTCATGCCGTTCCACGTGCAAATCAAGGCAATGATCATGGGGATTCCTTACATCTGGTTTCAGTGGTCTTCTGATGAGAAGTCTACCCTCTGGATGTCTCAGTAACTCACTCCAAGATACCTTCCAGCTGCTAAATCCCCCATTTAGCCTCACTTTTGTTCCGTTACCTAGCAACCCATTAACAAGCCACCAGGGCTGCCTTTAATCCCTCATAATGGGGCGTGTGCTTTGCTTACCTGAGAGCCCACCTGGCTTCCTGAGAGCTTTTTCGGAAGCTAAATTATTGTGAAATGTTCTTATTAAGGAAGCTACAAAAAAGAGAGATACCAGAAATTTACGACACCTCCAAAAACTTCCACCATCTTCTTTAAAAGTAACTATCCCTCACCTTTCAGACTGCTTTAAATTGTATGGGGCAGAAGTTCTTAATGTGTGGTCCCATCATCAGTATCCCCTGCTTAGAGATGCAAAGTTTAGGCACCAGAATCAGAAGCGGCGCTGGGAATCTAGGGGTGGAGCCCAGCAAGCTGTGTTTTAACAAGCCCTCCAGATGATTTTGATGCATGCTCAGGTTGGAGAGTCATTGGGAGAAAGTAATTCCTTCCATTCTTACTTTTCAACAAGCTTTTACTAAATTCCTGGTTTGTATCAGCCCTGGTCCTAGGCAAGAGAGAAATAAACAATTACAGTGGTTGTATGATAGGCGAAAGCCCTTAAGGGAATATCTGGGAAAGGATCTCACAGCCTTGGGGAGTCAGGGGAAGTTTTCCAGGAGAAGTAAAGTCTAAACAGAGGCCTGAAGGCTAAGTAGGAGTTGAATCAACAGCCAGGAGAAGAAGGAAGGCTGTTCCAGGAAGGAGGAACAGCATGTGCAGAAGCTCAGAGTGTGATGTTAGCATGAAAACAGTGGAGACCTACTTAAGTTTTTTAAACAGGGGAGTTGTGTAATAGATATGTTTTTTTTTTTAGGAGAGCAAGGTACAGGCTTTTATTTATAATTTATTTTGGTATCATTAGTCTACAATTACATGTGTAATATTATGGTTATTAAACTACCCCCTTCATCAGGTACCCACCACCAACCCCATTACAGTCACTGTCTATCAGCATAGTGAGATGCTATAGAATCACTATTTGTCTTCTCTGAGTTGTACAGCCCTCCCTGTGCCCCCCCAACATTACGTCTGCTAATCGTAATGCACCTTTTTCCCCCTTGTCCCTCCCTTCCCACCCATCCTCAGTTCTTTTCCTTTTGGTAAGTATTAGTCCGTTCTTGGGTTCTGTGACTTTGCTGCTGTTTTGTTCCTTCAGTTTTTTTCTTTGTTCTTATACTCCACATATGAGTGAGATCATTTGATACTTGTCTTTTTCTGCTTGGCTTATTTCACGGAGCATAATACCCTCTAGCTCCATCCATTTTGTTGCAAATGGTAGGATTTGTTTTCTTCTTATGGCTGAATAATATTCCATTGTGTATATGTACCACTCTTCTTTATCCATTCATCTACTGATGGACACTTAGGTTGCTTCCATTTCTTGGCTATTGTAAATAGTGTTGCGATAAACATAGGGGTGCATCTATCTTTTTCAAACTGGGCTGCTGCATTCTTAGGGTAAATTCCTAGGAGTGGAATTCCTGGGTCAAATGGTATTTCTATTTTGAGTTTTTTGAGGAACCTCCATACTGCTTTCCACAATGGTTGAACTAATTTGCATTCCCACCAGCAGTGTAGGAAGGTTCCCTTTTCTCCACATCCTCGCCAACATTTGTTGTTGTTTGTGTTTGGGATGTTGGCCATCCTCACTGGTGTGAGGTGATATCTCATTGTGGTTTTAATCTGCATTTCTCTGATGATTAGCGATGTGGAGCATCTTTTCATGTGCCTGTTGACCATCTGAATTTCTTTTTTGGAGAAGTGTCTATTCATGTCCTCTGCCCATTTCTTAATTGGATTATTTGCTTTTTGTTTGTTGAGGTGTGTGAGTTCTTTACATATTTTAGATGTCAACCCCTTATCGGATATGTCATTTATGAATATATTCTTGCATACTGTAGGATGTCTTTTTGTTCGACTGATGGTGTCCTTTGCTGTACAGAAGCTTTTCAACTTGATATAGTCCCACTTGTTCATTTTTTGCTTTTGTTTCCCTTGCCTGGGGAGATATGTTCATGAAGAAGTCGCTCATGTTTATGTCCAAGAGATTTTTGCCTATGTTTTTTTCTAAGAGTTTTATGGTTTCATGACTTACATTCAGGTCTTTGATCCATTTTGAGTTTACTTTTGTGTATGGGGTTAGACAGTAGTCCACTTTCATTCTCTTACATGTAGCTGTCCAGTTTTGCCAACACCAGCTGCTGAAGAGGCTGTCATCTCCCCATTGTATACCTAAGGCTCCTTTATCATATATTAATTGACTATATATGTTTGGGTTAATGTTTGGATTTTCTTTTCTGTTCCACTGGTCTGTGGGTCTGTTTTTGTGCCAATACCAAATTGTCTTGATTACTGTGGCTTTGTAGTAGAGCTTGAAGTCAGGGAGTGTAATTCCCCCTGTTTTATTCCTCCTTCTCAGGATTGCTTTGGCTATTCGGGGTCTTTTGTGGTTCCATATGAATTTTAGAATTATTTGTTCCAGTTCATTGAAGAAAGCTGTAGGTATTTTGATAGGGATTGCGTTGAATCTGCAGATTGCTTTAGGTAGTATAGCCATTTTGACAATATTTATTCTTCCTAGCCAAGAGCATGGGATGCATTTCCATTTGTTAGTGTCCTCTTTAATTTCTCTTAGGAGTGTCTTGTAGTTTTCAGAGTACAGGTCTTTCACTTCCTTCGTTAGGTTTATTCCTAGGTATTTTATTCTTTTTGATGCAATTGTGAATGGAATTGTTTTTCTGATTTCTCTTTCTGTTAGTTCATCCTTAGTGTATAGGAAAGCAACAGATTTCTGTGTGTTAATTTTGTATCCTGCAACTTTGCTGAATTCAGATATTAGTTCTAGTAGTTTTGGAGTGGAGTCTTTAGGGTTTTTTATGTACAATATCATGTCATCTGCAAATAGTGACAATTTGACTTCTTCTTTACCAATCTGGATGCCTTGTATGTCTTTGTTTTGTCTGATTGCCGTGGCTAGGACCTCCAGTAGTATGTTGAATAACAGTGGAGAGAGTGGGCATCCCTGTCTTGTTCCCCATCTTAGATGAAAAGCTTTCAGCTTCTCGCCATTAAGTATGACGTTAGCTGTGGGTTTGTCATATATGGCCTTTATGATGTTGAGGTACTTGCCATCTATACCCATTTTGTTGAGAGTTTTAATCAGGAATGGATGCTGAATTTTGTCAAATGCTTTTTCAGCATCTATGGAGATGATCATGTGGTTTTTGTTCTTCTTTTTATTGATGTGGTGGATGACGTTGATGTATTTTCAAATGTTGTACCATTCTTGCATCCCTGGGATGAATCCCACTTGATGATGGTGTATGATCCTCTTCATGTATTTTTGAATTCGGTTTGCTAATATTTTGTTGAGTATTTTTCATCTATGTTCATCAGGGATATTGGTCTGTAGTTTTCTTTTTTGGTGAGGTCTTTGCCCGGTTTTGGTATTAGAGTGATGCTGGCTTCATAGAATGAGTTTGGAAGTATTCCCTCCTCTTTTATTTTTATGGAAAAATTTAAGGCGAATGGGTGTTATTTCTTCTCTATATGTCTGGTAGAATTCAGAGGTGAATCCATCAGGTCCGGGGGTTTTGTTCTTGGGTAGTTTTTTGATTACCGATTCAATTTCGTTGCTGGTGATTGGTCTGTTAAGTTTTTCTGTTTCTTGCTTGGTCAGTCTTGGAAGGTTGTATTTTTCTAAGAAGTTGTCCATTTCTTCTAGGTTTTCCAGCTTGTTAGCATATAGATTCTCATAGTATTCTCTTCTAATTCTTTGTATTTCTGTGGGATCCCTCGTGATTTTTGCTTTCTCATTTCTGATTCTGTTTATGTGTGTAGATTCTCTTTTTCTCTTAATAAGTCTGGCTAGGGATTTATCTATTTTGTTTATTTTTTCAAAGAACCAGCTCTTGGTTTCATTGATTTTTTCTATTTTTTTATTCTTCTAATAATATTTATTTCTTCTCTGATCTTTATTATGTCCCTCCTTCTGGTGACTTTGGGCCTCATTTGTTCTTCTTTTTCCAATTTCAGTAATTGTGTCTTTAGACTATTCAGTTGGGATTGTTCTTCCTTCTTTAAATAAGGCCTGGATTGCAATATACTTTCCTCTTAGAACTGCCTTTGCTGCGTCCCACAGAAGTTGTCGCTTTGTGTTGTTGTTGTCATTGGTCTCCATATATTCTTTGATCTCTGTTTTAATTTGGTCGTTGACCCATTGATTATTATTAGGAGAATGTTGTTTAGTCTCCAAGTATTTGTGAGCCTTTTTGTCTTCTTTCTAAATTTTATTTCTAGTTTTATACCTTTGTCATCTGAGAAGTTGGTTGGTAAAATATAGATATGTTTTTAGGAACTTCATTCAGGAGGTTGTCTGGATTGAACTTGACCAAGACCAGAAGTCAGAAGGCCTGTGAAGAGACCTTTGCATTGCAGCAATTTAATAGGAAATGACAGTGACGGTCCGGATGCCTGAGAAAAGGCAGATTAAGGGGCTGTTTAGGAGGTAGGATCCATAATTAAGAAAGGGAGATGTTGAGACTGACACCTATTTTCTGGCTTGGCCAGCTGGGAAATAAACGGCTGTTTCCTTTCTTAAGAGAGTGAACACAGGTGAAGGAACAGAACTGGAGGGAGGTGGGTGGGAGAGACACCAGATTCAATTTCAGCTCTGTTGTATTTGAGATGTCTATGGGACATCTGCACTCAGATACAATCATTAGACTTTGGGTGCTTTGGGGCGAAGCTGAGTAGGGGAGAGGAGGGGGCGGGGGAAGGTATGAGAGGGTGGTGTCCCAGTCTTGGGGAAGGAGGTACCTTCAAGAACCCTGCAACAGCAAAAATGGCAGAGCATCAAGAAGCTAAGGTCTGAAAGGTGCCCCTGAATTTTGTGACAAGGACGTCCTCCCAGCCCCGTGACAGCAGTTACAGTGACAGCCTGAGCCAGCCCAGGTGGTGGAGGAGTGAGTGAGAGACGGAAGAGACATTCTCAAGAAGTTTAGGTGAGGGCAGAAGATGCAAGAAGATTTGAACTTGGGAGAAGTTTCTTTTCTGTGGAACAGAAGAACCAGAAGTAAGGGATGGTAATCAGTGGCTCAGGGTCCTGAAGACCCGGGGGAATGCCTTGTGAAGTGAATGTGTGGCCTATACACAGCCAGCTACCCAGTCCGCTGTAAAGGGAGGCTGGGGCAGGGGCGGAGGGCACAGCTGAGTTGGTGAATGATCAGGGAAAGCTGAGGAAGGTGCTGCTTGTGTTTTCAGGGCTACCCTGCCGGTGAGGGGTTTGAACCTATGTCTCCCAACGCTGTCTCCTCTCCTGCTTCTGGAGTAGACAGGTCACATACTGTACAGACAGCACCAAGAAAACATATTGGAAGAGATCTTAAAGGGCATCTTGTTTAAAAGGGGAAGTTTTAAGTCAAATGCAAGAAAGTGCTTAAGTCCTTTCTTTTTGGGAGCAAGGCATGGAAGTAATAGAATCCCAAAGAGTTGAGCGTTGGGACTTTTGTCAACATCCATTAAGTCCGTGGTCTGTGAGACATCAGCTCCCCTATGTCATCCCGCAAATCACTGCACTTGGAGAAAGCTCCAGTTGCCACTGAGGTCCCGCTTACCCTGAATTGTAATCAACCTTGCTGAGGGGTCCATCCACTGTGTCCTCATTTGTAATCTGAAGCTCTGCATAAATGTTATCACTGTCCCCTCTGTGCCCAAGAGAGTGTGCCCTATCGGCAGAAAACATCTATTGAAAGAATAAATGGTGGAGGAGCTCTAGATTGAAAATTGTGAGTGCTGGGTTTTAATCTGGTACCATCATTCACTGACTGAATAACTTTGAATTAGTCTCAGTCTCTCTTGTGGCTTCAGATTTATCCCCAAATGTGGTATGAAACAATCACTTTACTCTTCTCACAGGTCCTACGAGTCAGGAATTCAATCAGGTCACAGCAGGAAAAAGGCTAAAGACTGGAATCCGGGAACTTCTTCACTCAAAGTCTGGTACCTGCGTTGGGATGACTTGCAGGCTGGGCTCAGTAGGGTCTGGTAAGCAGACCACACACGGGTGGCTTCTCCACAGGGCTGGGGCTTCCTCACAACATGGCGGCTGGGTTCCAAGAGGGAGTATCTGAGAGGCAGTGTCTGGAACTGCATGGCCTCCCCTGATGCAGCCTGGGAAAGCCTGTCCCTAGGGCTGGCTCAGATTCTAGAGGAGGAATTAGACACGACCTCTTACAGATGGTTGGGGGCAGGCAAGGTCGCATTGCAGAAGAGCAGGTGAGATGGGAGGTATTGTTGTAATCATTTTGGAAAATACAATCTGCCAGATCTCCTCCCTGAGGTCTCTGGGAAATAAGTGGAAGAGGGGTACTTTGCAGGGGCCAGGAGTCCTGATTTTAAAACCCAGGAAATCGGATTACAAATACAAAGCCCTCCACAAAAACCATCCCTTCTATCAGGTGAGTGTTATGGAAAGCACTGTGTCCCCCCAAAGTTCATGTGTTGAAACCCTAACACCCTGTACCTCAGAATGTGATTATATTTGGAAATAGGGCTCTTAGAGAGGTAATTAAGTTAAAACAAGGTCATGAGGGTGGGCCCTAATCCAATCTAGCTGATGTCCTTCTAGAAAGTGGAAATTTGGACACAAACAGGGACACCACGGATGTCTGCACACAGAGGGATGGCCACGTGAAGAGACAGCGAGAGGGCGGCCACCTGCCAGCCAAGGAGAGACCTCAGGAGAAACCTGCCAACAGCATTACCTTGGACTTCCAGCCTCCAAAACTGAGAAATAAATTTCTATTGTTCAAGCCGTCCAGTCTGTGGACTACAATGAGTGACCAGGCACCATCAGCCATGTGGGCACAGTGCCCAAGAATTACCATGAATCAGAGGTGCAGGACCCACCCTTCCAGCCTCAGGGGCATCTGTGTATACTTCTGCTCCTGGGCATTTCAGTTTCCACGGGGCACGTTTATTGTGTGGGTTTTTTTCAATTATGGAAGTTTAACTCCAATTTTCCTTCTAACTGTTCATGTTTTTAACCTCATTTACAGGCCTTAGGGGCCTTGGAGGGAAAATTGGGATTTGGGGTATACTTCCTACCTTACGCTCTTCTGTGCTTTATTCAGTTAGGAAGTGAAACTTAGAGTTGATCTACTCCAACATTCTGAGAAGTTCTTAGTTGAAGGTGCTTACTGCAGATCACACAGCGATATGATAAGTAATTTGGGGGCATGTACAAGTGAAAAGCCTTAGGAATGATCATAGTCTTGGTCCAAAATTACATTCCCATGAATATACACTTAAAATAACTGAAAATTTGAGAATTTGTGGGCAAGAATGTGAATTTCTACATTGTTTATAATAGGAAAAAATTAGACATGAGCCACATGTCTAAGAGTAGGAATTAATATACATTATGACTTATCCACTTCATGGAATAGTAGGAAATTATTAAATCTATATTTTCACAGAATATTTACTGACATGGAAAAATGGACATGGAAAAAAAGGTAGTGTTAAGTGAGGAAAATTACTTATGCCATTTTTCTTTTACAGATTTTGGAATACAAACATTTAAATAAGAGAAGAAAATGCACAAAATATTAATGGCAGTCATTCTTATATAGAATTATAGGTGGTTTCTTCATTAAGTTTTTCATCAGCTGAATGCATTTCACTTACAATAAATAATAAGCAAACTAGAATAAGTTATTTTTAATCTGGAGGTGGTCCTAGCAGCCCTTTCCTCCTGCATGAGGAGAGAACAGCCACTCTGCAGCTCACACAGACTGATGTTTGAATGTCTAGTAATGCTGCTTCTCCCTACCCCTCCTTCCTCCTTCCTCTACCTTCTCCTCTCAGAAAACATCACAACTGAGTCCGCCTCTCGGCCCCACTGGCTTCCTTCTGACACCAACAGTGGCACCAAAGAACATTTGGTGGGAGAACAAAGAATCACGAACTTTGAGAGCAAGAAGGGATCTCAGAAATCATCTATCTAGTCCAGGCCAACAGGCACCTGAAAAGATGCTCCACATCGCTAATCATCAGGGAAATGCAAATCCCACAGTGAGATGTCACCCCACACCAGTCAGAATGGCCACTATCCAAAAGCCAAGAAATATCAAGGGTTGGCAAGGTTGTGGGCAAAAGGAAGCCCTCCTACACTGTTGGTGGGAATGTCAAACGGTGCAGCCGCTATGGAAAGCAGCATGGAGGTTCCTTAAAAAACTAAAAATAGAAATACCATACAACCTAGTAACTCTACTTCTAGGAATTTACCCAAAGAAAGTAAAATTTCTGCTTCAAAAAGATATATGCACCCTTATGTTTATTGCCACATTATTTACAATAGCCAAGATATGGAAGCAAGCTAAGTGTCCATCAACAAGTGAATGGATAAAAAAGATGTGGTACGTATACACAATGGAATATTATTCAAACATAAAAAGAAGAAAATCCTACCATTTGCAACAACATGGATAGACCTAGAGATTATTATGCTCAGTGAAATAAGCCAGGAGGAGAAAGACAAATACCATATGATTTCACTTACATGTAGAATCTAAAAACAAAATGAACAAAACAGAAGTAGACTTATAGACACTGAGAACTGACTAATGGTTACCAGGGGGAAAGGGTTGGACTGGATGGGTGAGATGGGTGAGGGGGACAAAGAGGCACAAAAACCTCAATCGTGATATAAGTTGGTCACGGGATGGAAGTGCAGCATGGAGAATATAGCCAGTGGTTCTGTAACATCTTTCTAACTTTACAGCTATTTACTATGCTAGTTGGGGTGAGGATTTAATAATGGGTGTAACTGTTGAATCACTGTGTCATATACTTGAAACCAATATAAGATTGTACATCACCTATACTTCAATAAGTAAATAAATAACTCTACAATGAAAAAAAAAATTTGTTTCTCCATAAGGAAGTCTCTCTAAAAGAGAAAATTCTGTGTATGTTTACATTTCAACCTATGTGTTCTTCAATATTAAGTAATTATTATTTTTAAAAAAGGAAAAGAAAAAGAAATCATCTAGTCCAACAGTTATTTATCCTGATGTCATTCGGAAAAGCAAGAAATGCACCGCACAACATCCCAGCTTGCCATCATGAGCCATTATGGGTCTCTCAGGCATGAAGTTGTCTGAATCATTTTTGAAACTATTTGTATTTTCAAGCCTGTACTATTTCCCTAAATCTGCTCCCCACAGTAGGAAGCACAAGAATGGCAGGGGGGGGCATGGTTCAATGGCAACACGTGCGAGAAAGGCTCCAGGCTGCTCTCTCATGCCTGTGAGCTCTGTGGGAGTCAGACACATGTCATGGTGTCCCGGGATAAACACAGTTGTGCAGGGCAGGACAGGCTGCTCAGTGCTGGGCCAACCTGGCCACTGCTGGAGCAGTGTGCTCAGTAATTAGTAATGCCGCCTAAGAGGGATGGCCATCAGTTAGAGCCGTAAATGTCAAGTGCATGGTTGAACTACAGATGCATAGACCCAAATGGGGAAGACTCAAGGTGAATCTGGTGGCTGTTTTTAAATGTGCACAACCGACTTAGACTTCATTTCAGCACCATCAGCGGGCCCTATCCAGCAGTCAGTTGAAATTCTGGTAAGAGAGAACTTTCAAGCAATTGGAGCTTTTTGCACACTGAATAAACTACTTTGAGGGATAGTAAGTTCCCTGTCAGTGGGGCAAGTGACGTCCAAAGAGCCTGGTGTAAGGATCTGATAAAGCAGCAGGCAGAGGGTTGGACTCAGTGAAAATTAAGATTCCTACCAACTTTCTCTTCCAACTCTGAGATTCTGTTGCTTTTATTTTACTTACTAACAATGTGTCTCATCCACAGAAAGACTTGTACACAAATGTTTATGGCAGTTTTATTCATAACAGACCCATACTAGAAGCAACTCAAATATCCTTCATGGGGAAATGGACAAACTGTACGGTGGTCCCCCAGTGAAATACTATACAGTGAAGAGAAAGACAGAATCATTGATACACACAACAGGTGTGAATCTCAGAAATGCAATGCCGGGGGAAAGAAGCCAGACGCCAGCATGGACATACCATGCTCTAGAGGAGGCAAGCTGATCTACAGCAACAGGGAGCAGATGGGTTATCTGAGGGGGCGCTGGGGGTGGACTTCAAAGGCGGGAAAAGACAACGCCCATACTTGACAGTGATGATGGCTACGTGGGGGTATACATTTGTCAAAGCTCACTGAATTATGCAATCACAGTTAAGGTATTTAATTGAATGTAAAATTTCTCAAAACAAGAGTTGATTTTATTTAAATGATGTTTCCTACCCAGAGATTTAAGGCAGCTTTCTTTTACATGAAAAACTTTTCTTAAAGGTCAAGGACTGCCTCCTCTTTCTGGTATTCTATGAATTGGTGACCAAGTGTTCCAACTATGTCAAGGATTCGACGTGTCACTTGTGTTCGAGTCAGCTGTCATCTTTCCACACTGAAGAGACCTGCCTCTTCACTGCCTCTTCTCCCTCCCCAGGGTTACAGGGGCTGACTTGGGACCTTTCTCATCAGCACATGTCTGTCTTGAGATAACACAGAATAGGTCTGCTCTCCATTTGTGCATCCCAGAAGTAGATATATTGAGTGCCCACTGTGTAAGACACGTTTCTTGCTCTTGAGAAGCTCTCTGTGCAAGAGGCCAACCATAAGCAGGTCATTTTAAAAGGCTTTCAACAGGGATCTGAGAAGAGAGTTGTAGGCACATAGGGGAGGCAAGACTGAGCAGTGGGGGCAGGGCCCCTGGTTGGGGGCAGGAGGTGGGGGTCTCACAGAGAAGGAGGCAGTTGAGTTGGGACCAAAAATGTGTACTAGTTCCTCACAATATGGTGGTACTGTCTTCAGAGGGCAACACAACTTCCAAAAGCATGCAGGTACGAAAAGGGGGCAGAGAGAGTTAAAAGCAAGCCCCTGCATAGTGGTGGAGGGCTGGGGAGGGAATGGTGGAAGATGGGACATCTCACAAAGCAGCAGGATAATGAACTGTGCCTTAATGCCCTCGTAAGAACCAGCATTCCGTTCTCGTCTGGGCTGATGTGTTTCAGAAATAGTGCTCCGTGCCCTCGGCCCTTGCCTTGGGTGGAGGCTGACAGTTCCATGCTATTTTTCCCTGGATGCATTACCAGGGTTTGCCCCAGCACAGCTCATTTGCCACTTCCCTGCCCACGCGCTCAGCCCTGAAGACCTCCCACCATTTGTCTCCGCTGGCCTGGCATTCCACCACCCAGGAAGGTCCGACGAGGTCATGTGCTGAGTCGCTGACTTCACTGGGCACATCATTTTCTTCCAGATCATTTGCAAAAACGTCACAAGGGACCATTTCCAGGGCCCCTCGCCGGGGTCTGTGCCGTGGACTCCGTTCCTGCCAGCGACGCCTCTTCATTATTGTTCTTTCCCCGCTGTCTCGAAGTCACTTTCTTATCCTTTGGAAACACTCCACGCGCTCACCCCACACTATGCCAACTAAAGGTTTAAAAATAGATTTGGGTGCAGCACCTTGTCAAGGGCTCTTCGGCAATCTGAAATACTGTTTCTGTGTGTTTCCCCTTGTACTCGTTTACTCCTTGACAGAGATTCCATCGGGCTGTTTCCTCTGCCAAAACAATGACACTTTCCTCCCACAATCTGTCATTTCCTTTGGCCCTGGGTGACCGTTCTGTAGACTCGTGATTTGCCACCTTATCTAGAGCAGAAGGGCACTCACTTGACCATTCTCAGGGTTCTGCTAGAAGACTCGCCATGCTGATATTTTGCAAATGTCCTTTACCTTCACAGTGGGCGCCTTGAAGACGCAGGGCATCCTCCATATGAAGACGGTCAAGAGATCTAGGCAAGGAATTTGCAAACTCTTTTTTAACTGAGGAAATTTTGTTCAACGAAACCTTAAGGGGAAATTTATTCATTCAACAAATAATAATTTTAATGCCTACTGTGTGTCGTGCACTTTTCTGGGTCCTTGGAATATATGAAGGAACCTAACAAAGGTCCTGGTCTCTGGACCTCCCAGTAAGGCAGGAGGGAAGGGGAGGGGAGACAAGGCACTGAGCACAATGAATAAGTTATATCACATATTCAAGGGCAGCAAGTGTGATGGGAGAAAGAAACTGTGTACTGAGATGGCAGGGTAGCCCCACAGAGGGTGGCATTTCAGGAAGACCTGAAGCATGCAGGAAGGGGTTGAGATGGGATTACCTGGCGGAAAGTGTTCTGGGCAGAGGTCATGGCTCTACAGAGGGATCCTGTCCGAAAGGGGTCCTGGAGCACCAAAGGGGCCAGTGTGGTGGAAAAGGGAGAGTCAGTGGACAAGGTCAGCAGGTTCACAGGAGGAGGGCCTCCGAGGTCCTGATAGGGACTTTGGCCCTTGGGGTGTCATGGTGGCGTTTTGAGCCAG
Organism: Smutsia gigantea; assembly: GCA_032199065.1. Lineage (NCBI taxonomy): Eukaryota > Metazoa > Chordata > Mammalia > Pholidota > Manidae > Smutsia > Smutsia gigantea. The sequence goes on from JAVSCE010011040.1 coordinate 13,639, forward strand.
AGTATGCCATGATCTGAATGATGCTTTAAAAGGCCCACTTTGTAAACTAGATGAAGTGAGAGGAGAGGAGGGACTGGGCTGTGGGCTCTGGGTTGGTCGGTTTCCCATGAAAGGCATGCTCCCGGGTTAAGCTGGTCACTGCATCTAGGGACTGGCTCACCTTAGGAGGCAGTCCCTCCAGGCCAGCCAGGCCCCAGATGTCAGAGCATCACAAATACAGAATAAAGAGGTATGATGAATACACAGTAGTCCTCGTTAGCGTCACTCTGGGAACATTAGAAACAGTGATCCCAGACCAGTTGGGTCAGAATTTGGGGAAAATGGAAGAGTCTTCAGTGCAACCAGTGCCTCCCACTAGCTCCTCAGAGGCAGGAATAGGGAAGGCGGGGCAGGGACCCGGCTCCCCCACGACCTGGCTGTGGGGTCCAGGCCGGGTCGCATTCCCTCCATGAGCCTTCGTCTCCTGTGTGAAGTGAGGAGTGTGTTTCATGCTTATCAGATGAAGATCCACATCCTGTCAAAATGCTCCATGATTATAACAAGCTCCATAAATATTGTTCTTCTTAGTATTTGGCTGGTTTCTCATCCTGAGAGCTTTCAAGGTCATTTCAGAAGTGGGACTCTGGGTAATGTTTTCAACTTTTCCTCTCGGGGCACTTATTTTTCTCTGCCTTGTCTGATTATCCCTTCTGTCCTTGAGCCGCCCTCCCCTAAGATGCTGAGCGCTCCCCAAGGGCAACCGATGGCCCTTCAGCTTTTATCCTTGGCCACCCATGCCCTTCCTGGAATGCTGGTTCCCAAGAACATCTGTTGAATGAAAGCAATATCCTTAAGCAATAGTAGCTCTATAAGTATAGGTTGTATTGAATCCTTCTTTCCCAAGCCTGGACCTCAGGAAAGTCCCCTGCAAACACTTCTAACAATGGCGCTGAAGTCTTAAAGACCAGGGAGGTCTTTGTGAATTGTTAACCTTCCGATGTCTAAGGGGAACCAGCTTGATCCTTCTGAATGACTGTCCAGTTAACAAGGCGTTATGATTGCAGCTAGACTGATGTTTCTTTTATTCAACAGACATTTATTGAGCTTCCACGATGTCCCAGACACAATCTGGGGGGCTGGTGGTTTAAAACACTGTCCCTGTCCTCAAGGAACTTACCACTTAAGAGTAGAACACACAGAGAAGCAAGTAGTATAATACAAACAACTCTTCCGCTATCACAGCTCCATGAATACAGGATCTATTCCAGGAGTTTAAAAGGTCCAGCATTTATTTCACTAGGTTTTCCAAACTCAAAGTGGGAGGAAGCAAGCAAGTGAAAAAGATTGATGAGGCTCCTGTTACAGAGGCCAGCAAGAAAGCCGAGTAGCCTTCTTAAAAAAATAAATGAATAGACAGAAGCTGACCCACTGAATGAGACATTAGGTAGGCAGAGAGCAGACAAATAAACAAGCCAGATTATCAAACCCAATGACAGGAGCCTAGTATAGAGGGTAAAATAATAAGAGGATTCATATGGATTCTTGGCAGCAAATGAAGATCTTAACATAGCTGGCATCTCCGAGACCTGGTGGCAGGGGAACAACTGGTGAGATGGGCTTCTAGGTCCATCAAGAAGGATGGTGGGTGAAGGAGAGAAGCTGCTTGGAGAGGGGTGACACCTGGATGGGCCCGACAAAGACACACTGGGGACCCCCAGAGGGCGGGAATTCCCTTGCAGTGAAAAAGCTTTGCTAACTCAGCACCCACAGCTCTGCCCTCAGCCCACACTGCCGTGCCCCCGATGGGGACGACCAAGACCAGAGAGAAGCAGTAAGTGGTATCAGTACAGGGACCAAGTGAGTCCTGATATCAATGGAGACCACTCACGACTCTGCCCAGAGCGGCCACATACGTTATGGAACAGAAAGTAAAGATCGAATGGCTCTGAAGGTCAGTGGCTTTTTTTTTTATTTTAAACTTACAGAAAAGTAGAAAGAATAGAACAAGGCACACACATATGCCTTTCCACCGGGCTTACCAGGTTCAGTTTCCTTTCTCCCTCTTTCTCCCCCCGTCTCTGCTCACTCTCTCCTCCTTCTCCTCCCTCTCCCCCTACACTGTCTCTCTCTGTCTCCTTGCTGAACCATTCCTAGCCCTTCACCTCTCACTGATTCATCACGCATCTCCTAAAAATAAAGACATTCTCTTCTTTTTCTACATGAGCACTGAATCCTCACACCCACGCCGTGCAGGACGGATTACTGCCCCTGTTTCCCTGCAGAAGAACTGCAGTGCCAATACCACACTTACAGGACCGACGTTAATCCAGGTGCCTAATGCATGTCCCCATTTGCTCCCCGAAGGGTGTTTGTAGCTGTTTTGCTTCGTTTTGTTTCACCTGCTCCAGGACCCACTCAGGGACAACCTGCAGGGACCTGGTTGTTCTGTCCCTTCAGTACCTCTTAATCTATACTATCCCCCTGCCCCTTTTGGCTTGTTTGTGTTTTTCATGACACTACATTTTCTGGAAGAGTCTAGGCCAGTTGTCCTTTAGGATGACTCCCGCTCTGTATTTCCTCACCACTGCATCCAGGTTAAATGCTTTAACGAGAACACAGGTGACGGACATGGCCTCAGCACATCGCATCAGGGACACACGGTGTCCAATTGTCCCACAACCGGAGATGATGTAACTTTCACCACTTGATTAAGGTGATGCAAAGAGCAGGTTTTCATGAAGGATGTTGGGCTGTCTGTCAGTGGGTTAGGGCACTGGGTTTGACAAACAAACAATGACTGGACCAGGAAGTCATGGGAAAAGCACCAAAAAATAGGCAAAATAATAATAATAGCAATTAATTACTGAGTACTTATTGCCTGTAAGACAAAATAGATAATGTTTTACATGGAATACTTCATTTCATCCTCATGACTACCCTGTGCAGTAGGCACTACTGTCCATGTTTTCCTGAAGAGGCTCAGAGAGGGACAGTGATTTTCCCAGAGTCACACAGTGGGTGAGAGGCACGGTGAGGATTTCAACACCAGGCATCTGAGTGCAAACCCACATTTTAGATATCGGGTTAGGCTACTTCCTGGCCATAGAACAGACTCATTGTCTGGCCAAAGCAAGGTAGGGGAATCACACAGCCAAGAATTTGCTTACCTACTTACCTGCTCCCTTTAGAAGGATAATATGGTCAAAAGTGGGCTTTAGGAAAACATGAAGGAGGCACTAAAAGGAACCAATGACTCTACGAAAGCCAGAACATTGATTCACTGGATGAAAAGTGCCTCATTACAGAAAAACATGCAGGGTTTACTGATTGGTTCTAGTCAAGTCTCAGTTTCCTCATTTTCGAAATGGGCTAGTAATACCTGAGGGCAGAGGCCAACCCAGGTTTTTATGGAGTTTGAAGCTTATTCAATCTGGAGAGCCCTCTTTAAGAAAAAAAAAAGTAATAAAATCAGGAACAAAAGTGAATGTTTAGTTACAATGTGCAAATAATCACCACAAATGAGCACATGTGGGGAAATTGACAGCACCCACATCACAAAATCTAAGCCTTGGAGAGAAGCCCACACTTCATTAGCATCCCAGAGAGTACCTGCCTGTGCCCCCAAGTCTTTCTCGACTTCTCCCTGCAAAGCCTGCGAGCCTAACCTGCAGCATGGACCCCAGACTGACCTCTCTCACCACCAGCTTCACCACCCCTGTGAGAGTCACCATCGTTTAAAAGAAAACCTTGTCCAAACGGAAGTAGAGAATCCTCTGAGCATAGTCAGACACAACAGGACTCCCAGGATCTTGTGTAGTTTACAAGAGACTCTCAACCAATGACGTGAAAAGAGGCTTTTAATGCTATTAAAGAAGAACAACTTCTACAGACTCAGTAGGAAACTCCTGGGGACTACATTAATCTGGACTCATTGGTTGCAATTAACAAGACCCCAACACACACTAGATCAAGGAAAAAAGGACTCACTGGTGTGTGTAGCAGGAAAGGCAGGTAATGTCAACGGCTCTAAAGACCTCAGAAACAACCCTTCTACTCACTCCCTACTTCCCAATTCCTCCCTGTCCTTGATTCTCATTCTCTGTGCTTATTGTTCTTACTTGCTTCAAAAACAACTCCTCCATTGGAGAAGTGGCAGCTCTGGATATGAGTAGAAAGGGCCTCCCCCACAGATTCCACTTAGAAAAATTTCATGGAAGAATTCTGGCTGACCCATCCCTGGACCAATCACTGTGGCCAAGGGGACTGGGTATTGTGATTGGCAACTGCAGCACCACCATGGTGATGGAGTGTAGGGAGAGCAGTTCTTCAAAGGGAGAGAAAGTGGTCCTGGGCAGACAAGCTCCCCAGACGGGCAGCAGGGGAAGCAGGGCTGAGCCCAGGCTGGTCTGACTCTGAAGCCAGTTCTCTCCATCACCAAGCACCAGAACTCCTGATCAGAGACAAGGTCAGCATCCTGCCGGGAGACCACGAACCACCAGCCCAGGCACTCACTCCACTCTTGAAAAGGGTGATGTGACTGATAGATGTTCTCTGCAGGGCAAAGGATGAAAAGAAACCAGCAAACAGATTGAATGGACTTCTAGCTTTGGTCTACAGAGGCTATTCAAATGGCTTCTACAGCAGACAGGTACTAGATCAAACCATGGTCAATACTGGGATGTTCTAAGCCAGATTGGAAAGAAATAAATGCAGATAAATCATTGCAAGCAGATGGTGTCCACCTGAGAGAGCCGCGGGAGCTTGTGGATGAAATTGGGGTGGTTGGCTGGCAGAAGTGTGGGGCCTGTCAGCACACACGGCTGCTGTGCTGGAGAGGATGTCGGCTCACAGATGTGACCCAGCCACCCGAGCGCGGCAGCAGGGCCCAGGAATGACAGCACAGATGAGTCAGCTCTCAGCCTCCATCTGGACCGAGCTGGTGGTAACTGGAATAAAGAAGAGAAGCCTGTGGATTTGAAAATAACCAACAGGGCAAGGAATGAATGAGGTGTGGGAACAAGAGGAAACACACAGGTAGGGGCTGCCCAGAGAAATAACACCTGAGGGCGACACTGGAGTCCTCCAAGCCCCTGAAGGGAGTCAGCAGGTGCCCAGGGGAAACTGATGCTGTCTGCTGGCGTCGCCGTGGGGTCATGTGTGGTGATCAGCTGGTACAGCCAGGAGAGAGCAGGGTTCAGAAGCGTGCTGCACTGGCTGCAGCCCTGCCACTGACTTGGACTAAGTGACCCTGGGCTGGCTGCAAAACTTGCCTGAGCCTCAGTAGCCTCACAGGTAAAATGAGGATAATCACACCTCACTCCACAGGTAGTGTTGAGGATTAAAACTGATAAGGGAAGCACCTGGCAGGTAGCAGGTAGGTCATAAATGGTGGCCAGAATTATCTACTGTGCTGGGAGCCAAAGGATTTTCCAGCTGAGTTTTCCAGCGCCCTAGGTTCTCTGGAGGCAAAGCCTTCTGGGCCGCTTTGGAGGGTCTTTGAGGAAGTCAGGAAACCAGTCTCCTTACTTGTTTTTCCCAAACAGCTCTGCCTGTATTTATTTTCTACATAAGAATTCCTTTTAGAAACAGGTGTGGCATGGTGGGATTCTCTGGCCCCTCACCTCCCATCCCATCCTCCCCTGCTTGTTGGGTCAGTTAACATAATTAATGATAGTTCTGATTAATAGCATTATAAGTTCATTTTCTTCTAGATTTACTACCCCCAAAGACTCTGAAGCATTTGCACCTTGAGTGCAGTGGCTGAGAATGTGAGCTTTGGAGCCAAACTGTCCAAGTCTACATCCTGGCTCTGCCTTTAATGGCTGTGCCGCCTTAATCAGGTAACTTAATGACTCTGTGCCTCAGGTTCTCCATCTGTAAAATGAGACTGATCATGATAATAGTATTCATAAGGATGTCCTGGGGAGTGAATGAACATTAATTTCAAATTGCCAAGAATGGCACCTTGCATTGTTAAATGCTTTAGCACCACCACCTTCCTCCTCATCTTCATCACCATCACCACCACCCTCCTCCTCATCTTCATCACCATCACCGCCACCTTCATCCTCCTCACCATACCCACAGAACACTGATGCTCTCCCTCGCTCTCCAAGAGAGAACAAAGAGCAAGTGTCCCTGTCTTTGAACCATGCCGGGAGCCAGAAGCTGCAGGACCCCAGGTTGGAGAGTGGGTTGAAAAGGGAAGATGGAGGGTGACCTGTGGAAAATGGGCTCCCCTACAGCCTGTATCTGAGGCTGAATTTGTAAGGGTTGAAAGGTGACCCAAGCAGAAAAGGGCTGTTTGCTGTGTTGCACCAGTCCCTGGACCCCTTGCTGCTGTTCACAATCAGCTACCCATTGACTGAATACCTTTTCTGGTCTGAGCTGTCCTTTCACACTCTTCCAGGTGTCCAGTGCTGGCACAACAACGGGGTAACTAAGGGTTTTGCTTCTATAAAAGGTTTGAAAAATACTACTTAAATCTTCCAGACTTCAAGGAATTTTGCTCACTAAAGGCCTTTTGAAATAATTGAACCACTGACCATTTGAGATGAGGGATGTTTGAACACAGCTGGGAAACGATAGCGAGTGTGGAAGAAACTGCAGTGACAAAGGGACAGAGTCTTTTCTCCAGAGGGAGGTGTTAAGAGCAGGACTCCTGAAAGATCAGTGCCAGCCCCAGTTTTATTTAATATTCTTTTACAAGAGCTGAAGGAGGTGGGGGTGGTGAGGGCAGAGAGAGCTCAGGGTTAGCAGATGAAAGGACAAGGGATGGGAAATTGATGACAAGGAAACAGGAAGATCTTAAGACTGTGCAGGTAGGCAGGAAGGAGGGAGATAAGATCGAATGTGAGCAAGTTCAAGGTGATAATAAAATGGGAGCTCTTGGAGATTGCCTCCGGCACGCTGGTTTGGGAAGATCACCATATTCCAGACATCACCAAGAACATCTTTAAAAAAATGGAAAGGTACCCATCACTTACATGTTAACTTAATTTCCGTATTTACCACCTACTTCTCTATATTTGGAGGATATTTTGAGCCCTAGCTCAGTAAGGCACTGCTGAACTGGGGGACTGGGTCAAGGGGGAGGCTGCTATCTGCTGAGTGGGCCATCTGGCTTCTTCAAGTGCTAATGGCCTTGTTACCTTCCAGAGGCTGACCTACAGAGAGAATAAAAGCCATAATGCTGCTATCACTTCCCGAGATGCCCTATCAACTCAAGTGGTAGATGACTGTGTTTTTCTCTCCAGCATGCTTGTGTGCAATCAGTGATCTGCCAGTGGCAATATTTGTGAGCCACAAATGCTTAGGATGAGCTGGCTACAAAGCTACTTCCTCTTTTTTGTGCCCTGTAGTTCATACCCAGTGTCATTTCTCTGTTGTTTAGACCTCCAGGGTGAGCTCAGTGGGTGAATGGCCTGCGAGGACTCTCCGACCAGCTGGCTCTCCCAAATGAGCTCATTCTGCCTTTTTTGCTGCCCCATTTTCTTCCATTAGCACAAGAGCAAAGCAAGCTTGGCTTTTAAACAATACGATGTGTCATCTAAATAAACGCATTTCACTGGGGAAACATGCTAAATACGATATTCCCAGGAGTCACAAAGCAGCTGTGCTGGCCTCCCAGTGTCAATCTGCAGCCCTATTGGTACTAATAGTTGGGGAAGAATGAAGGGCGATCGTGTTGCACAAAGGGAGATCCCTGCAGAAGCAGGAAGTGGTCACCTTCTGGCTCCTGAGGGAGGCGTGGCACTGCTACGGAAGGTACATGAGCTGTAAAGAATAGCAGCCACATACAATGAAATGAGGGTCCACGGAGCTCAGATCAGATTTAGAGTTCATGGAGAGGGAGAGAGATGGGCAGAGAGAGAATTCTACAAAGAAGAAGAATTAGATTCCCTGTTCTTCAATTCCTATTACGATTAAAAAAATAAACCAAACCCACATGCCTCCCACTCACCCACCACCACTGCCAAGTGCAGGGGATCCTGGGTTCACAAACAAATGACCTAATATTTGCAAAGCCACTTGGTAAAATATGGAATGCTATTAGCAGAGGTCAGTTGTCATTACCGTCATATAAATGACCATTTTGACTTGTGGCTCTCTCTCTAGACTGAGCATGGCAGTGTGGGGACTGTGGAGAAGGGCTTTAGAATAAAGTCAAATCCCACAGTCCTTGCTTTCAACTATCAGAGCATCTTAAAACATAGCTTTGGCGGTGGCCATGTTCAATGCATTCAAAATTCAGGAGGCAGGAAAAAAAAAAGAGAATTTCATTGTAACTCTCCCCAAGTGGCAATTTAGCTCTGCATTTCCCTAACCTAATTAATGGGAGGCCACCCATGTTCCTGTAGAGGAAGGATCCCTGAGACATGACCACAGTTTACTGCTGTGCTCCACAGAGGTGACATCTTAGGAAGTAATCTTTAAATCACACTAATAGATTGCCTATTTTCTGGAAACACTTTTTCAACAGCTTCTTTGAGATTTCGCCCAAGAAAGAGCCTACAGGCCAAAGGTATAAGGATATTACTCTCAGAGCGTTTTGAGGGAGATTATCCTAACCGGGCTGTCACCTTCAAATCTTAATCCTTTCAGACCTCTATAAACCACCTACAGGCTACCTTTGCTTAAGTTTGAGAATGCCTCTGGCAAAGATAGACTATGAGTATTTCAGAGGGAACAAGCAATAAACAGAACAGGTCTAAGATGCGAAGAAGCACTCCATGGTCCAGCTCTCCCCACGGCCCTGGCTTTGATTTTTGATGTTCATTCCAGCTGCTCATGAATCTCTGAAGCACATCAGCCCTGCTCCTGCCCTGAGAATTACGTGTGGAATGTAGTCTTCCAATAAAAAATCTGAAATTAAATCCTTGTGTCCTTTGATAGCAACTTTCAAAAGCAAAATTGCCTGCTCAATTATCCAAATAGTATTTTTTGACTATGCAAAGAAAAGTGACACAGAACAGTTAATATATTTAATATATTTTCAGAAGCGTATACATAGAATATCTTTGTTAGTATAATTAGAGTCATGCCTAACAAGAAATTTTTTAACTATATTGGTATTTGAATAGGTGATATGATTACAATAAACTAACATTCTTTCTTTAAAAATTTATATTTAGTGTCGAGTGATAAGAAGAAATTGAGAGGGATGGAAACCATTACTGCAGAGGCTTGAACAACCACAGTTTACTGCTAAGAGATAAAAACCAAACACCTCAGCCATATTATCACCATAATTGTCTGCCATTTACCCATCTTGTAAAATAAACGGATCATGAAATGTGAGAGCATGTTTCAAAACATACATAGAAGGTGTTAGAGGGATTATGTGTAGGCTGCCTGACCTAACTGTAAATTGTTTTTCATGCATCGGGAGTGAAAAGGTATTAATTAGTGATTTTGACAGGATTGGATGTCCGTGAACTTTGGCTCAGAGAGAACTCTGCGAGACACTGTCTGAGGGTTGCAGTTTTTGTTTTTGTTTTTGTTTTAGCTTTTATGGCAGTTTGTTGTTTGTCAGTCCCTGGTGTGGGCATACACTGGAAGATCTAAGATTTGATAAATGTACAAGCAGCTCAAGTTTTAACAAGGAGCTTTTCTCTCCTAACTCCAGGTGGCAAAGACAGAAGCTGGAGGGCACTGAGTGGCCCCCGGGAGCTGCGGATGGGGGACTGGGGTGCTAGCTGTCTGTCCCTACCACTCCGGACTTGCTGGCACCAAGTCGACATCTAATGCAACATTCCCTGCCTTTCCTTCCCAGGCACTCTGCTCTAGGTCTTTTCCACCAACAAGTTTTTATTCTTAGCAGCCAAAATAATTTATTGGTTTCCACTGCTCTCCTTGGCTGAATCCTCAAGTACACCAACTCCCTCCTTTTCTGGACAGACTCGCCATAATTCAGCCACATCTCATCAGCGCCTTGCTGATCTTCCACCCTTCCTTTCTCCAGAGTCCTGATTCTTTCTTCCTTCTCAGGTTGAAGGGGAATCACAAGCAAACAGACACCACCCAGTTCACATTAAACTGAATGGGGAATGAATTCTACCACATTTTTGCTTCTTTGTTGAAATAAGTTCAACATCTCCCTTGCACGGGTATCAGATCAGCTTCACTAAGGCAACAAGCGTGCCCTCACCCTCCTGGTCAATGTCACGATTCTGCATTTCCCACTCACAGACACGACTACTCATTGCATTCTCACCAGGAGTGTTTTCTGAGCTTCAAACTGTCCTGTTTTGCCTGTGCCGTCCTCTTGTTTGGGGCACAGACAAAGCCATCCTGGTACAGGTTCTGTAGGGAGGTGGAAATGCGATCCAGACATGTGGGCAGAGGTCTGGCAGCCAAATTCGGACTGTCCTCTTCGGTGATCCATCTTCCTGGGGAACCGCGGAGAGTATACATAACTCCGATTAACCTTACTGCTGCAGAAAAATAAAGCGATAGTGTGGAGGTAAAACACGGCTCATTTAAAATAGAAGTCGAATTCAGCTGGGCTCTGTGTAGCATGTGTGTGTGTATTTCACACCAACCTCTGTCACTTTTGTAGTTCGGGCCAAACACTTCCATCAGCACATTAATTTCGATGATGGATCCAGTGAGAGACCCATGGGAGCATTTGGGCAGCATGATGAATGCTGGGGACAGTGGCCCACCTCACCTTGCAGCCCCCACACACCTGAGAGCAGGTAGATGGAGCATAGCACCAACACCCAACACTCAGGAAACAGATCGCATGCCAGGAAACTTCGAATTGCAGCATCGTTCCGGTGAAGCGGCAAGGCCCACAGCATTTGTCTGTAGCATCTGCCTCTTACAAGAACATACCTAGGTGTTTTGCTTGGTAAGTTACCATTTTTTATGAAAATGACGTGAAGGATTTAACATTTTTAAATGTCGGCAGCAAGTGAGGGGCTGGTACAGTGCACCCTGGAGGCAGCCTTCGACATTTGTCTAAAAATACTTGCCTAAAAACATCTACATCTCCCTTTGCAGCTTTAATTATTTTTACACCCCTGGTGAGCGGGTCTGAGGGCTGGGATGGGAAAGCCGTCCTAAGCCCCTCCCACAGTCCCTGACACGTGGTTGTTACTTTATTTAAAGCAGACATCAGGCGAGGGAATGGGAAGCTGAGGGCCAGGAGCGAGTTTGGGAGAACTGTCAAATCCACCTACAGCTGTTGGCAGGACACCAGCTCCCTAAACAGCCGCCAGTTCAGGATTCTGAAACTTCCCAAAATGTAGGTCTCCCTCCTCGCTGCTTTGCAGGGCTAGATGAGTGAACAAGGAAGTTCTTCCTCGCGTTAAGTACAGAGCCCCTGCCTTCTGATTGGATCAGCACCAGGGAAGCTTAGAACACAGCCACCCCCCCGTGATGAGGCCCATAGGCATATGGGCATAACACTGAAGCAATGAAGTCAGCCATTAAAGAGAATATATGCAGGATGCTGCACGCTTTCTGCATACGACAGTAAGAAGAAAAAAACACGATTGTATATCCAACTATGCTTCCATTAAAAAAAATTAAATAAAAACATATGGATCGGAATAAAAACAGAAACCAAAACAAGTACGATTCATCTATGGTGATAAAAGTCCCAATGGTGGTCTTTCTTTGCAGAGGCTGTCACTAAAAGGGGGCTTCAGAGAAACTTCTGCAGTGCCGGATCCTATAACATGCTGTGGATGTATTTACGTTGTAAGAATTTATTAAGCTGTACACTTGAGATGTGTGAATTCACTGTATTAATACCTCCTTAGTTATGTCTATATGGTTTCTCTCCCTCCCTCTCCTTCTCCCTCCTTCTAGCTCATATTTTAAGAAAAATGTCAAACATACAGAAGTTTGTAGGGAATGATAGCTTAAATGCTGCCTGCTCACAATTTAAAAAAACTTAATATTTTGTTGCTTCCTCCAAATCTTTTCTGTTCTTTTTGAAGAAATAAAGCATGATGTTGTTTCTGATCGCACTGCCTGTCCTCCCTTTCCAGAGGTAACCACCTTCTTGCATTTAGTGTTTTTCATTCTCATCCATGTTTTTATGTCTTTTCAACATAAGTATTTTGTGTAGCCATAGAAGATACATTGTGTTGTTTTGCAGGCTCTTAACTTTTATATAAATGGTGTCATATAGTTTGAATCATTTTGCAACTTTCTTTCTCAGGCAAGATATTTTGTTAGAGAATTATCCATGTGACCCACTATATAGTACTCCACTGCAAAATATACTGCTATTTATTTATCTACTCTCCTAAAGATAGACATTTAAATTGAGTGGCAAAGACTGCTGGTTCTTTCTCACATCCCCTTCTCCCTTCCTTGCTAACAGACCCCATGTTTATTCAGAGCAGCAATGAGCCCAGTTTAGAGGATACACTTCCCTACCTCTCTTGCTTCCAGATGTGGCTGTCTGGCCCCTACAATATAAGCAGGGTTTCCTGGGAAGGCCTTTAAAAAATGGCCTTTTAAGAGGGACGGACTGGGGTTTGCCCTTTTGTGCCTCCTCCCTTTTCCTCTTCTCATTGCTTGGAATGTGGATTTGATGGCTAGCGCTTCCGCAGCCATATTAAACCACGCAGTGATGTTGAGGATGGAAGCCACCCTCTAAATCTTACGGAGCTGAATGACAGAGAGAACTGGGCCCCTTTGTGGAGCTCATCTTCTCTTTTAATGAGAGAAAAAATGCTTAAAGAGGTCTCTATGACTAGCAACTGAACATTACATTATCATCATTAACCGATAGGATTTTTAAAAAATAAACAATGCAATGAACATTCTTGAGCCTGTCTAACTGTGCACTTGTGTGAGAGTTTATCTATAGAGCATTGTGATACACTGAGAAATACACATTTGGTCTTTGTCCCCAGTTCCTTTCACATAGCTGCTAAATCCTTGGAATTTTTTGAGTGATAGGGATCACAGGAGCATCTTCTGGTATTCCTAACAAGCCCCTCTCAACCACACCGGAGTATATGCCAACTAATAAGGTGACTCAGGGTGGGCCCCTAAACAGCTTCAGGATAGAGACTGGCTGCCAGAGGAGCCAACCAGGTGATTAGAGGGTTGGAACTTTCAGTCCTATATAGGGACCTCCAGAGTAGGGAAAAAGGTGGGATTTGAGTTCAATCACAAATAGCCAAAGATTTAAACAATCATGCTTAGATAATGAAACCTCCATAAAAACTCTAAATGATGAGGTTTGGAGAGCCTCTGATCTGGTGAATACTGTAAGGTGATGGTACACATTGAGGAAGGTGCCCCTCACCCCCCAGAGAGGGCATGGCAGCTCCGTGCCCCTCCGCCATGCCCTGCCTGTGCATCTCTCCCATGTGGCTGTCCCTGACCTGTATCCTTTATAATAAACTGTCATAGTAATTATAGTAATTATTTATAATCACTTTCTTGGGTTCTGTGGGTCATTCTGGTGAATTATAGAACCTGAGGAGGGGGTCATGGGAACCCCCGATTTATAGTCAGTGGATCAGAAGCAGAGATGACAACCTGGAACTTGTGACTGGCGTCTGAAGTGGGGGTGGACGGGGGCTGTCTTGTGGATGAGCCCTTTCCCTGAGGAGTCTGGGGTCTATGCCAACTCCGGGCAGTTAGGTTGGAAATGAGCTGAATTGTGTATCAGAGGGTTAGAAAACTGATTGGTGTGATGAAGAGAGCCACCCATTTGGTGGAAACATTTCAGGCATGCACCTGGAAAGAAAAGTGGGGAAAGGGAGTGTATGTACCACCTCTCCAGTTTTACAAGACGCTGACAAATGTTTCTCAAAAGTTTGTGCCACTTTATATTTGCACAGAATATATGAGAGTTTGCACACCTCCCCATTCCTGCCACTCTTAGTGTTGTCTTTTAAATTTGTGCCTGTCTGATGGGTGTAAAGCAATATCCTGCTGTTTAAATTTGCATAATTTGTATTTGCTTGATTCCTAGTGAGATTGGCCATTTTTTTCATATATTTATTTGCTATTCAGGTTTCCTTGTCAGTGAATTATCTGTTATTTTCTTTGAGGTTATTTTGTTTGTTTGTTTTTTGGCTTTCTTCTTACTGACTTATAGAAATTCTTCCTATATTCTGGAAATCACATCTTAGTCAGTTGTTTCTCCTCATATGTGTCTTATGTTTTTATTTTGTCTCTTGTATGGAGGTTTTATTTTGTCATACTCAGATTTATGCCTCCATGTTTCCTTTACAGTATGTACTTTTTTGTGTCTTACTTCAGAAATCCTTTCCTACATGCAGACCATGAATATATTTTTCTATATTTTCTATTAAGTTTTCTAATATTGTTTACATTTAGTAAAAAATGTTTCATCCATCAGGACTTTTAGTCTATGCATACATTGAGAGGAAACTAATTTTTTATATGAACTACCAGTTGTCCCATATCGTTTCCCTACTAATTTGTATATTTTTTCCCATCAATTTTGGTTTGTCTCTGTTCTTCCTATTCTATTGACTGACCTATCAGTTTACTCTTGTGTTATTATTGCACTGCTTTAAACCCCAAAGCCCTGTAGAAATTTTGATATCTAGTAGGGCAAGCTCCTTCCTATTTGTTTCCTTCCACAAATAAGTCATAAGCTATCCTTAGCCTTTCGTCCTTCATATGATATTTTAAATAAGCATAGGAAATTCCTTGATAAATCCTGTTGGAATTTAATTCAATTTATAAATTAATTAGAGAAGAATTAATATCTTTATTATCTGTAAGAGTGTCAAGCTTGTATATGGCTTATCCACACTTTAAAAATATACCTCTGATCATGTTTTGTTTCTTTCTTCATCAGTTTTTTTTTAATTTTTGATATTTTCACAACTGATGTAAATAGTTTTGGTTGCTGCTGTGTATATTTTTCTTCTATTATGTTTTGTGTGTCTTTTCTTTCTATTACATATGGTTATAGAGGAATGCTATTGATTTTGCATTTTGATTAATATCCAGAACATTGCTGGTCTCTCTCATTGGTGTGGCATCTGAATTTCCAGATTTGCTCTGGACAGTCCTAATTTTCACCTGTTGTCCTGGCATCCCATTTGGTTTAGCATTTGTCCCAGGTCTCTCATTTTTAAGGAAGTGATATTGGCAATTACGTTTAAATGGACCAGAATGGATTCGGTAGACTCCATCTTTGTAATTCCAGCTTCTGAAATGGTGTCATTTCAGAATGTAATTCCTTCTTCTGGGGCTTGTGTAAAATAGCTAGGTCTTGTTCAGTAAATCGGTTACTTGTACACATAGTTTAATGTGAAAGACAACCAATGATAACTCCCCTTTCTTTTCCTGACTCTTTCCACATGCAAGGTACCTGACACCTCCCATAGTAGGACAGCAAGCAGAGCACTGTCTGATAGGACAGATATGCTCGAACCCTCTTTGTGGCACCATGAGGAATTGGTCTGGCCATCATGGTTACACTAGGTTTATAGAATTATTTCAGTAGCTTTCAAACTTTTCATAGTCTCTATAATAGCTTTCATAAGATAAGGGCTCTCTCTATTCTTTGAAATTTTGTTAAAACTCACCTGAAAAACAGAATCTGGCCTTTTTTTGTGTGTGTACAGGGTTTGGGCTGTTAGCTGTGGGAGTAACAGTGGGAGTAATTTTGATTGCCAATTCAATTCTTTAATAGTTGTTGATGTATTTACTATATTTAAAACCTTCTTGAGTCAATAATGGTAGTCCATATTTTTCTAGAAAATGACCCATTTCATCTAAGTTTTCAGATCTGTTGACATAAAGTTATTCATTGTATCCTCCAATTAAAGAAAAAAAACCTCAACTGCATCTGTGTTTACCCCTTTCTATTCCTACCATTGTTTATTTGTGCTTTTATTACACACTTTTAAATCTTGCTGGAGGCTTGTCTATTTTATTTGTTTGACTAAAACAATCAGCTTTTGTTATTTTTTAAAATCCTATCTACTTTATCTTGGTTTTCTCTTTCATTTATTTTCATTAGCTGTGATTTTTTTCTCTTTAAACAAAAAATAGCATTTTAAAATAGGCAGTTGTTCATTACATTTGCCAATGTATTTCATGAATATTCTCATTTTTTCACCCTTTTGTCTTTTTCCACTTTCTCTGATAATGAATATCTGTTGCTAATAAACTCTCTTATATGCTGTACATCTGAAAATGTCATTTTGCCTTGACTGTTCAACGATAGTTTAGCTGGGTATAGAATCCCAGGGAAGGTGTTTTAAAGAAATTTTTCTTTATTGTACTTATTACATCTTATAATTATACACATTGTGCAATTATTACTGTCTGTCTCCAAGCAGGATAATTTTTGTTTTGTCCACCACTGTGTTTCTTAGTCTCTAGAACAATGCCAAACATAAAATAGGCGCTCAATAAATCATGTTGAATGAATGAAGGAGTGAATGAATGAATTCCTCCTTGGGTCCTCTGTTCTCTGAGGGTAAGTAAGGGCTGAGCCCCAGAGCCTTGCCTAGTGCCTGAATTGTAGGAACTAAATAAACATTCTTTGAAGGAATAAATGAAGTCACCCAAGTTCTAAAATAAAATGGTAAGAATAGTAGTCTTAGAAATTAGGGACTTCTGAAAAGGCAATCTTTGGATTCCTCTAGGTTCACATTTTCTTTTTAAACTTTCTTCCCTGAGATTAGCTTCAAGGAAGTTGGGGACAGGCAGGGGGTTTCATGAAAGCAAAGCCCCCTTTGGAGTGTTCTCTTTTACCAAATCTGTGTAAACTTTCAAAGATCTGCTCATAGAAAGGGTGATGTTCTCCAGCTTAACTGGGAGCCTGGTTGAGACCTCCTTTCTGAATGGACTATAATTCATCATCACTGGTGTCTCCTTTAAGGGAACAGGGGGTCACAATAGGGAAGATGACATGCAGATGCAGACTGCATGGATAGGCACAGTTATTAAAGAAATATTCAGCAGCTGCTGCTGTGGTCTCAGCGAGGACAGTGCAGCAGAGCTAGCTGGTGCCTGAGGGTGAGGAGGTGCGCTAGGGTCCTGCAGTGAGGCCCATTTAGGAAGGAAGCAGGAGCCTTTGAGGCCCATTGTACAGGAGGCATTTAAAGCGTTGGCCCCCTGAGAGCACTAATGAGCTTCGATTTGGCCATTTATAAAATAGAAGGAACTATTAGGACACAGAAAAGATGCCTGGCCTGCACCATTTAGAGGACACAGGGGTCACCTCCATGTCAGCAAAGTAAGAGGGTCATTCATAAAGCCCTTAGTCTATTTGTCAGCCCTAAAATGCAACTCCCCATGCCAGTGAGCTGCTGTGTTTCTCCACACTGGTCTGTTCTAATGATTCTCAGTTGGGCATCTGCTCTCACATATGTAGAGTCCCAACTCCAAGCAGTTTCTATAGAAACAGATAGCACTCTGTCCCACTCAAACCACAACCTTTAGATTGGATGAGGGCTACACTCTTGTAACAGACACCCTCTGCCAGTTGGTGATGAGGCTACAATGCACAGCTTTACCCCTGGTCACTCACATGACCACATAGTTCACAGACAGCCAAGTTGGAGAGAGATAAGAAAGAGGAGAAAAATGAGTTTTAAAGATGCCAAAACTAATGTGTTAGCAAGATCTTAAAAACATGTTTTCCTTGGCTTGGGGAGAAGAGGCCTTTTCTCAAACTGCAACTCCTTTAGCCATGACATCTTCCCTGAAACATGGAAGTACAAACAGAAAAACATCCCTCCCAAATATTGGTTCAGATGCAAGCAGAACACAGTTGCCAAAGGAAAAGAACGAAATCAGAATCAGAAAAGCAAATTATTTTTTGAGGCATCAAAATAGGTTTCCCAAATAAAAAAGAGTGCTCTTCCTTTGTTAAGGGGAAAAAAGCCATTACGAACATACTGTACAGTCCCCTTTAATGTAGATAAATGACAGGAATGTTTGCTCTGATCTGTGGCTGCTATCCAGCTTGCCTTTCACTCTCCAGCACCAGAAAGGGACTTACCAAGTGGCTTCACACATCTTTCAAGTAAAGATTAACAACAAAAATAATAAAGAATAAATTGGCCTTGAAATCTTGGCAAAACCTAAAACCATATGTTCTGAGAGTTGCTTCATTCTCTGGTAATTAAGTTTTCTTTCTCCCCCCCAAAATGAGGCCTTTTTGGAACCAACAAATGGCTTTAGGCATGTGGGCATCTTGGTGGGACCTCATCTTTTCTTTTGAGGATCAAATCTTGGCTGGCTCTGTTTGAAGTTCAGAGCCCTGTGTGGGGTCTGAGCTGTGTTAATAAAATAGAAGTACATTGTTTGGAGTTATTCGACAACCCCAAAGACTTCATCCCAGGAGGGAAGTGTAATAACAACTCACTAACTTTAACCAAACAAATAGCACGATCGCCAAGTCACTCTGACATTATGGGACCATACATATGTCTTCATGCCCTGAGACCCCCAACAGCCCGGGTGTGGGGATGCCCATGCATTACCTGCCTCTCGTCTAATCATCACCCAGCCCAGATGGTCACCAGTGCCCCACAGCAAAAGTCACAGAGCATTTGGGCATACACACAGCTCGTCTGTCTTGAGTTAATGCAGCCTTGCAAAACACAGATGTTTTCCTTTTAATCTTGTTCATACTTTGCAACGGTCACAGTCAATGTCATTTGGCTGCAGAAACCCCTCCAGGAATGATCCTGCAAGAGAAACAGTGTATGTGGAGCCATCTGATTCAGGACAGCTTCCTGCCTCTCTGCCCAGTGGAGTGCAGTTAATTTATTTGAACAGAATGGGTTATAAGGGTGAGAATGAACACATAAATACCTCTTTTTTTTTCGATGCTAACTGTTCAGAATCTAATCACCTGGCCCTTCGCAGTGGGTTAATGACGATGCATAATGTACTTTAGGATATTCACTCCTCCACCAGGACTTCCTGGCTTTCCCGAGGAAGGTGGCATGTCAGGATTTAAGAGCTCAGACTGATGTCAAACAGTCTGGGTTCAAGCCTTGGACCTGCTGCTTCCTAGCTAGCTGTGTGGCCTTGGACATGTCACTTTACCTCTCTGGGCTGTTTTTCTATCAGTAAAGAGAGGCTAATACAAGTATCTATGTCATAGGGTGGTTGTGAAGACTCAGGGAGGTACTGCACAGAGGCACATGGTGTAAATATGTGATACATGTTTGACATCCTTTTATTTAATCTATGCCTCTTGGGTCTTTTGTTCCTTGCTTCAGGCCCTTGACCTCATGTACATAAAAACCTAGCTCAAGAATCAGAGACTTGTAATGAAAGAGACTGTGTATATTTCTCCTCTGTCCACGAAAATGCTCCCCCCTTTGGGTCAAGGAGTTAAGTCTGCTATGAAACATGATATCATCACAAGACTTGTGTCACTGATGCTATGGTGCAAATTTTGGGTCAGCTCTAGAAGAAGCTGCAGATGAAAGGGTCATGGACAAGGGAGACTGAGACTCCACTAGCCAGTAGTACAACCAACAGAAAATCCAACCCAAAAAGGCACTGAGCTCTAATGACATTGTTTACTGACAATTCCTTACGGAGGGCCTGAACACACAGAGGGATGTCCTAGAAACCCATTTTCTGCACCTCTCACCTCAAAGCCTGGTGCCTAAGGGAGCCAGCCGCTCATCTCGTTTCCTTTCCTCCCCTCATTAACCCCCAGAGGCCACACCCTGGTGCTCTCCCCTCCCTGCAGACCGGCTCTTCCCTTTCTC
The DNA here is from genome assembly GCA_032199065.1 of Smutsia gigantea. NCBI lineage: Eukaryota > Metazoa > Chordata > Mammalia > Pholidota > Manidae > Smutsia > Smutsia gigantea. The sequence goes on from JAVSCE010011040.1 coordinate 33,324, forward strand.
GAGTAGAGAAGCGCGGCCAGCTCGGGCCCTCCGCCCTGCTGCTCTCCATCCCTGCTGGACCGGCTCTGCAGAGGCAGCCGGGAGATGGCAAGTATGTGTGTTCACATTCTCTCTTCTGTATCGTAAGTCACACTGAACTCCAGAAAAATGGAACAGTGGTTAAGTTCCTGCCTGGGGATCAGAAGTTCTCTTCTAATGCAGTCCTTTCCATCCCAGGCAGCCTTCTTCTCCCGTAGTCTCCTCCTCCTCCGGCCCCAAGGCCCCCAAGGGCCCAGGGAGGAGGCCTTACCTGATTGAACAACCTAGTGACAGAGTCAGGTATCCTGCCCTGGACTCCCACACATATAGCTCCTGAGTTGGGGTTACCACGTAACATTGTCATTATCCATCTATGGATCCATTTCCCACCATATTGAGTTTCTGGAGAGAGTCCCACAGCAAGCTCTCCACGGTTGGTTTTTCAGAGTGGCTTAAGCAAAAAAGAATTGATTCTTCTCAATGACAAAAAGACAGGAGGTGGGCTGCCGCCAGCACTGACCAGGCAGCCGGCCTTCCCCCATCACGATGCGCGTCACTCAAGATGGCCCCTGGGACGCCATACAGTGCATCTGCATTCAAGGAGGAAAGAGAGGGAGCAGAGGTAGAGCCAGCTGTCCGAACTTCTCCCAGGAACGTGACGGCTTTCCTAGACCCCAGCTCTACCTCGGACCTGAATCAAGGCATCTCACTGGCCACCCCCTGGCCGACAGGCAGCCCCCAGCTTTGTTAATGGGTGCTATGAGCTGATCTGTTTTTGCTTTTTCCTTGGAATGAAATTCACATAACACAAAATAACTTTTTTAAAATGAAAAAGTCGATGACATTTAGCACATTCCCAAGGCTGTGCACCCCCATCTCGATCTAGTTCCAAAGCATTTTCACCACTCCAAAAGGAAACCATGCCCATTAAGCAGTCACTGCCTCCAACCCCTGCCCCTGTAACCACCAACTGCTTTCTATCTCTATGGAATTACCTATTTATTCTGCACATGTTATATAAAGGGAATCATACAACATGTGACCTTTGTATCTGGCATCTTTCACTCAGCATAAGGCATCTGAGGCTTGGCCATGGTCTATTGTGCGCCAGACTGTATGGATATACCACAACTGGTTTGTCCATTCATCCACTGATGGACATTTGGCTGTTTATCGTGGATTTGAGCCCAGGCATTCTGGCTGCACGTCACCCCTGGACTTCTGCAGAATGCCAGGGCCTGGGCCTCAGGCACGCAGAGGAGGCTTCAGGGGTGTCCAGGTTGCCTGGAGAGAGTGAGCATGCTCCTGGGATGGGGACCACCTGGGAACCGACCAGAAACCATCTTTGCCTATCTTCCAACCCTGCCACAGACCTGGGAGCACCTGCCGTTTGGGAGCATCTGCCTTCTGCATCCACTTAGAACCACCTACAAGCAGTGGCTCTCTTAACCTGGGGTAATCCAGTCCAGGACTGGCTGGCCTAGAGCCCAGCCAAGAACATTCCTCAGCTCTGGTGTCATTTTATGTCACTCTTATTAGTAATCAGATAGGATTCATAGCTGGTTGACTCTTTATTCTTGCCAGAGGCTGATGAATTGGCCAGACACAAGAATCATTCTTCAATAATTAAAAGCCTTTATAGCTTGCAGGAGGAAGCAAATCTGAGAGCACCTACCATGGGTCTGTGCAATGCTCTCCCCGAGCTGACATCCACATCTGCTATCCGCCAGGTGACCTTTCACCTTTGGCTTGGCCTCAGGGATCTCAGTTCAGTCATTCAAAGGCCACTACTATATGCAGAGGTCAGACACATTTCAGGTGTCTCCTGGGGTTTGCACATGGACCAGGTGGTCCAGGGAACTGAGAGAATGGCCCCGTGAATGCGCTCAGCATCCAGGAGGTTTACATGGAGCTACCATTTCAGCTCCATATAACTTCCTGCTCTGGAGACATTGCAGGAGCTAAAGTCTGGCACACTGTCCCGTCTTCCTAGGACTCTATCCTCCCAGGGAAGGATGCAGGAAGGAAATGCCCAGCCACTGGCTTATAACAAGTGAAGGGAACAGCTATGCAATGATACACCAAGGTACCAAATGGGCACCACATGACCCACACTGACTTACTTTACTTAAAAGCAGAGATTTCTATTTCAGAGTGACCCATCATAGCATCATGCTGAAGAGTTCTGGCTTTTGAGACAAAAAGACATGAGTTTGAATCCAGACTCTGCCACTTGCTAGCTGGGTGACCATGGGTAAGTTACTTTAATGTCTCCGAGTCTCCATTTCCTTATCTATGAAACAAGGACAATGTCAACCTCATGAGGAGTGATTAGGATAATCCTGTGACACACAACGCCTGGCACAAGGTGAGAGCTCAGTAAACTGTGCCCATGACTCCTCAATTTCCCACTCCATTTGCCCCTATGGATCGAGACAGAGATATCAGGACCCCTACCTCTCTAATACCTTCCCCATTTCAGTCATTCCAATCCAAGATTTTATGGACTCAAATCTTCCCAGGGCATTTTTCTTAGGGGGCCTTCTTTGCCAGGATGGGCTGAAGATTATAAAGTGTGGTTAAGAGTTTCAAGGTCAAACCTAGTACTTCCTATGAAAATAAAAGATAGCAGTACATTATGTTGTCAAGTTAATACAGTGTGATGGAGCATCTCCAGACTGCCCATCCTGGAAGACTGTAAAAGTCTAATAGATTTAGGGAAACTGTACCTCAGGGAGCGTATTAGACAGCACTCATCAATGGATCAAAACTGTCTCGGAGGCTCCCTTCCTAGGGAACAACAGTGCCCCTTAAATGATTGCTTTCCCTTCAACGACCTGAAGATGAATTGTACTTCATACATTAACTTTACACAAATGGGGCACTTATTTTGACTGGAGAGTGCACCTTATTTTACCCCAAATGAAAAAGTATATCCTTTATGAGCCAAATTTCACTTTCTTTTAAATTATTATAAAATGACACAATGCCACAGTAATTTCCCTAGCTCCATCTCTGCTGATTTCAAGGTGTGTCTGGACACATTAAGCTTCATGGCCCTATTGGTGAAATGTCTTTAATTATTCCAGGCTGTTTTGATGCATTTACATTTTACTTGGATATAAAATTAGCAGAGTGTAAAGTTGGCACATATGCTCCTAAGAAGGTATCATTTCAGTGAGCTTTAATCCAGGGAAGAAATGCCTCTTTACAATGAAAATGCTAACAAAAGTAACATACCTGGACCATACAGACTTTTTAAGAGCTGCTGTGTAAAGTCACCAATTTATTTCCTCACTTTACACACTCCTAAAATTGCATATGCTTTCCCAGCCTCAACAGTCGCTTAGGAGCCATCGGTCCAGTGAGATGAGATCTGGTGAGGAACAGTGCCTGACAGATTCGGGCCCTTGTCTCTCACGTGTCTCTCTGCTAGTCGGGGTTTCATCTCTTCCAGGGACAGGACGGCTCAAAATGACTAATGTAAATGCCTTCAGTGGCTACACAACGCACCATGGCACTCCTCAGGAACCAAGCTATCAGATGGGGCATCCCTTCCCAGAGTCTTGACTCCTTGGGTGCAGGGGCAAGATGCTGTGGGACAAAAATGCACATCATTTATCCCATAAGTTGTTTGTCACAACAGTCGTATCCCAGCCCAGATTACCAAGGAAGGGAGAAAGACTCCATCGCTTGATGAAAGAATTGTGAAAGAACATGCCGCCATCTTTAATCCCCACAGCAGTCCAGACCACGTGCAGGATGGTGGTTGTTTTGGAGATGAGTGTTACTGCTACTGCTGTAGCAAAGGGGTTAACAAATACACATGTTCAGCTAAGCGAAGAGCAATTTAAGGTAATCACCAGACTTCTTACAAAATAAATTTGGTTTCTCCTTGTTCCTCACCTTCCATTTCTAAGTGATCTCCTAGAATCACTAGATCTGGTCCATTTTACATTCTAAATATTATTCAGATTTCTATTTCTCTCCTTCTCCACCACCACCACCATCACCACCACCACCACCACCATCACCACCATCACCACCATCACCACCATCACCACCACAACCACCACCACCATCACCACCACCACCACCACCACCACCATCACCACCATCAGCACCACCACAACCACCACCACCACCACAACCACCACCACCACCACCACCATCACCACCACCACCACCATCACCACCATCACCACCACCACCACCACCACCATCACCACCACCACCACCATCACCACCACCACCACCATCCACCACCACCACCACCACCATCACCATCCACACCACCACCACCACCACCATCACCATCACCACCACCACCACCACCATCACCATCCACCACCACCACCATCACCACCCACCACCACCACCATCACCATCACCATCACACCACCACCACCATCACCATCACCACCACCACAACCACCACCATCACCACCACCACCATCACCATCACCACCACCATCACACCACCACCACCATCACCATCACCACCACCACAACCACCACCACCACCATCACCACCACCACCATCACCATCACCACCACCATCACCACCATCACCACCACCACCACCACCACCATGCCACCACCACCACCATCACCACCGTCTGCCACCACCACCATCCACCACCACCACCATCACCGCCACCATCACCACCACCACCACCACCATCACCACCACCACCACCACCATCACCACTACCACCACCCACCATCACCATCACCACCACCACCACCACCATCACCACCACTCCCACCACCACAACCACCATCACCACACCACCACCACCATCACCACCACCATCACCACCATCACCACCATCACCCTGCACCACCACCACCACCACCACCATCACCACCACCATCACCACCACCACCACCACCACCCACCATCACCACCACAACCATCACCACCACCATCACCACCATCACCACTGCACCACCATCACCACCACTGCCATCACACCACCACCACCACAACCATCACCACCACCACCACACCACCATCACCACCACCACCATCACCACCACCACCACCACCATCACCACCATCACCACCACAACCATCACCACCATCACCACCATCACCACCACCACCACCATCACCACCACCACCACCACCATCACCATCACCATCACCATCACATCACCATCATCACCATCACCATCACCATCATCACCAACATCACCACCACCAACCATATTTAAGTTAGCTCAATAAGAAAAAAAAAAGACATACAAATCAAAAAGGAAGAAATAAAATTGTCCCTATTTGTATATATCAGGGTTGTCTACATATACATAAAACTTGCTGGGATTTTGATAGGAATTAAATCTACATATAACTTGGAAGAGAATTAGCATCTTTACTATTTGAGTCTTCCAATCCGTAAACACAGTATGTCTCTCCAGATATTTTCATCTTCCACTTATTTCATTAATGTTTCCTATTTTATAGCATCCAAGTCCTGGATGTGTTTTGTTAGATGTAAGTGATTTCACTTTTTTGAGCAACTGGAAATAGTATTGTAATTTTAACTTCAGTGTTGACATGATATGACTTTCCATTTATTTAAGTAGTCCTTATTGTTTTTCATCAGGTTTTTGTAATTTTCAACATATAGATCCTGCACACGTTGTGTTTCATTATACTTATACCTACATATGTCAGTTTTTGACCTATATAATATCCCTTTTCATCCTTGATACATTTCTTTACTCTGGAGTCTACTTTCTCTTACTCATATATTAATACCCACATTTCCTGTGTTATGTTTGCATGGTATATATTTTTTATTCCTTTCACTTTCAACTTACTTTTATTATTATAGTTAATGGAGATTTTTTAGAAAGCATATAACTGGGACATTTTTTGTTTATGGTTTTTTAGTGTTGTTAATCTAATAATCTATCTTTCAAAGGGTGTCTTTAGACCATTTACATTTAATACCATTGTTGATATGTTTGCAGTTAAGACTATTCGATCATTTGTTTTTAGTTTACTGCTAGGTGCATATGAATCATCTTGTGATATCACAACCAAAATATTTGTTACTGGAATACTATTCAACAGTCAACTGGAATGAATTACTGATATGCCGTGCTGATGTATGTCACATCAGTGATGGAAGTCAAATGTGTGATGCCAAGTGAAAGATGCACTGAGAGTTCACACTGTGTGATTACATTTATATGAAATTATGAACAGGCAGGAAAAAATAAGCACACTTGTTGCCTCTGAAACGATAGGGTGAGGATTGGCTGTGAAGGGGCATTAGTCCTGCAAAGGACTTTTAAATAGCAGTCATGAAAGTCTGAGCTATCCCCCATGCCAATGACAATCTAATCCTAAATCAGATAAAGGATAAGAAAGGAGTATAGGACACTGAAAGATGGAAAATCCAATCTCAACTTTTTTACTAACTTAACACTCAGGGTATTCATCTGAGAAAGGAAAGAATTTCTGCTTCACCTTGACAGGTAGGTAATTTGGAGTTTCTTACCCCACACAGCCTTCCTCAAAGCTTTCTGAATTCCGCCTTCTCATAATACTATTTCCCTCTTTATAAGACTCCAGCTGCAATGAACTGAAAGTTTAGGAGCACCCCCCGAATCCCTATGTTGAATTCCTACTGTGATGGTATTAGGAGGAGGAGCCTTTGGGAGGTGATTAGGTCTTGAGGGTGGAACCCTTAGAATGGGATTAGTGCCCTTATAAAAGAGACCCCAAAGAGCTCCCTTCCCTTTCCACCATGTGATGATACAGTGAGAAGAGGAGAAAATGGATTTCTGTGAACCAAAAGGCAGGCTCCCACCAGACACAGAATCTGCTGGCAGCTTAATCTTTGACTTCCTAGATTCCAGAACTATGAGAAACAAAAGTTTGTTGCTTAACCCCCCAGTCTATGGCATTTTTGTTATAGCTGCCCAAGGGACTAAGACACCAGCCCAAAAGACAGTATTGAACATACATTTGCTAATGATTACTCACTAACAATTTCAGATATTTTAGAATTCTTGTTCCAGAGAGATTTTAAAGCTTCCCAAGAGCAAAGACTGCATTTTATATTTACCTTAAATAACAAGAACACAAGAGAGCTTTCTGGTGGGTTGGAAATATCCTATACCTTGATCAGGGCAATGGTATATATGTGCAAACAGTCACCAATCCCTATACTTGAGCTTTATGAACTTTACTGTATTATGCTACACCTCAGTAAAAACGGAAGACAATAATAATGATATGATGATTTATTAAACACTTACTATGTACCAGACTCTAGGCTATGGGCTTTACATACATTATTTTTATCCTCATAACAACCAGGTAAGGTTGATGTCATCCCCACTGAAAAGAAGAGCAAACAGGTGCAGAGAGCTGAGGCCATTTGTCCAGGGCTACACAGCTGGTCAATTCTGGGGTCATGGGCTACACTCAGGCAGATTACACTGCAAATCTCATGTTGTTCCCAGCTGAGCTCACCAGGTCTCAAGGGAAAAAGAGACACACATGCGCACATATACACGCACATACACACACTTATTTCAGATGAGCTTTCAAACTAAAATTCCAAAGTACATTTTATGAAAGGTATAAGATGTGTGATGGTGAACAAACTCGTCCCTGCCAAGGACACACAAATAGAAGAGCAACCCGGAAGAACTTGGTAAGGATGAGCGCAGGACAGTGCTTTCCAACCCCTTGTGTGCACTGCACCGCCTGGGCATCCTGTTACACTGCAGGTTCTGATTCAGGATGTCTGGGGTGGGAGGGCGGACCTCCATTTCTCGTAAGCTCCAGGGCAGGCCAGCGGTGCTGGTTCATTATCTACACTCTACATAGTCAAACATCAGAGCATACTTCAATGTACATGTGATCGATCGAATCACTAGGAAGACACAGAAATTGCTTAGAAAATTAGACAGTAGTTCCTGCAAACAAAAGGTATATTGGCATTTGTCCCTTGTCTCTGACCAAGTTAAAAAACTAAATTTTCACCTAAAGTACACATTTGAAACCCATTTCTGAGGGGTTCAACCTGAGGCCCACAGGACTCAGAGCCCACCTTGCTGTGAGGTGTCAGGTTACCCCATGGCCCAGCTTACCCTGGCTCCCAGGGACACAAAGGTGGTTACCCGTGTTCTCTTTCTATGGGAGGGAGACCCTGGACTCTGTTTACTGTTCCCTTCCATGGCTTCTACACCTGCAGCTACAGGTGTGACATTGTGATTATAACCAAACCCTGAGAGTCTGGGTTTGAAGATGAACACGACTCACAACTTCTCGCTTCTGCTGTCCTCTTCTCTTGCCCTTCCTCCCCTCCAGATTTTAACCAAAGCCAATTTGCATGTCAGCAGCACACCAGCAAGGGTATGGGAGCTGTCAGTTTGCAAAGTCCCAGTCCTAAGTTCAAACAGAATGCGGGGTTCAGCTCTAAGTCTACCCACAGGGGGTGTCTCAGTTAATACTGAGTGATCAAAACAGCCGTTGGTAGGGACACATCTGACTTAGCTTGACATACCTTGCAGGCCATAACAAAGGAAGCTTCCCATCCAGCCAGCTCTTGTTTCCTAATCAACAAATTTCTCCCTGAAATCAGGGCTCAGCAAAAAGGAAATACATATAAATATATATATATATATATAGAGAGAGAGAGAGAGGGAGCAAGAGACCCATAAAGGGGTTTTGATTCTTGGTGCCAGTTTTTTGCTACCATGTAATCCGAAGCACAGCCTTTAGACTTCAAGAAGGTTACTCTTTGAATGTTGCTGCAATTTGGTGAAATATATTGCAGAAAAGGAGCTTTTGTTTGTTTCTCTCTGCATGTGCATTTTATAATACCCCAGGCAGACTGCAGGAGAATGACAATCTGAAGACTGAGTGCATGTGAGGAACGGAGGAGAAATGCGGAGCACCAGGCCTTGGTGCAGGAGCGCAGCGCCAGTCATTGGCTGCAAGGGACATCTGGAGCTGCCAAAAACGTTCACCCCAGTGGCTGTCTCTTTTGTGAGATGCTGGTATGCGGAGTCTGTACAGCATTGCCAGAGGCTTTGTGGACAACTCTGTTACAAGCCCTCCACAAAGACCCAGTTATTTGGTTGTTGTTATGGGAACGGTACTATTCTGGCCAAATTGGAGTGGTGATGGGGGAGAAAAAAGAAAGTGGATGGGGGTGGGCAAAATTGCTATTTTCATCCAAACGTCATTTTGGCTGATCACCTGGACTGAATGTGAACAATCAGGAAGAGCAGGTAGCAGAAACCCTGCTCGGCTCCAGGGATTGCTGCATTTGTGTTAGAAAATAACATTGCCTTAAAGAGAGAAAATATCACAGCCTTTATAATTTTACAAAAATACTATAATTGTGCATCATAGCAGGAAGTTCACTGATGTTCAAAGATTCTATGTGGCCTTTTTACTTTTGTTACCCAAGTTAATACATGCCTGAAATATGTAATTTTGCAATTTAAGGTTTTTGATTGAAAAATCTCAAGTATCAGTCAATAATCTTCCAAAAGGTCATTATCCAGGCAAGTCAAGCAAATGCCTGACTACAGGCTAATTAAGATAGCAACTGAAATGCCAAGGCAGTGTGTGCTTTATGAACCTGACCTTCTTTTTCAAACTATAGGCGGGAAAAGGAGGTTAGGTCCCTTAAAAATGGCAACATGAGTTCACATAATTCTTCCACCTTCAGTCTTCAAAATCACAGAAATAATGAAAAAATTATAAAAATATGTTTTAAGACTTCACTGCCCTTGAAAAACATTTTGGGAGCTAACTTCTGCAAGGTAGAGAGAACAGAGAATGGTCTCCATGCCTCCCAGGACTCGCCTGTCTGTGGAAAACTTCCCCATTTATGAGTGGAGGCTGAAGCATTGTGATGGTGGCCCAGGACAATTGCTCAAGATGGCAGGAATGAGCAGAGACACTGACCTGGTGTTAAATCACACCCTGTCAATGTCCCTATGGGGCAAGAACCCTGAACCACCAATATAAGACCTTGTTACTCAGGAATCCAGAGGGCTAGGTGGAGGCCCCTGTAAACTGCTGGTCACAGAGAGGTGATCCCAGGGATGGGACACACACAACAACACACACAAAAAAAACTTCTATCCAAGATGAGCTTTCAAATTAAAATTCTAAAACATATCTTGTATGAGATAACTAGCAAATTTATCATTCCCATGGAAATGAAAATAAGGATAATTATAATCCTCAGAGGAGGAAACACCCATAGAACACAACCAAGATAGTGAGAAATGAAGCAGCAAATAGATTTTTTTAAATTAGTAACTTCCACTTAAAGAAGTATGTTGTTCATGTACTTCTCCTTAAAAACAAACACAAAAAGATGCTGAGAAGAGGAGAGAAGAGGGCAGAACTTCTAGGGAACTCAGAATCAAGAAATGATACATTAGTGAATTCTTTGAGTCTCCTTTTTCCTCATATGTCCAGATTTGGTGCTGGAAAAGCTAGCAACTTGGAAACACCAATAAGCACAGACCAAAAAGAAAAAAAGTCTCCAAGGAAAGCCTGTTCTCTGTAGTTAAAGGAAGAGGAAAAGGCTTCCTAGCAAGACAGAAAACTTTTAGGTAATAATCGCTGCAGTAGATAAATACCACAGAAAACAGTGTGGCCCCACCCATATGCCCACCAGCAAAAATTGAATGAAAGCTAGCATTTTCATCCCCAATGAGAGGTAAGGAGGCTCCGCCCATGGGTGTCAGTGAAGACCACGCAGGGAGCCTGGACTTGCTGATAGGATGTCCAGGCCTGATAGGATGACATGCCTGACCACCTCCCAGCTGGAGTCACATCAGAAGAGCAAAATAGGGAATCAGAACACTCACTCCTATCCAGTGGTAAACAAAGCTACCTCCATGTGATGACAGTGGACACCACATGGAAAGGAGTAAGGACATACCAATGTACGTACAAGCCAGGGTGGTATCCGTAGTGACCTAGTGAGGAACCTGAAGCCACCCCTCTACCTAGCAGTAATGAGGAACACCTCTCCCTCTGACGTCATCAGAGGCCAAGTAGGAAAAGTGCATTTCCCTGACACATGGAAATAACAAGACAGGATCTCTTTCCCCAGCTTAAGAAGTGTATAAAAGTGTAAAAAATACAGAGATTTAAATAAAATACAGAATCTCATAACATAATACTCAAAATGTCCAATTTCAATCAAATACTAACCCATTATATCAAGAACATGAAAAATCTCAACTTGAACAAGAAAAGATAACCAACAGATGCTGTAGTGAGTTGAATAGAATCTGCCCCAAATTCATGTCCACCTTCAGAATGTGACCTTATCTGGAAATAGGGTCTTTGCAGATGTCATTAGTTAAGGATCTCAAGATGAAAAATCATCCTGGATTCAGGGTATTCACTTCAAATTCTTATAAAGACACCAGTATTCAATGACTGGTGTCTTTACAAGAAGAGGAGAGGACACAGAGAGATAGACAGATAAGAAGGCCAAGTGCAGGCAAAGGCAGAGATTGGAGTGATGCCTCTACAAGCCAAGGGATGCCAGCAGCCAGAGAAGTTAGGAGAGAAGCATGGGACAGTTTCTCCCTTGGAGCCTCCAGAAGGAACCAACCCTGCTGACACCTCAATCCCACACCTTTGGCCTCCAGAATTGCAAAAGAATAAATTTGTTGTTTTAAGTCACCTAGTTTACGGTGATTTGTTATAGAAGTCCTAGAAAACTAAGACAGATGCCACCATGGAGATGACATAGATGTTATAATTATCTGCCAAAGATTTTAAAGCACATGCTATAAAATACATCAATGAGCAATCATGAATACACTTGAATGAAAATATGGTCTCAGTGCACAAACAGAAGATATAAAAATTTCAAATAAAAGTTTTAAAACTGAAAAATGCAGCCACCAAAATAAAGATCTCAATGGACGGGCTTACCAGCAGAATGGTGAGGAAAGAATTAGTGAACTTGAAGAAAGAGCAACAGGAATTACATGGCCTGAACAACAGAGAGAAAAATACACTAGAAAAAAAAAATGAACTGAGCCTCAGGAATGTGTGACACTATAAGAAAGACCTAACATTCATGTTATCTGAGTCCCAGAAGATGGGTAGCATGTGGGGAGGACTGAAAAGGTCTTCAAAGGAACAATGGCTTAAAAGTTCCCAGATTTGGCAAAAGATGTAAATTTACGTGGTTCAAAAAGGTTCAAAAAGCTAATCAACCAAACAGGATACACTGAAAGAAATATATATCATAGTCAAATTTAAGAAAACTCTGTGATTGGAAAGTAAAATAGGAAAAGAAATATATCATGAAAGCAATGAGAGAGTAATGAGCCCTTCTCTATAGAAGAAAAATAATTCACATGATAGAGAATTTCATGACATAGAGGCCAGAAGGAAGTGGCAGAACATTTTTTCAAGTGCTGAAATGAAAGGACCGTCAACCCAGAATTCTATATTCTTCAGGAATGGAGGAGAAATCAAGACATATTTAAGTGAATAGAACCTATGAGAATTTGTTACCAGTAGACCTATTCTAAAAGAATAAATAAAGGAATATCTCTAAACAGACAGAAAAGACAAAAGAAGGAATCTTGGAATGTAAGGAAAGAAAAAAGAATACACTAGACTTTTCTCCTTCTGACATTTCTAAATTATGTTTGCTGAATGAAAAAAAAATTGTAACACTCTTTGATGTGATTCTCAATGACAATCATATTATAAATGGGGGAGATAAAGGGAAAGAAAAAAGAAGTAAGGTTTCTACATTTCACTCAGTCCACTGAAATATGGACCCCAGGAGATTGTTAAATGTTCTGTATATATAATATAATACCCAGAGGAACAACTAGCACATCCTTGAAAAAGATGTATTCAGAGGTGCATTCATTCAAAAGCACTGTAGATAAGCCAAAATGGAATGGCAAAGTAACCCATAAGAAAGCAGGAAAAAGAAAACAGGAATTAAAAATAGGAAACAGACTTCCAGTTTCAGCTCCACCAGGTAAAGGGCTTGGAAGTTACTGCTCCCATTCTCACAAAAAGAAAAAGGCTGAACAAACTGAAAATCAATAATTCTTCTTAGATCCATCATAGAATTGAGGTCACAGGGAAACTGCTGCCTTGGAATTTGGAGAGACAGGTGAAGGCAAAGAATCACAGCCTATGGGGGGCTGGAGAGTTAAGACTCCCAGGGGCCCAGCCTTGGGGAGACTCACACTTTCATAAGTTGTATCTCCAACAGACACACAAGGGTCTCCCAGTGAAGATGAGAAAGGCCATGCTGCAGGCCAGGGAAGGCAAAAAGTGTATTTTGAAATACACTCAGAACATCCCATTCTCCTTAACAAAAGCCTGCTCTCAAGGGAAACTTCCAGAACATTCTTTGATCTAGGGAAAGGCTAGCACCCAGAACCTGCTTCCTTGCTCCCCGTCTCACATAAGGGGAGGGAAAAAGCTGAGAAGCTCTTATGAAGGTCATAGCCCAGGGACTCAGGTTCTCTGGAAAAAAAACAACCCTGAGATTTCATCATAATATGATAGAATGTCTCCTCTTCCCAGTACTCACCACCATCTCTAAAGGGCTCCAACATAATAATAGTGGATTACAACATAGAGAGCCACAAGACACAGACTTAATTTAAGAAGAGGTTTCCAAGGAAACCTAATGACAACAAGGAATAAAAAACAAGGACACTGGAGGACACTGAAGCCTCTAACCCTTGAAACTACAGCAAATATTAACCTACTCCCTAGCCAGATAAACACAAAACCTTACACTAAAGGCCTATTTTCTTCAGTTCCTATTACTGGATACATTATATCTGACTTTCAACAAAACTATAGGCATACTAAAAAGGAAGAAGAAAAACACAATTTGAAAAGAAAGAAAGCACCAGAATCAGACTCAGATATTGACAAAGACATTGAAATGATCAGGCTGGAAATGTAAAATAAGGAAGATTCACATTCTAAGAGATTAAGTGGAAAAAGTGGACAACATGAAACAGCAGATGGATAATGTAAGCAGAGAGATGGAAATGCTAATAAAGAATCAAAAAGGAAATGCTAGAAATAAAAAACACTGTAGAGAAATGAAAAATGCTTTTGATGGGCAAATCAGCAGATTGGACTTGATCATGGAAAGAACCAGTGAGCTTAAAAAATGTCAGCAGAAACTTCCCAAACTGAAATGCAAAGAGAAATAAGAATGGAGAAAAAAGGAACAGAATACCCAAGAACTGTGGAACAATTACAAAAAGTGTAACATATGTGTAATGGTAATGCCAGGAGAAGAAACAAAGTAACAGGAGAAATATTTGAGATAATAATGACTGAGAGATTTCCAAAATTAATGACAGGCACTAAAATGCAGTTACAGGAAGGTCAGAGAACACCAAGAAGGATAAATACCAAAAAATCTACACCTAGGTGTATCACATTCAAACTGTAGAAAAGCAAAGACAAAAGGAAAATCTTGAACAATATCAGAGGAAGAAAACACCTTACCTATAAAGAACAAGGATTAGAATTACATCAGCGTTCTCTTCACAAAAAAGAGAGAGGACTGGAAAATGAACCGAGAGAAGAAAAAGACCTCCAACCTAGAAATCTGTATCCAGCAAAGTTACCCTTCAAAAGTTAAGAAATACATTCTCAAACAAAAACTGATGTGCCTTCTAGGAAATGTTCAAAGAAGTTCTTCAGAGAGAAAGATATAGATCAGAAACTCATATCTATATAAAGAAAAGACGACCATTAAAGAAGGAAAAAATGAATAAATAATGAAGGGATAAGGAACAAATAGATGAATATAAATAGTATTTATTTACTTTTTATAAATAAATACAATTTATGTATTTACTATCATTAATTTTGAAGTTTGTTTTTCTTATTCTTAATTGATCTGATAAATAACTGTTTGAAATAATAGTTGCAACAATGTATTGGGTGATTATAGCAAAGGGATAAGTATATTATAACAGAAATTGGGACTACTCTGTTATAAGGTATCTGTACTACCCATGAAGCAGTATAGTGTGGACTTAGATTAGTTGTAAGTGTATCCTGAAAACACTAAAAAACTTCTTGAAAGAAATGACACACTAACAGAAATAACTCAATTCAAAGCAGAGACTGCAGAAAAAGAGGGAGGATAAACGAAAGGGAAGGGAAAGGAGGGGAGGGGAGGAGAGGGAAGGGAAAGGAGGGGAAGGAAGGGAGAGGGGAGGAGAGGGAAGAAAGAAAGAGAGAGAAAGAAAGGGCTACAAATATTATATTCAGAGAAGTCTCATTTCCTATCACTACTACCCAAGTTCTCGAAACCCCATAGGTAATTGCTTTCCTTAACTTCTGGTTCATCTTTCCTGTTATTTTACAGAAAAAAACACACACACACACATTCAAAACAGCATATTACAATACTCTTGCAATTTGCTTTTTTGACTTAACCATATATCCTGGAAATCACTCTACAGTTTTTAGGGATTTTCCTCATTGTTTTCTCAGCAGCATACTAATCTATTGCATGGATGTATCATAATTCATTCAATCAGTCTCCTAACAATGGGTATCTAGGTTGTTTACAAATTTTTGCTGTTATATACAGGGCTATAGTAACTTCCTTACTGATATGTTATTTCATATTTGTGGAGGTGTGTCTTCAGGGTGAATTTCTAGAAATGGAATTGGTGGGTCAAAGGGTAAGTGTTTTGTAGTTAGTTGGCTATTACCAGATTCCCTTCTGGAGGGGTCAACCATTTTGCACCCCACTGCATCTGCACCAACAGGGTGTTGTTCAGGTCTTGAATTTTTTGCCAAAATTAAAGTAAGTGATGGTACTTCAGTGTAGGTCTGATTTCTATTTTTCTTATCAAGAGTAAATCTGAGCATCTCCTCATATATCTAAAAGGACTATTTGTATATTGATTTTTATGAACTACGTGGTTGTCTTTTGCTCATTTTTCAACCAATTTGTGGTCTTTCACCCCTCCCTTTTAGAAAGGTTTTATATATTAGAGATATTAGCTTTTTATCTGTAATATTAGTATACTTATGTTCCCTAGTGTCTCATTTGTCATTTGCTTTTTAATTTGCATACACTGATTTTTTTAACCATAAAAATGTATATTTTAATACAATCAAATGTATCAGTTCTTTTTGTTGACTGCATCTGGATTTTTCATCATAGTTATAAAGGATTTCTCCACACCTAGGTTGTAATTTTAAAAACACTTTACATTAGATTTCTGATCCATTTTGGATTTATTCTAGTTTATGGGGTAAGGAATGGATTCAATTTTATCTATGTCCAAATACCTATTACAAAACCATATACTAAAAAGTCTCTTTTCCCTCCGTGATTTGAGATGCCACATTTATCACATGTTACATTTTCTTATGTCTTTAGGTCTATTTATGATGTTCTGTTGATCTTTCTGTCTATGTATGCCCTAGCAACACATAGGGACTTATAATATATGTTAATATCTGGGAGAGTAGTTAGTCTTTATTGCCCTTTTCTGTAGTTTCTCTCTTTTTGCTTGTTTATCTTTCCATTTGAACATTTAAATCAAGTTGTCAAGCTCTGGAGAAAGCAAGTTGGTATTTTTGAGGAGAATCTGACCTCTTCATGATATTGAGTCAGTCATCTTGTGCAAGAACAAGGGATGTCTTTCTATTTGCTCAGGTTTATTTTTGTTGAAAGATACTGGATTCTTAATTAGAAATCTCATAGCTTGTGCTACATAGGATAAATACAAATAAATTCATGCATAGACAATTTTAGTGAAACTGCAGAGTATTAAAGATAAACAGAAAGATTCATAGTAGCTAGGGAGAAGACACTGATCATTCACAAAGCAAAGACAATCATGCAGACACCTCATTAGCAACAGTAGATGCCAGAAAACATAAAACTGCTGAGAAAGAACAATTCTCAATCTACAATTATACACCTGAATAAGCTATCACTCAAGAGTGAAGGAAAAATAAAAATTTTTCACACATAAAAAGATGGAAAGAGTTTATTTCCACAGTGGCCTCACCCTCCCATAAGAAAGCTACGAAAGGATGTACTTCAACCAGAAGAAACATACACTCAGGGGAAGGCATGGGACGTTTAAGCAAGTGTAAACAAATGCATCATTAAATAATTTGATAAACCTTATTAACTATTGACTTTAATAAAAGCTATTTTTGTATTTATAAGAGATATTTGTGAACTTCTATAGAGCAGTAACATGGGAAATAAGAGGAAAGAGCTTGAATTTGCTAAGGCCCTTTTGTTGTGTGAGGGAAGAACAGAGACAGTGTGTAACTAGGCTTTTGAGGAAAATCTAAAGTATATGTGTTCAAAACATTTATGAGTAACAAAGGAAGAACAAAAATACAAGTTATCATTTCTAAAACAGTAGAAGACAGAGAAGAGAATAAACTCTGTCAATCCACAGGAAAAAAAAAGGAGGGGTGGGAGAACAGAGATAAATTTTAAAAATACAAAATAAGATCACAGAATTAAATTCCAATATATCATTAATCACAGTAAATGTGATTGGGGGTAAACTCACCTATTGAATATTAAGTGGGATTTAAAATACAGTTGTATGCTGCTTATAAATAAGAGGTACACTTAAAACCAGATGACTTAGATGGGTTAAGATTATAAGGTGGCTTTTAAGTTAATTCTTTGTACCTTTGTTTTTCTTATCTCCAGAGCAAGAATTTACATTTATTTTGGAAAACAGCTTGTTCATTCAACCCATCATTTCTAATCTGTTGGAGTTGGTTGGTCTGATTCTGTCACCCAGAATAGTTCATTGTTCCTCCAAATTTACGACTTGCCCCTCTTTGATTAGCCTCATGTGAATTCAGAAGAAGGCTCAGGAAAGACTTAAGGTGCCGCACTAGAGACCCCAACTCCCTAATAGTCCTCATTTGGACAATTTCATACAAGTTGCAAATTCACCTGGCTATGTCATTCATCCTGCTCTTTTCCCATTTTGTCCAAATATTTTAACATGCCAGGGATTTGACCTTCAAGACACAGAGAAAACTCTTGCTCTTAACAGACTTCCCACATCACAAGTTGTTTTGCCATAAAACCCCAAACTACCTAAACCCCTCTCTTAAGCTGGAGAAGGAAAACAGCAGCTGACAGAGATGCATTCCTGATGTTTAATCAGCACATCCCGCACCTCCTGCACTTCAAAATACTTTTGATGTCCGTTCTTTTGTTTTCAGCTTGCAGTAATTGAGAAACAAATGTTCTAAGTCAAGAAAAGTACCAGAACAAAAGTGATAGCTGCATACCAGTCACTTGGTTTGTTTGAAGTGCCTTCTTAAGGAGTTCATTGAGAAGTCTGGGCAAGTGGCGCCAATGGTGCACCTGTCTCTTTCAGCTGATACAAGAATAATTAATCACATGAAAATGACTTCCATTGGAGGCTGATTTATTTTGGCTGACAGTCACATACGTACCTCAGATATGTCTTAGGCTGCAGTCAAGCAGAGCTTTATTTAGAACATTTTATTTATATCTTGGGTGATTTCATTCTGAAGAAATTGAGGGAAAGAGGAGACGGTGCAGGAATGCAATAAGGGAATATTTCTCACCTTTTTTTCTTTTTAAACAAGAGGGGAAAAAAGCTAAGAACTTGGCTTTCTCCCAAGGATACAGTAGAATTTAAACACAATGAAGAGGGGTCAAGTGTGTGTTGGGGCAGCTGGAGTCAAGGTCAAGGGTGTGGGTGACAAAATTGGCTGCTTTTCTGTGGGACCTGAAAGCTCTTATTTACTTTCTTCCTTCTGAGAGGTCAGGGGTGGAGACAAGGTTGTCTTGAGGACAAGACAGCATGAACACAGGGCCCCAGAATCAGCCCACCCACCCCCAATAAATGTGACCTCGGCCTCTCTGGAAGCCAAGAGGAACTCATCTTTCCAAATAATGGCTAAACTTAATCATGGACTTTGTTATGTGCCGGGCACTTTATAGGCATTATCTCATACACACATCCTCTGAGTGTACTATCATGTCCCCATTTTATGGAGGGGGAAACCAATGCTCAAAGGGGTTAAGGAATGTGCTCAAATTCACACAGCCAGTTGATGATGGAGCTAGGTTTTGAATCCAGGACTGGAACTGACACCCCCAGTCTGTACTGGTAGCCACTGCACCACACCGCCGCTCTGCAATCATTATGGAGACCAGGGCTCCCACAACATTCCTGGAAGGTCTTTTACATTCCTGATAGGTATTCCTGAGAATGCATGCTGGGGTTTTTCATTTTAGGCGGGGCTGCCAGTGTCACCTCTGAAATGAGAGGGCTTCTGAGGGCTCAGCTGAGGGTTGGCCTCGAGAATGGCCAAAGTGCTGAGAGGAAATTGCCTTAGATAACCATCTGTGGTCCGCCTGCTCACTGGCAGTGGGGGGTTGGTCACAATGGGGTGTCAGCTCAGGTTCCCAGACCCCGGCCACCAGCCTGTAATAATACTACCACTACTCATTACCAGTAACACTATCTCCCACTTATCATTCGCTTACCGTACGCCAGCATTTGGTCCAGCCACGACAATTCCACATCCACCCCTGCCTAGCCCTGTGACTGGGGGCTCACTTCACCTCTCGGAACCTGAGTTGCCTCCTGTGCCCAATAATTATGATTATGCCTATTTCAAAAATAATATTTATTTAGTCATCATTTTATAGGCATGCAGGCGTGATTTCATTAATCCTCACGGGAGCCCTCCAAGCAGATACTAGGAGGATGCCCATTTTTACAAGAGGAAACAAAAACATACACAGGCAACTGCTGAAGATCACACAGCTTATCAAATGACAGAACGGAGATTTAAGCCGACCGTGGGTGACTCCAACGCCCAAATTTTTAATCATGATATGCCCCCAGGGCTATCATAGGAATTAGCAATGAAATATGCTCAGGGCTTGATCCAGAGCCCAGCACATAGTAGGACTCAACAATCCCTTGACACCCGCTGCTGCTGGGACTACTGTTCTCACGCTGGCCCCACTCCGTCTCCTTGGTGAACTCGGGGCCACACTGCAGGCGGCAGCCACAGAAACACCCCCAGAGCCAGGCTTAGGAGGGCTGTGAATTGCCCGCAGAGAGTGCTAACCAAACTGACAACAATCTTATTTTAAAGCAGCTACTTCTTTAAAAAGCAAAAGTCAAACCAAACTAAAACCTGTTCGGCCAGATCGCCCAGTTTCCTTCCACAATAGCCTGATGAAATCTCAAGTTCATTTACGCTGTGTCTCAAGTACTGAGTGCACTGGGGCCAACAGACGCGTCCGTCAGCAGCCAGCGTTAGGGAGCAGATAGACCCACTTGCCTCCGGAGCAAAACTGTTTCTAAATTCACAATAGATCTTGCTTCCACTCTGACTGCCAAGAGGTGGAAAATAATATTTATGGGAAATGAGACAGTGTTGCCTTGCCACCCTGAGAGTGGTGGCGTGTGGTGGTGAAAGTTCCACGGTGGGGTCAGGCTGCCCAGCTCTGTAACCTCGGGCCAATAGCAGCCTCTCATGCCTCTGTTTTCTCACCTGTAAAATGGGAATTTTACAGGACTGCCTACCTCCACAGGGTGGCTGCATAGATGCAATGAATCAATTCACCTGTGTAAGGCACTCCCAGCAGTGCCTGGCACATAGTCATGCCTGTGGACCTTTTGGTAGTTACAATATTTAAAATAATAATGACAATAGATATTTTTATTGTCATATAGGAATAGCTTTGACATCTGTGGTAACCCAGCTCATGGCAATATTTTTACAGGCACATTTGCGCAATCAAGAAGCTTTCAAGCCTTGGATATACATTGGGGAGATGACGGCCTCTTCAGCAGCTGGTGTTGGAAAAACTGGACAGCTACATGTAAGAGAATGAAACTGGACTATTGTCTAGCCCCATACACAAAGGTAAACTCAAGGTGGATCAAAGACTTGAATGTAAGTCATGAAACCATAAAACTCTTAGAAAAAAACATAGGCAAAAATCTCTTGGACATAAACATGAGCACTTCTTCATGAACATATCTCCCCGGCAAGGGAAACAAAAGCAAAAATGAACAAGTGGGACTATATCAAGCTGAAAAGCTTCTGTACAGCAAAGGACACCATCAGTAGAACAAAAAGACATCCTACAGTATGGGAGAATATATTCATAAATGAACGTATCTGATAAGGGGTTGACATCCAAAATATATAAAGAACTCATGCACCTTAACAAACAAAAAGCAAATAATCCAATTAAGAAATGGGCAGAGGACATAAATAGACACTTCTCCAAAGAAGAAATTCAGATGGCCAACAGGCACATGAAAAGATGCTCCACATCACTAATCATCACAGAAATGCAGATTAAAACCACAATGAGATATCACCTCACACCAGTGAGGATGGCCAACATCCAAAACACAAACAACAAATGTTGGCGAGGATGTGGAGAAAAGGGAACCCTCCTACACTGCTGGTGGGACTGCAAATTAGTTCAACCATTGTGGAAAGCAGTATGGAGGTTCCTCAAAAAACTCAAAATAGAAATACCATTTGACCCAGGAATTCCACTCCTAGGAATTTACCCTAAGAATGCAGCAGCCCAGTTTGAAAAAGACAGATGCACCCCTATGTTTATTGCAGCACTATTTACAATAGCCAAGAAATGGAAGCAACCTAAGTGTCCATCAGTAGATGAATGGATAAAGAAGATGTGGTACATATACACAATGGAATATTATTCAGCCATAAGAAGAAAACAAATCCTACCATTTGCAACAACATGGATGGAGCTAGAGGGTATTATGCTCAGTGAAATAAGTCAAGCTGAAAAAGACAAGTACCAAATGATTTCACTCATATGTGGAGTATAAGAACTAAGGAAAAAAAAAACTGAAGGAACAAAACAGCAGGAGACTCACAGAACCCAAGAACGGACTAATAGTTACCAAAGGGAAAGGGACTGGGGAGGATGGGTGGGAAGGGAGGGGTAAAAGGGAAGAAGGGACATTACGATTAGCAGATGTAATGTTCGGGGGGCACGGGGAGGGCTGTACAACCCAGAGAGGACAAGTAGTGACTCTATGGCATCTCACTACGCTGATGGACAGTGACTGTAATGGGGTTGGGGGGGACCTGATGAAGGGGGTAGTGTAATCACCATAATATTACTCATTTAATTGTAGATTAATGATATCAAAATAAACTTAAAAAAAAGAAGCTTTCAGGTTTGCAACAGAACCTGGTATGTAGGCTCAGGGTCCGCTGTTGGGGAAAGATCTGGCTGGGGATTAGTGGGGAGAGAGGTTAGGACAGGGGTGGAGGCTATGGGTCTGGGGTATCACCAGAACCTCCTTATAAGGCCTGAAATGGGATCAGAAATGGATGGACTTCCGGAGGGGACTCCCTCAGACTCCAAGGGAACCCAAGGTAAGCTTCTTTGCTCAGCCCTTGCTTCCTACTGCCAAGCCCTTGAGGAGTTTGAGGGACCAGCTTGTTTTGCGGGAATAGAAGTTTTTAGGGGGGAATAGGCCCAGAAGATTTATCAGAGGTCTCCAAGCAAAGGTGGTAGAGTTCTAGAATATATGTAAACCACGGAGTATTTTAGGTGACCCCTGCAGGTGACAGTGCTGGGTTGTATCTGAGCCCTGCGCTCCTGAAACCAGCCCTTCATCTCCACGACTCAGATGAGACTCACGGATGCGGACTCCTTATCTACCAACAGCACGGCCAGGCGCAGAGCCCCCAAATTCCCATCCTTTGCTTCCTAAATGATTAGCTGGACTGCCCAACTCCCCCCCCACCCCGGTCCACTGCAACAAATGTGTGTTAACGAAACCCAGAGTAAGCTTCTCTCCTTCCCCCAGGACCCCAAGCCTTGGCCCACTCTTAGGGAGAGGCCCGGGCAGGCCCTCCTGGGAAGACCCTGGCCCTGGGGTAAGACATCCTCTGATCTCCTGTCCCCTCATCTCCATCCCCTCCGCCAAACCCCTTCCCCGTGCCCGCTGCCTTCTAGCCTTGCCCATTCCTGCCCACGAGAGGAAGTTTGGCCTGTCTCACAACACTTGCCCATCTGTGAATGGAGCCCCTCCCGTTGCAGCAGCACCTGCCCCCCTTCTCTCACATCATGATCCCTTGAATGAAGCACCTCCCTTCTAAGTCTGCATTGGTTGTTTACTTGACGGGGAGATCCTTGCACGCAGTCAGTCTCCCAAGGGTTGTGGCTCTCTGGGCGCCTGGATCTTCCTCTGCTCCTGGTGACTTTCTCAATCCATAAGAAAAAGAGACAACCCCCACCACCAGTCTCCACAGAGGAACCACATTAGAATGAGGACTTTTCTGTGGCTACCGGTGCACTGAGAATAGCATCCCCAACCAGAGAATTCCACAGTGTCACCACAAGCTCAAACAAGAGGAAATCTCCTGCCCACCTCCTTGCTTCATCTGGGATAATTAATTTGCTGTGTGTAAAATTTTTTTCAGTATTTTTTTTGCTGGTGCTGCAGCAACCAGAACCCCCTTTTTTCTTTTTCAGTTCCGGCAACTCAGGACGCTACACCACGGGAGTACACGCTGAAGGGGCGGGGTGGGCGTGCTGAGTAACGTAAAGGCAGCCGCCACCGGAAAATAATGAGCGGGCACCCATGTGAACGAGGTGGCCCTGGGGGGACCGAATCAGAAATTCCCACTTAGGGGTTCACAAACCATGTGAAACGGCATGTCCAGGACTGACTGCTGCTAAGAATGTTCCAGCTAATTAAAGCAACAGGGTTTCCTGGTTCGTCAGATTTATCACTGGGCCTGGGAGGTAACACTTGTCCGCTGGTCAGTTCCTGCTGATGAGAAGTTCTGCTTGACAGTTACGGAGGCCTTTGATAAATAAAATATAGGAAAACAGATGAATCATTACTTAATAAATGCAGCGTTGTTCGGGAGTTTTTTAGAGCGCAGAGGTTGTGAGCTGGCAGCCTGTGGGCCAGGGCCAGTCCTCGGACATCTTGTACTTGGTCTGCACAAGACTTCTGTTTTGTTTTACAAGTTTGAGACAATATTTTAAAAAGGAGGTATTACATGCGTGCGTGCACACACACACACACACACACACCTCAAATCCAGACTGATGGCTTTTCCCAAAAACTGACCCCACTGGCTGCATGTCTTGAGGGGCAGCCACTGGCTGCAGCTGAGTGCTAACCGACACATGGATGGGATGGGTGCGCACAGCGCTGGTGGCCATGCATCACGCCCATGCACTGTGCCTCCTGCTTCTGTCTAAACTGGGAAGAAGAGAAGTTGGAACAAGGGAACATTTTAGGATTTTTTTGCTACTGGCCTGTTTTATTCATTGACTTTATCTAACGGCCTCTTTAGGTGAGGAGTCGGCAAACTAGGCAAACTACACCAGTGGACCCAATTTAGCCCAACACTTGTTTTCCTAAATAAAGTTTTATTAGAATACCACCATGCCCAGTTGTTTACAGATTGTCCATGCTTGATGTCATGCTTTAGTGGCAGGTATGAGTAGCTGCCCAGAGCCTGTCTGGCCCACAGAGCCTAAGCTGTCAATGATCTGGCTGTTAATAAAGTCTGCTGACCTCTGCTCTAGGCAGTTCGGTTTTGGACCCTTGGGGTGGTGACTTGCCCTGCTTGCTGTTTAACCTTGGGCACGTGACTTAAATTCTCTGAGCTTAAGTGCCTCATCTCTGAAATGGTATAGTATGAGATTCTGTTTCATAAGATTGTCGGGGAGATCCAATGAGATGGAACATAGGCACAGCACACAATGGGGCATTCTTTTCAACATATGGTATCTTCTGACATTAGTTAAACACTGGTTTGACAAGGATAAAAATATCAAAAGGCACTCCACGTGTTGATTTAATATTAAGAGTAGTCACGTGCAACAGCAAGATATGCCAGAGACTTTACCTTTCTCCCAAAACCAAAGGGCTCCAGGCATCTCTTGGCTGAGTCAGTAGTAGAGGAAAACCTAGTTCCAGAGAGAAAACACAATTGAGAAACATTCTGGGGGCACCAGGCTGTAGCCCACACCCCACACGTATGCAAAACCCTAGAGAAACAGTTAAGAAAGCTGGCACCCTGCCAGCACCTCCTGGCGCTTCTGTGGGGTCCCATCATACCTTCATCCTCCACGCCAGGAAGCCAGCCCAGGAGGAGGTGGATGGGGCCACTGTTGAGGGTGGAGGCTTGCACTCTTGGTAGTGGGTCATAACTGTGGAGGAACCAAACAGAGGGCTCTCCTGTTTCTCACGTAAGAAAGCTATCACTTAGTCATCATGTGAGGAAGCTACGGCAAGAGGGCCACAGAGCAAGGATGGGAAGGGAGATAGCACCCAAACACGCAGGGCCACTGCCCCCATGGCAAACTGGGTGACACGGGCCCACAGGCCTTAGTTCCCATAGAAGGAGTACTCCAGCCATTGTGGGGCTGGCAGGTGCTGGTGAGCGTTTAACAAGTGGCTCTGTGAGAGCGATTACATCATGAATGTGGTTAATATTTTCACTTATGTTACGACAGAACTAAAACAGTGAAGGCGTATGCTGACTGCACTCCTTTGTCAGGGGACTGACTCTGGTAACAGCAACCAAATACTGGAAGAACATTTCTTTAATGCTTTGTGCTATTTACAGTTTAACATGACACACGTTTAAGTGTAGTCCACGTTAGTAACCTGTTCTCCACCTCGATCTTAAATCTAGACAATCAACCAAACACTAAACCGAGCTCTGAGCTGCAGTATTGGCCATCCTACCACGGTCAAGGTCAAGCCACCTGCAGACCCCACAGTGCCACCTTGCCATGCAATAGGCCACCCTACAGATCCAATACATGTGCGGGACCTCAAGAGCAGAGATAATAGTACAATAATTTGGAAGTGATGAGGGTTGAGTATTCATTTTCTTTGCAGTGTAATTTATTTATTTTTAAGTTTTTATTATCTAATTTTTAATAATGTCTGTGTTTAACAACCAGCTTACAAAATTCCTGAAAACATAACAGTTGGTTCTTCTGAGCTGGTAGGAGCTGGGTTTACCACAGTGCTGGGGTTGGGGTGGGGGGGGGCCTCCACCACGCACAGGACAGCCAGCCTCTTCTGAGCTCACAGGGCAGTGGGGCATCTTGAGCTTATTTAAACAGCTTCCCCTAGACAAAGGGCAAGGGGGTCAGAGATGGAACTGAGCCTCGGTCTGCCCTGGTCCGCACTCTGGTCTCTGAATGCCCCTTCCTGAGGGGCAGCTGCAAAACCAGGCCTCCAGAGCCCTGTGCACGATGGGCTCAGTGGAGACTCCCTGGGACAGGGGAGGAGGAAGAGAAACTGGGGGGCTGGAATGGATGGTATTTTGGAGAGACTGGGGCCTGGTCCCCTTGGCTTGCCCTTCCTGATGCTGGGCCACCACATGGAGGAAATGATGGCAGAGCATGTAAGCACGCAAAGAGGTACCCCCAAAGCCAGAGCCGCCCTGCTGCTGGGCCTGGCGTCAGGAAGGGAAGCACCTCTGGCCTCAATGGCCTTCCCTGAGCAGGTTGGAGGGTTCGTGTTCTCTCACCTTGACCCTCAGATGACTCAGTGGGGTTGGCACCACATCTCATGGAAGGAGAAACAGGCTCAGAGCATTAAGGAGCTTACCCAAGGTCACAGGGACATGAGGCGGCAGGGCCGAGACTCGACACAGGAAGCCCAGAACTCTGCCTGCCTGGAACAGGGGCCGATGACACCCGAGACCCAGGCCACCCTGACTGGAAATATTGGGGCCGCTCAGCTGGTAGTCCTGTCCCATGCTCCTAAGCAAGGTAGAGCCATTGCTGACCGTTACCAGTGGCTATGCCTATCTGCTCTGGGCCCTTTATGACTCGTTCCTCCCTCCTGGGTGCAGCATCAGTTCCCTTTTCTGATTGTTTTCCTGGAGATGGTGCTGCAGACACCCGCCTTGTCCCAGCCACAGTCCTCACTACATTCAATTATCCTGGTTTATTAGACTCTTTAAAGCTACTTTACTGCTCTCTCCTTGCCATGACCCTAATCTTCATTTTCCTCTGGCTTTCTCCAGGGTCGTTGCTCGTCAAGAGAAAGGTCTCCACAGAATCAAGAGAAACAGGCAAGAGCGGGCTGACATCCGGCTCTCAAGTTTGTTTTCAGCGACATTAAATTGATAGGCAAGATGGAGGGCCCCACCACAGACCCTGCATCTCCTCAAGCTACACCTTGCCGGGCCCCCGTTTCAGATATTATAATAACCCTCTACTAGCATAAGATTTTCTGTGTACTTTCATATATGCAAACAGCTTAGTGAATTCTAAAAACAGTTCTGTAGTGCAAGTGGAGTGGGTGTTATACCCATTTTACAGATAAAGGAACAGAGAACAGAAAGGTCATGCCGGACGTAAACTTCCAACTCTGGACAGGATAAAATATCTCCATTTCTCCCAGGTCCTCCCTCTCACAACTAAAAATCCCGGGACATGACACGACAAAGAAGCATAGGAAGAGTTCCCTTCTCCCGTCCCCCGGTGTCAGCAGGCCTTCTGTTCACTGACCTGCAACAACAAAGGGGGGAGGCCAGCTCCGTGCTTCTCCCATACCTGTGTCAGTGGGGCCTAGCAGGGAAGCTCAGAGTGGTAAGACGGTGCCAGCCTGTTCTCCATGTCCACTGCAGCAAGTCAGTGAGAGGCAGCGGGGAGCCAGCCATCCAGCCCTCATGCCACATCTCAACAGGGAGATGGGCTGCTTAAAAAGAAAACCTGAACAGAATCCAGAGTTTTAGAATATAATGTCCAGGAGAAAATAGAAAATCACTCCTTGTATCAAGAACCAGGAAAATCACCACTAAGATGAACAATGGCACCAGCCCAGGGATGAGCTGGAGGTTGGAATTATCAAGAATTTTAAAGCAGCCATCATAAAAATGCTTCAGCAAGCAATTATGAATTCTTGTGAAACAAATGGAAAGTAGAAACTCCCAGTAAAAAAATAGAAGTTATAAATAAAGAACCAAATGGAAATTTAAAAACTGGAAAACACAATAACCAGGAAAAAAACAAAACCCTCAGTAGTTGAGTGAAGATGACTGAGGATTGAATCAGCAAACTTGAGGTCAAATCAATAGGATTTCACAATCTCCGTAATAGAGAGATAAGCTGAAAACCTTGAGGCAATGAGAAAAGAATTAACATTCATATCTGCTGAGACCCATGAGGGAAAGAGCAGGACTGAAAAAGTATTCAAAGAAATAATGGCTGAAAAC
Source organism: Smutsia gigantea (assembly GCA_032199065.1). Taxonomy (NCBI): domain Eukaryota; kingdom Metazoa; phylum Chordata; class Mammalia; order Pholidota; family Manidae; genus Smutsia; species Smutsia gigantea. The sequence goes on from JAVSCE010011040.1 coordinate 61,639, forward strand.
TCATCAAATTTGAAGAAAACATAAACTACAGTTTCAAAAAGCTGAGTAGATCTCAAAGGGGATAAATGTAAAGAAAGCCACATAATAATTACACTTCTGCAAAATAAGATGAAAAAATATTGAAGGTTTTCAGAAACAACACACCGCTTATATGGGAACATCAATTTTAATGATACCAGATTTGTCATCTGAAACTATGGTGGCCAGAAGGATATAGCTCAACATTTTTCAAGTACTGTCAAATGAACTAACAACTGCAAATTCTCTATGTGGTAAAAATATCCTTCAGAAATGAAGGGGAAAGAAAGACACATTCTCTTTAAATAGACCTTTAAAGATTGAATAAAATAAGTTTCCAAAACAGAAGTTTTTTAAAAAATAACTTTTGTTTCTTTACTGAGAATTTCAATTTTTCACTTGCTTCCAGAAAGCTTGGAACTTCAGAAAGGAAAAAAAAACTTTGAAATGTGTAGAAATAGGGGAAAATATAATGGACTATACTTCTTATGAGTGTCTTAAATCACATTTGGTAATTATAACATGTGATATGGTGCTCAACGTATGTAGAGTTATACTTAAGAATAATATATATACACATAATGGTATATGTGCATATACTATTGTGTATATTGTATATATATGTGAGCACAAATAAAATTATATGTATATATGTGTGTGTGTATAATACACATATTTTTTTAATGAGATGATTAAAGGAACCTAAGTGGAATTAAGTTTTTTAAACTCTACTCAAGTAATAAAGTATCAATATCAGTAGGCTATAATAAATTGTATATGTATACTGGAGTCTCTACAGTAGTCAATAATTTTACACAATCTCTCCCAGAAAATAGAAAAGAAAGTAACACTTCCAGCTCATTTTATGAGTCTAATATTAACCTGATACCAAAACTAGAAAAAGATAGGAAAAAGAAAGAAAAATACAAGAGCCACTATCTCTCATGAATTTAGGTACAAAAAAAAAATCCATACTAAAAAGCTTAGCAAACTGAATCCTGTAATATAAAAAGAGAAGTATATACCATGACCAAATGGGATTATTCCAGGGATGCAAGCCTAGTTCAATATTCAAAATCAACAAACTGTATCATATTAACAGTTCAGGAAGAAAAATCATATGACCTTATTAATTTATGCAAAAAAAATTGTCGAAATCCAACACCCATTCATTATAAGTCCCAGAAAACTAGGACTAGAGGGCTACTTTCTCAACACGATAAAGAACATCTACCAAAAACCTTCAGCTAACCTTGTACTTTGTGGGGAAATGCTAAATGCTTTCCCCCTAAGAAGGATGTCTTTTCTCATCACTTCATTCAACATAGTACTGCAAGTTCCAACCAGTACAATAAGGCAAAAAAGGGAAATAAAAGACATATAAATTGGAAGAGAAGAAATAAAATTGTCACTATTTACAGATGGCACAATTGTCTATGTGGAAAATTCTAAGACGTCTGCAAAAATACTCCTAGAACTGGTAACTGAGTTCAGCAATATTATGTAATACAAGATCAACTCGTAAAAATCATATTTCAATGCACTAACAAAGAACATGTGAAAAGCGATATTAAAAACACTTGCTATTGCTCCAAGGAAAATGAAATACTTATGTATAAATAGCAAAATGTCCAGGATGTGTATCTTGAATGTTCCAAAGTACTCCTAAACAGAAAGAGACCTAAATAAATACAGGAATATACCATGTTCATGGATTGGAAGATTCAATATGGTGAAAGATGCCAGTTCTCCCAAAATTGATCTATAGTTTTAATGCAATTATTATCAAAATCCCAGCAAGATTTTTCATGCACAAACTTATTCTAAAGTTTTTATGGAGAAGCACAAGACCTAGAGTGGCTGAAAGTGTTCTTGAAAAAAATTAAATAGGGAGAAATTTCTCCCTCCAGGATTGAGATATCCTATATAGTTGCAGTAAAAAAAATCAAAATAGTGTCATTTTCCAGAGGGAATAGACACACAGATCAGTGAAACAGAATGGAGAACCCAGAAATAGATTCATACAAATGCCCAATTGATTTTTGAAAACAGATGGAAAGTAATTCAATGAAGGATGGATAATCTATTCAAAAAATAGTGCTGGAGCAACTGGGCACCCATAACTAACAACAAAGTAACATCTATCTAAGCCTCACACTTTATACAAAAATCAACTCAAAATGAATCATGGACTTAAATGTAAAAACACAATTATACAACTTTTAGAAAAAAGGAAACAGGAGAAAATTATTTGCTCTATAGAGCTAGACAAAGAGTTTACTGAAAGCACATTTAATAGAAGGAAAAATTGGTTAATTGGACCTTATCAAAATTAAAATCTTTGCTCCATGAAAGACCCTGTGAAGAGGATGAAAAGACAAGCTATGGACTGAGAGGAAATATTTGCAAACCGAGTGTCTGACAGGACTCACATCTAGAATACATAAAGATCTCTCAAAATGCACAGTAAATAAACAAACAATCCAATTAGAAAATTGGCAAAAAGCATGAGCAAACATTTCACCAAAGAGGATACACAGAAGGCAAGTAAGCACATGAAAAGACGCTCAACATCATTAGCCAGAAGGGGAATGCAAATCAAAGCCACAGCGACCTAGCATTGCAGACCTGTCAGAGGGCTCAAATAAACACTGATGACATCACAGGCTGATGAGGATGTGGAGAGACTGGATCACTCATACAGTGCCCGTGGGAACTTAACGTAGTACAACCACTCCGGAAAAGAGCGTGGCGGTTTCTTATAAAACTAAACACGTGCTTACCATTTGACCCAGCAATTACATTCCTGGGCATTTATCCTAGAGAAATTAAAACTTATGTTCATACTGAAATCTGTACATGAATGTTCATAGCAGCTTTATTCATAATAGCCCCAAATTGGAAACAACCCAAATGTCCTTCAAAAAGTGAGCAATCACACACATGGCAGCACGTCCATACCGTGGAAGACTACTCAGCAATTTAAAAAAAAAAAGAACCAACTATTGATACGTACAATAACTTGGATGGATCTCAAGGGAATTATGCTGAATGATAAAAGCCAAATCTCAAGAGATTAAAGAGCATATGATTCCACTTATATAAACCTCTTAAAATTATAAAATTAGAGACGGAGAACAGATTAGCGGTTACCAGGGGCTTCTGTGGGTGGGGGGAAGAAAGGCAGCTCTGGATATAAAAGGCAGCACAAAGGATCCCTTTGGTGGACCTGTTGTGCGTTGACTGTGGTTAGCAGTGGTCACACAATCCACACATTACAAAATTGCATTGAACTACATGCACACATATGTACACATGCAAATGAGGACCTGTGAAACTGAAATCTGAATGTCAGTGGGTTATATCAATGTCAATTTCCTGTTGTGATATTGTGATATAGCTAGGCATATGATATTGTGATGTAGTTACCATCAGAGGAAGAAGTAAAGGGTATATAGGGTCCCTCGACATTGTTTCTTACAACTACACATTTATTTACAATTATCTCAAAGTTTTTTAACAGGTCTCACCTGTGTAACATGTAGAGTGGACTAGAAGATATGTCATTCCTGAAATTCTTGCTAAATGGAAGGCATGGTTCTGGAGAACCAGAATGCAGAGTCGGAGACAATGCACAGAACTTTTGGTCTAAACTCTTTTGCAGGGAATGAGCAGCTGGGCTGGGTTGGTAAGAAAAATCTCACAGGGCCTAGAGGGAGCCAGCCGTATGCGGGTTGATGCTGGGCTATGCCACCATGTGGCAGGATGTTCCTGGAGGCAAGTGATAAAGGCCAAGTGGTGGCACAGACACCAGATGCTGGGGGTCAGACCAAGACGGGAGACTCCAAGGGAGCTTCGTGGAGGAGGCAGCGCTCAGCAGGCTGAGTGGGCTTCACCTGCTGACTCGGGCCTAGTGAATAAAATACAGCAATGTAATGGGATGTGTCTTGCCAATGGGTTTCAGCCCCAGGCAAGTTTGCTATGGATTCAATGTGACCAAAGAAATTGACAGCAAAACGTTCTTGGGGTGAAAGAGTTATACCCAACTTTATTTCCAGGTGGCAGGCCAGTCACTAAAATCCTGTTCACTCAGAGCGAGTCTGCATGCAGCAAGCCGGTCTCTGCCTCTGGGCTCCTCTGTCTGCACAGCCGTCCTCTGGGCCTCTGTCCTCGGCGGTGCCACCACTCCAGCCTCTGCTCTGCTCTCCTGCAGCCTTGCAGCCGTGCCACCATGTCGCGCCCAGAGCACCGGGCAGAGCTCTTTATATAGAGTCAACAGCCATGTATTGTCCACAGGTGTGCAGTGAGTGAATCAACCAGGGCCAGGTGAGAATCCTGGCCACAGGAACTCTCATTTTATCCACAGAGGTCACTTCTGAAATGAGGCTACAAAAGTCAGTGACTTTCACCTGGGCCATTTCTCTCTCCCTCTCTCTCATTTTCTCATTCTGGCAAAGCCCAATGGGGAGATAACGGGGCAGGGAACCGAGGCCTGCCTCTGGCCAACAGCCCAGGAGGAACTGAGTCCTCCCAGTGACTGTTTGTTGGGCCTGGGAGTGGATTCTGCACCAGGTGAACTTCATCATGACTTTGGCTCCAGGACCCCTTGAGTGCAGCCCTGCAAGAGAATGTGTGTTGTTTTGCACTGCTTCGTTTTGGAGTCATTTGTTATGCAGCAAGTGGTTACTAATACAGGAGCTAATGTCTCTCTTTATCCAGCAGGTTAGCCCAGGCTTGTTGTGTGATAGCCACAGAATTCCAAAAGAGAGAGCAGAAGCATGCAAAACCTCCTGGGGCCTTGGCTTAGGACCTGCATGGCACCACCTTCGCCTCCTTCTATTGGCCAATGCAAGTCCTGGACTGGGAGGGGAGGGGAGTGGATTCCACCTGTTCATAGGAAAGAGCCTCAAAGTCATGTTGCAAAGAAGTGTGGATACAATTTTGCAAACAATCAGTGAGGGTTGTGCTCCCAGAGACATCTTGTTTAGCCAGCCCCCAGGGTCAGCAGGTAGATGTCAGAGCTGCTGTGAGGCACACAGGGGAAGGGTCAGAACTGGAGACTTAGAGCCCTGGGGATGGCGTGGGCGGGAGCCGGCCACACAGTCTCCCCAGGCAACTGTAAACCCTCCTGGCTTCCCCAGTCCGTCCTCCAGGCAGCAGCCAGAAAGGAGTTCTCTAACAGGCAACTTTTCCCAGCCTCACCTGCAATCCATGCCTCCAGGGTCTGGCCCCTTCTCGCCTCTCCAGCCTCCTATCAAAATCTTTCCTCTCTCAATCCCAGAACTGTCCTGAACTGCTTGCAGTGTTTTGGGGTCACTCTCCGTGACCTCCCACAGCCCCTCGACCTCCCCCACCTCTCCTATGCACACCAGCCTGATTTCCAAAGGCCAGAACCTCAGCCCTTGGGCTGCTGGAAAATGGCAGACCAGAATTATCTGAGAATCAATATCCCCAGAGGCAGCCTTTTCACCAACATTGGGGTACAAATACACCAGCCCCCACACTCCACACCCAGGATCATCTGAGGTGGGTGCTTTGCGCCACTTCCCAGGATTTTCCCATGGGGCTCTGCTCCCACTGCCCACGGGGAGCTGACTTGACAAGGCACCCTTGTGGGCTACCTTGCATCTCCTCATCACTTCCCGGCCCCACCTGCACCTCCTGACCCATTGCTCCCACGGACTCTTTGGCGCAGAATTTGCTTTTGGAGAAACTCAGAGACAATGGTACTGACTGCTCTCTAACCCTGAGGCCTTGACATGCTGTCCCTTCTGATTTGTCTCCTAAACTCAACTGGGAGGTGTCCTCTCAAGGCCCCTGGTCACCCTACAGCCGCTCACCTTGACACATCTGGACCAGGCAGGTGAGGGGGGTGAGGGTGGGGGGCAGGAGGAGAGCCTGTTGTCTTCCCCTCCAGGGACCCTTTCGCCTGTCCAGTGACGCTGTCCAGTGGCTCAGAGGAGGGAGTAGATTCCCTGCCCATGTTGTTAGAATGAGAACCAGGCCCCAGCAGAAGGTTGCTTGCCCACCCTCAGCACAAATGCTGGAAGCGTTCAGTGAGCTTTGATCCAAGGCGCACAGCATCCAGGCTTCCTGGGCTCCCTGCCGCATCGTCTGCAAGCTGAGGGTCCCCGGGCTCATTCCCTGCCCCCTGCGCTGTCGTCCAGGATGTGCTGCCATCCGTCCTGCCGGATCAGCTGCAGCTGCGCTGGTGTCTTGAGTTAACGTTTCCATGACCCACCGCCCCGCCCCGGGTAAGCAAAAGCACTGGGGGCCTCTGACTTAATCTCACAGGGTGGAGAGAAAGGGTGAGCAGAGATACCAACGCTCGCAGGCTTGCGATGGCTCCAAAAGCCTCTCGTAAAATCACACCATGACTGTTCGACCCAGGGACAAGGGGTCTGGCGGCAGCCCCCGGCAGCCTGAGGAAGAGGTCGTCAGCAAAAGAAAGTCTTTGGTTCTGCTGGCAGTTGCTCACTGTGGAAATCTGGCGATTTTACTGTGCGAATCACAGCCTTGCCGAGGCATAGCTCAGAACTGAACTCATTAAGCCCCCTGCCCCGCAACTGCTCTTCCGGGGTTCCCTTTGCCTCTGCCAGTGCCCCACACCCACCCAGCCCCTAGACACACTCTGACCTTGGGCAGGGGACTGAAACCCTTGCCAGCACTTTGTGGCTAAAACACACACGTCATGCCTTGCCTCCCAGCTGGGCAGGAGGGTAGGAACCCACCTCATTCATCCAGCTGCGCCGGTAACAGTTTCATTCATTCTTCTACAAATATTGATTGGGAGATTTCTGCGTGTTGTGCCCAGTAGTAGGACACTGAGCTGTGAAAATGACTACGCTACTGTCCCCAAGCTGATGAACAAGGGTGTGGGTCCCCGAGTGTCCAAGGGGCTGTGTGAATTGTGACCCACGGGGCTTTTGAAAAACATGCATCTCACCAATCTGGGCTGTCACACGTTGGTTTCTCAGTAATCAGTGGGTTTCAGCACTACATGGGGGTGAATTTGTTTCCATTCAGCTTCCGTGAGGGTGGTAGATAAAATTGCAATTTAGATTCAATCAATAAAAAATTTTATTGAGCTTTTCTTTGCGAGATTGTGGGCATGGCAGGGGACACAAAGGGAGGCAATGTGGGAGGAGCTTAGCCTGGAAACGTCTCCTGTCTGCTCTGTGATGTTTACCTTGGCCTGGAAGATAAACAACAGAAACATTTTTGGTGACAACAGAGGCAGCAAAGCGAGACAGTCTTCTGGGGATCATGTAGATTTCCCTTCTCTTCCCCAAAAGTTCTGCTGACTAAAATTCCACCATTAGCTATTCTTTCCTTTGGTTAAACTTTGCCCTTCTCCTGCCAGTTCTTCTTCTTTATTTATTATTTTTGAGACAAAAATACTCTAGAAAGAGAACACTACATCCTTAACCCCTTATAGCAGAAATGACACATAATTTGACATGCATGCCGATCTAGACCCATGTACAGTGGTTGCCTGGGGCACAGTGTTGAGAAGGCTTCTGGGGCTAAGTCTGGCCTCTGATGCAAAGAATGTCAATGGACTATTAATGTCTGCTTTGGTGCCAGAAATAAGCAGAGTATTTACTCTCTCTACCTCAGAGCAGGGTTGCTTTAGGAATTTTTTCTCCCTCCTGAAAGGAGGGAATAAGAATCAAGGGTTGGGAATGCCCATTGCATCAGGCCACCTCCTGGTCCACCCACCGTCCAGGCTCTCAGCAGCCTGCAGCCGGAAGCACAGAGCCGTCATGGATGTCAACTCGCCTGGCCTTCTGGCCATACTTTGACCATGCTCCTACTGCATTTCTGCTCCAGCCCTGCTGAACTCTTTCTTCCCCCAGCTTTGCTGAGGTATAATGACAAATAAAAACTGTTTATATTTAGGTTATACGACATGATTTTTAAGGTATACAATGCAACAGTTTAATAGAGGTATGCATTGTGAAATGATCACCACAATAACTTCACACATCCATCACCTGACATAGTTACCGTGTGTGTGTGTGTGTGCGTGTGTGTGTGTGCGTGTGTGTGTGTGTGTGTGTGTGTGTGGAGAGCACTAAGATGTGCTCTCTTAGCAACTTTCAAGTATACAATACATATTATTATCTAGAGTCACCAGGCCAAACATTAGAGCCCAAGAACTTGTTCATCTTATAACTGGAAGTTTATACCCTTTGACCAACTTCTCACCTACTTCTCCCATCCCCAGCCTGTGGGGATTCTACTCTCTGGTTCTATGAGTTTAGTCTTTTTTAGATTCCATGTATCAGTGATGTCATAGTATCGGTCCTTCTGTGACTGGCTTAATTTCACTGAGTATAATGTCCTCCAGGGTCACCCATGTTGTTACAAATGGCAGGATTTCCTTCTTTTTTAAGGCTGAATAATATTCCACTGTGTGTCTGGGTGTGTGTGTGACAGTTTCTTCATCTATCCCCTGTCGATGGACACTTAGGTTGCTTCCACGTCTTGGCTATTGTGAATGATGCTTCCATGAACATGAGGAGCAGACATCGTGATTTCATTTCCTTTTGGATATATACCCAGAAGTGGGATGGCTGGGGATCCTTTGGTAGTTCTAGTTTTCATTTTTTGAGCAACCTCCATACAACTTTTCATAATGACTGTACCAATTTACATTCCCATCGACAAGGGCTCCCTTTCCTCCATTCCCTTACCAACACCTGGCACTTCTTCTCTGTTGGACAGTAGCCATCCTAACTGGTGTGAAATGAAATTGTTGTGGTTTTGATTTGCATTCCTTGATAATTAGTCATATATTTAGCACCTTTTCCTGTGCCTCTTGGCCATTTGTATATCTTTTTAAGGAACATATCTACTCAGACCCCATTTAAAAAATTAGCTTATTTGTGGTTTTGCCCCATTGAGCTCTGCAAAGCCTGGATCTGCCTTTACCTGTGTTCCTCCCAGACCACCTGGAAGTTCTTAGTGTTCACTGTCTCTGCAGGGGAGCTCTTACATAACTCCAGCAAGACCCAACTCAGATGCCACTTACTCTGAGAAGCCCTCCCTGATTCCTCTGCCAGTCATCACTTCCTCCTCTCTTTACCCACTGCACATATGGCCTCTGCACGGCAGCCTTCACCCTCATCCCCCTCATCCTCTGTTTGATGCGTTGCGCTTTCTCCTAAGATTGAACGTTGCATGAGGGCAGGGCTAGCGTTTGACCTCTGGGAGTCCAGACCCAGCACTGGACCTGACGCAGCTGGGGCAGGCGGCGGGTGGGGGTGGCACATGAGCTTCATGTCATACTGGAGCTAGACTCAGCTGTGTGTCCCTGTGCCCACACGGACCCTTGCATTCCTGTGGATGCACTGCCCTAGGAAATCGGTGCAAGATCTCCATGGCTTATCGTAACAAAGGTCACTTTCCATCCCACAAAGCCCAGGGTGAGTTGCTCCTGACCCACCCGGTGCCTCCCTGGTGGAAGCCGTCTCCTGATCCCATGGCCTTACCGCACCTCAGATGGTCTGTTACAACACTATATTTCAAAATAGTCTTCCATTCAGTGACTCATCCAGGCTGCTTTCCTAGGTGCCTTCACCACCTCAGGAGTGGCCCCACAATTCTGCAGCAGGGAAGAGAGAGCGGGAGCATGTCCCACAGGCTCTGAGCTGCTTACAGGAGTGGCATGTACCGGCTCTGCCCGACCGCTGGCCAGGACCTGTCAGGGCCCCACTCAGGCAGGGGTGCGGCCGGGAAACAGGGCAGGGCTTACCGTCTCCTCTTCTGGCCTTCATCTTCCCATCAGAATAAAGAGCGAATCACCAATCTAAGGTCAGTCTCATTTCATAACTATGACATGAAATGATTTCAGATCACCCTTTGACATAGATATGACCTAGTTTGTCACCAGAAAATATGGAAGCTGCATGTTAACAAAGCAGAGACTCCAAGCAGCGGGAACATAAGGACTGACTGGGCCATAAATGTGCTCTGGCATTAGGGCTGGGAACAAGACTGACGCTCTTCCTCTGTGGGCCAGAAGCAGGTGGGGGCCATTTGCGGGCGGCTGGTCTAGGCTGGGATGCGGCCGAAGAGGAAATCTGCATCCATTACCGCCCTCTCCGATGAATGTCCTCCTTGGGTGTGGCGTCTCTGAGGCATGCTTTTACTTTCAGTGGGTCCAGATACTAACTTCTAGTGGTTGCATTAAGCAACTTTACCATTGTCTGTCCCTTGATTATTCATGACCAGGGAGGGGTCAGCAGAGGAGAGAAGTGTCGAGAATATTTGGAAGGGCAGACCTGGATGAGCCCCCAATATTAACTTCAGCTGCTCAAAGATTGCAAAATTAGTGAGGGTTTCACCCCTCCTTCTCCCATCCTGCTGAAGTATGAATAGCAGTGTGGGGAAGTTAGGGTTCCTGTGGCCAGGATCCTCACTGAACTTAAACCCCCTGATGATGTAACTGGCCTGTTGCTAGGCTACCGCTTCCACACCTTCAGGCAAGAAGCTATTACTGTGCTATATAGAGAGCTCGGCCCAGTGGTCTGGGTGGAGGCACAGACGCTAGTGCTCGACCTGCCGCTGGGAGAACAAGCCGGGTAATAAACCCTTTCACCCCAAAGAACGTTTTGCTGTCAACTTCTTTGGTCACATTGAATCCATAGTGAACTTGCCCGGGGCTGAAACCCATTGGCAAGACAGGGAGGAACACTGGCTGGAGGGTGTGGAGCATCGGGAAGGAAGACTAAACCAGAGATGCATGGGGCAGAGCTGGAGGAGGCCTGGGGGCAGGTGGGCAGGACCTGGGCAGGGGGCTTTGAGCAGAATTTCACACCCACCCTGTAAGGAGGGCCTCATTTTTACAAAGGAGGATGAAGTATTCCAAGGGCATGGGAACCTAGCCTGGAACCACCCAGGATTTCGGCGGGTGGTTTTGACCTGATGCCCAGTCTCCTGCTGCTCTGTGACCTCGAGATTAGGTCAATCCACCACCAAACTGTGCCTATCTTAGAAATGGCCATTAACCTAGAACATAAACTCAAAACAAACTGAGTGACCCAGTGTGAGATCAAAGCACCCCTTTATTCTCCATGCACCTGTCAGGTATGTGTGTCCACCTCCCAAAGCCATGGGAGACCAGGAGCCCAGGGAGGTGGGACGGTCGGGAATCGCACTCCCTGCAAAAGCATGCTCTGTGTCCATCATGCAGCCCCAGGCCTGGATGTCTCTGCAAGTACCTGTGGTTGGAGTACGTGTCTGCTTGTTGTGACCACACCCCAGGAATTAGCCTTGTCCCCAGTGAACCCTGTCAGCAGAACCTTTGAAGTGGACCTCATGTAGAAACACAATCTCAACTGCATGCGGAGGGGAGATGGGGCAGTTTCTTTCCCTGTGTCACCCCTCCTTGTGTGGCTGCAGTGGCTCTGTCACTTCACTATTCTCCAATGTCAACTGGTGACACAGGAATGCCATGCTGCCTGCTGCCTCCAAATGACTGTATTCAGCAGCTGCTTCTGGTTAGAAACATCCTTTACCTTTAAAGCCTGTAAACCAGTAATGATGATCTCACTCACCTTTAACTACCTCCAGTTTGTTTTTCAGCAAGAGAAAAAGGCATCTATATTATTGATGAACTCAGTATTTGGGGAGAAAAAGCATACTTCCAGCTGAGTTCTGACCTTACGTACATGCAATTCACTCAAAGAAAAGCAACAGACTAGAAAAAATACTGTTAACACCTATTAAAGATAAAGGATTACTTACGACAATATATAAAGAGCTCCCACCAAAAAAAAAAAAAAAAGCCCAGTGGAAAATGGGCAGCAAATTTTGCTGCAAGCAGTGCTGGTTGCCTATTGTGACAGCCACTCCTTTTTTCCCCTTCCTAGGGGGTCCCAGCTGCTCAGGTCCCCACCTCTACATGCATATATGCTTGAAGCAGGGCCCAGCCCAGTGTCCTGGAGTCTAGATTCCCTATGGCCAGTGCAGTGGGCCATGTCCTTGCCCATGGCCCACAGACTGGATGGGTGACAGGCAAGGTGGTGGGGGGCATGAGGTCTTCCAGAAGAGGTTATCCTCACCCCTACAAAGAGACACTGAGAAGAAGGCTTCTGGCATCATGGTGAGATGGGAGGCCTGAAGCCGCTGATAATGTCTTGGACCTGGAGGGGAGCTGGCTAAAGATGGGATTTCTCCCAGGATGGCAAAAGAACAGGGCCTCCCTGACTCACAGGGCTGCTAAATTCACCAATCTTCGAGCTGCTTTTAATCTGTACTTTGTCTTACTTGAAAAAATTTTAGTTGTGGTAAAATGCATGTAACATAAAATTCACCATAGTGACCATTTTTAAGTGGACAGTTCAGTGGCATTGGGCACATTTACATTGTGCAGCCATCCCTACCATCATCTCAGAAATGCTCAATCTTCTCTAACTGAAATTCTGTCCCCATTAAACACCAATTCCCCATTCCTCTCCTCCAGCCCCTGGCACCCGCTCCCATCCTGTTTTCTATCTATGAATTGATGAGTCTAAGGTCTTCATGCAAGTGGGCTCATAGAGTATTTATCTTTTTGTGTCTGGCTTACTTCACTCAGCATCATGTCCTCAAGCTTCGTCCATGTTGTAGCAGGTTCAGAATCTCCTTTCTTTTTAAGGCTGAATAATATTCCACTACATGAATGCATCACATTTTGTTTTATCCATTCATCCATCAGTGAACACTTAGATGGCTTCCACCTTCTGGCTATAGTGAATAATGCTGCTGTGAACATGAGTGGATAGGTATCCTTTAAGCCCTTGCTTTCAGTTCTTTGGGTTTAGACCCAGAAGTGGAATTGCTGGATCATATGCTCACCGTGTTTACTTATTTTTGAGGAACTGACTTACCGTTTTCTATTGCGGCTGCACCATATTACATTCCCTAATCTAACATTCTTTTAATATAAGAAAATAAGTTCCCTATTGTCAAAGCCAGTGGAGTCATCGTTTTCTGTTCCTTGCTCCCCAAAGCATCCTAATTAATACAGATATAAATAGGCACTTTTATAGATGAGATATGATTGTCCACTAAACATATGAAAATACACACAGCCGAAGTAGTTAAATAGGGAAATTCAAATTGCAGTAACAGTGATATAATGTGTGCTTATTAGATTGGTAAAAAGGAAAATGATTGCTAACAGGCAAGTTGGTGAGGCTATGGTGTGCTAGGAGCTCTCATACATCACTGGAGGAAGTGTTAATTTTTTAATTTGTACAGCATTGGGGGAGGGCCATTTGGTAATGTCTCTAAAAACTTAAATGCACAGACATACCCTTTAACCTAATGATGCCAATTCAACCTGTTTTGTAGAAACACATGCACAGCTACACAAAGGTGTAAATAGGAAAATGTTGATTTGGTGCAATGGTAACAGAAAAAAATGGAAAACAGTCCAAATTGCTTCCAAGAATGACTTAGTTAAATGAATCATGATGCAATCATATTATGGAAAACTATGCATCTGTAGGAGGAAGGAGCTTTGGGGCTGAGTGTGCAAACATGGGAAAACCTCTGAGACAGTAAATAAAAGTTCAGTGAGAAGCAAGTCACAGAATAATGCAAGTAGTGTAGCTGCACTTCCACAAAACCTTCTATCTGAATGTGTGCATATATATGGACACGTGTATACATATGCAAATTCATAGAAAAAAGGCTATAAAGAAAAGAGTAAAATATGAACAGTAGTTCCTCTGTAGAGAGAAAGTGGGAGGTGGGAAGAAAGAAGGAACTTAAAATTTTTATTCTATGTTCTGTTTGAAAAATACTTTTGCAGTGCATTACTGTATTGTGTGATTTCTTAAAAATGCAAGCCACTCGTGATGTTCAAAGTCAATATATAAAAGGGATGTGTTATGAGAAGAAAGGGTTTCATTGTGTGAGGGGTGGTTCTGCCCACCCCCCTACTCCTGTGAGGCCAGACTCCATTTCACAGACTCCTGCATTTTGTGGCCAGTGAGGAAATGGCGGCAGCTCTCAGACTGCCAAAGTGAGGCCAGTGGCTTCAATTTCTCTGCCTGGGACCCAGAGTAGTCTGAAAACAGAGAACTGGCGACTGTCCGTCACATGTGCCCGCCCCACCTGGCTACCTACCTCGCATCACCCTCAGAGCTCTGGCCTCGGCCTGGAGCCAGCTGTCCTGAGAGATCAGAAGGTGCGGCCACCTCAGCACATGTTGGGGCCATGAGCCCAGCTTGCTGCTGCATGTCTGGACTCTGGCCTTCTTGCTGTTCCATTTGTTTCTGGAGGTCCCTGACGGCTCCATGCAGGGGAGCCCCATTCACCCCTGTCAAGGAGCCTTAACCCGGAGTTCCTCTGGTACAAGTCAGAAGGTCCAGGAACTGGTAGCAGATGACATACTCATGTATTATATTTTATACATTTAAACTTTTTCACAGCCACTTTGGCTGTGAGACCCGCTGTTTAGCAGCTGTGGGTCTGAGTAATGTCCCCTGACCTTTAAGAGCTTCAGTGTCCTCATCCGTAAAATGGTGACAGGAATACTGGCTCCGAGTTGAGGTGGGGACTAACTGAGCACAGCGTAAGGGCTGAGATCAAGTAGCCCAGGAAAGGGGAGGGCACAAAAAATAGATGATTTGACCCAGCCTGGGCATCCTGGAGGAGGGGGCAGAGAGCTGAGTTTTGAAGACTGTCCCAGTTACTATGGCTGCGTGATAATAGCCACAACAAAACAACCCATCATGATTTAGGGGCAGACTATGCTCCTGCGCCATGAGCCCAGTCTCCAGACGGAGCCCAGTAGTGCCTGCCGCCTGCACCTGGGGCAGCCCGTGGGGAGGCTTGAAGGCTGCACCTGGCGTCTGGGTTCCAGAGTGAGAATCCCAAGAGAAGCACGTAGAAACGCTTATCACCTTCTACACTCCAGCCTGGACGTCACATAGCATCACTTCCGCCGTGGTCACAGCCACCCAGCATCACCGGGATAGAGCAAAGATCCCGCCTGTAGATGAAGTAGCTGTCGCTGTAAAATGATCCTGTGAGATGGGAGATGGCGTGTCTGACATTTTTTGGAGAATATAGTCTGTCACAGAGGGCAGTAGCAAATAGGCAGTATCTCCTCTAGACTAAGGGGATGTGAACGTGACAAAGACACCCAGCAGAGAGGGCAAGTACGAGCCAGAACCCATCCTGTCTTCCCTCCACTGAGCTTTGTACTCGTGCACGAAGCTGCATGAGCTCAGCGGAGGGAGGGACTTGCCCTTTGTCAAGGTCATTGGCTACTTGCTAAGGTGAGTGCCCACCAAGTTTATGCACCCAGAGGGGTACACTTCTCTAACACCCATAACACAACCACATGGACCAGCTGTGGTCCTGGGGGAGGCATTCAGAACTAGAGGCTGGCACAGAGGGGTGGGGTGGGGAGGGGAGGAGGCAGAGGAGGGAAGGAAGGCGCAACGCTCAAGACTCAGGCTGAGCCCCAGGGGCCCCGCCTCTCTGCCATCACCACGCCTTCCCCAACACACACACTCACACAGAAAGTCGTTTTCCATCTCATTTTGTCATCCTCTGGCCAGGATTCTAGTTTGTTCTGGTCCCAAATCCGATGCACCTCAAGTTCACAGAGGAGGCCCCAAGGTTACCTACTGGCCAACATAAATATGGAGTTAACCTTCGACTCTGCAGAGAAGCAGGGGGTAGGACTCAGCCGAGAAACCCACGCTCCAGGTTCCAGCAGGGACACAGCCTCTCCTGGGGAAGGGGAATGAAAGAGCCGGGATGAGATGTGCCCCTACCTAAGAGCTTCCGTCAGAGGCCCTGGGGCCTCCTGCTGAAACAGGAGGAGAGAACTCCAAGGTAGACACAGCGAGCATGGCTTTGCTTCGCATTCAATCATTTTTTCCAGTTCCCCTTTACAGAGACGGGGAATATTCTGAAGAAGGTTCAGTACTATAAAAATAAAGCTGGAATCGCGTATCTGGGCTTCTGTAGAGCCCACTATAGGAAATGCAGAGCACAAAAGCTATTCATACAGTGAGGGAGCCTCTCGACAAGTAACTTACAACTGGTGTTTAGGATTAATTTAGTGCCTTGTCTGCTCCAAGGACATATGCTATGTGTCTAGAATTATGACGCCTCCAACACCAAGTGTGTGTGTTTGATGTGGCCGGGAAGGATCGCAGAGCCTCCTGGCACAAACCCCAGGCGCACTCCGTGAGTCAGCAAGGATCACACCTCCATGTGTGTGTGAATGCTGCCAACGCGTGCAGAATCCTGGAGCGTTTGGAAATAAGTGGGCGTATGACATGTGTCTCCCGTTTTGGCACCGGGCACGGAAAATAAATGGCGGTGAGCAACTGGGAGTCAGGCAGTGTGGGACCTGTGCTGTCTTTGCCATCTTGACTTCACAGGATATGGCAGATTCCCAGCTCAGGGGGCAGGTGGGTGTCTGTGAGCTTGCATCTGAAGGTGCTGGAGCCCGCGGTGGGGCCGCCGGGACCAGACCTGGGAGTGGGCACCCACCTGTTCTGGCATGGGCAGCTCTTGGCAGTGTCTGTCTTTGAAGTGCTGAAAAGGTGATGGGTACACCTGGTAACACAGCACTAGGAAACAGTGCAGGGTGGGAGCAGGGAGACAGAATCATAGCAACAGATGCAGGGTCGCAGGCCAGACCCACCAGGATCTTCAGGAAGGAATTGGGAAAAGCAGCGATTGTCACCAATCGAGTGGGGACTCGCTGTTGCCGTGGTGCCCAGACATTCTAAGAAGCCCCAAAACCCTTGTCTACATTCCCTGGGAGGGTCAGATCCCAATTGACTTACGTACTTAACAACTATTTATCGAGCACCCTTGTAGGAATTATCTGTATGAAAGAGAACAAGGGATCTAAGCACTTGTCTTCAAGGAGCCCACCTGCCAGCTGGGGTGCTGGGAGTGTATTAGTCTATTCAGGTGGCCATCCTAAGGTACCACAGGCTGGGTGGCTTGAACAAAAGACATTATTTCTCCCAGTTCTGGACGTCCAAGATCAAGGGACCTTCAGGGCTGGTTTCTGATGAAGTCTCTCTTCCTCTCTGATGGCCGGCCCCTTCCTGTGTCCTCCCGTGGCCTTTCATCTGTACACACACAGGGACAGAGAAAGAGAGGGAGGCCCCTGATGTCTCTTCCTCTTCTTATAAGGCCACCAGTCCTGTTGGAACAGGGCCCCACCCTTACAGTCTCATTTAACCTCAATTATCTCCATGAAGACCCATCTACAAATACAGTCCCACTAGGGGTTAGAGTTCAACATAGGAGGGTTTTTTTTTTTTTGGTGAGGGGTTACACTCCAGGGATGGGGGCCCACAGGCAGAGGTTGAGACGTGCTGAGGACAGTAGGGAGGCCAGTTGGCTGGAGAGGTGGGCATGACAGTCAAATCAAGCTCAGAGAGGGCAGATGAGGTCAGAACAACAGTGGTGGGGGGACAGGTGACATGGACCCTGGAGGGGATGGCGAGGATCTGGCTTTTACTCTTGGGAATGAGAAACTTTGGAGGAATTCAGAGCAGAGCAGCAGTGTGCTCTGACCTTCACTGCTGGCTGCTGGGTGGAGAACATTCTGTGTCAGGGCAAAGGTTAAAGCAACATTTTTATTTTTCATACTCTATGAGTTATTGCTTTAGTCTCTGATTTCCCAATTCCATTTAGGACCCCATAGGAGAAACACAAAGCCATAGTCAGGAGACCTGGGTGGAGGCCCTCACTGTGATCGCAGACACGCCACTTAAGCTGCCCTGCCTCAGTGTTCCCATCTGTCAAATGGGGGCAGTCTGGCAGCCTTCCCCACCTCCCTGGTGGTGAGCATGAGATGAGAGTACAGAAATGCAGAACTGCAAAGCTTTGAAGGCAGAGATGCTCTGGGAGGTCTGGGAAGTAGAGCCGACCCTCATTTCAAGCAGAGGCAGGGTGTGGGGTCATAGCATGCAAAGCAACCCAACACAAGGCTGTGTCGGGAATGTGAGTTCCGCTACGAGGGAGCCATCAAGCTGGACAGGGACGCGCTCACGAGGTGGGAGCTCTGAGCCGCGTCCCTCCCGCGGAATGCCCCCTGAGGCGCCCTCAACTCCCCACTCCCTTCAGCGGGCAGCTTGCAAGAAATTGTTTTTCTTTTTCATTTAACAATCACGAAATTCATTTTCAGATTGTGCAAACTGAAAATCAGCTCATGAACTGAGTATAACAGCACCAACTATAGAGAACAAGGAACTTAAAAAAAAAAGTCAGGTTTTCAAACATCAGGTTCTACTTGCAGAAAGTAAAAATGTCTGCCCTGACGTCCCCTCCGCCTCCCTGACACCAGAAAGTGTTAGTAATGCCTGTGTACCTTCCAGGAGAGATGGCTGCACCTGTAAGGCTGCCTTTATATGCCTCGGATACACACATGCATAGGAAATTCCTTTAATTTCGCAACAGCAGGTGAATCACACCCCCTTTGGCACCTTGATTTTTTTTTTCCTTAGTATGTCTTGGGTACTGTTCTGTATCGCATAAAACTTCCTCATACCTTTTCATTTCTTTTTGCGCATTCTTTTTCATGGAGTGAAAGTACCACAATTTAGTCAAGCAGAAACCTATTGATTGGGGTTGTTTTCCATTTGGGGCTAATTTCCACAGTGCTGGAAAGAATATGCTGCGCAAGTTCTTCTGGGGACCTGTGTGAACACACCTACAGGGAAAATTCCTGGTAGAGAAAAAGCAGGGTCCGGAGGTAAGGATGTCGGGCAGTTGGACAGTTGTCACGGAACCCCCTTCCGAGCGCTTGAGTCTGCAGATGCTGCGGTCCCCAACGCACGAGGGTCGTGGTGTCCCAAGTGGAAGCTGTACGTTTCCTAGGGCTGTCGTAACAGATGACCACAAGCTGTGGCTTCAAATGACAGAAATTTATTTTCTGACAGTTCTGGAGGCCACACGTCCAGAATCAGGGCGTCAGCCGAGTGGATTCCTTCAGGAGGCTGGCAGGGAGGCTCTGCTCCGTCTCTTCTAGCTTCTGGGGGCTACCACCTTTCCTGGGCGTTTCTTGACGTGGAGCGACATCGTGCCACCTCTGCTGCTGTCTTCACACGGCCTTCTCTCCCGTTTGCTGCGTGTCTAAACCTCCCTCGTCTCAGAGGGTCCGGCCATTGGGTTGGGGCCCTCTCTGACCCAGTATGACCTCATCACACCCTGATTACATCAGCAGAGACCCTACTTCCAAAAGGTCACATTCACAGGGTCCAGGGGTTAAGACTTCAACCGACCCTTTAGGGGAACACAATTCGCCAGATGTTTTCATCTTTTCCACTCACTCTGAGAAACCCTAGCTGAGTTTATGACCCTCAGGTCAGCAGTGGAAACCCCATCCAGGCAGCTGCTCCCATCAATACTGGCTGCCTCTCCGGTCCCCTCGTCCCCCACCCCCCTCCTGATCAGAGGCCTGCCAAAGTTCATTCATTGGCACAGGTGTGGGTTAAGGAGGTGGGAGGAGTGGGAGGTCTGGGGAACGATGTCATTAGATGTTCCCACACGTTCCCAAACCTGGGACCACAGAGGAGACGTGGCCAATCCTGAAGCCTGTGCCAGTCACATTTAACTTGAGCTTGAATTCTGAAGTTCTGCAAAGTAAGTCACATGTAGTCAAAGTTACATTTGAAAAGGCCCTTTACACGTTCAAAAGCCAATGCTTGCCTTCTTTTGTGTGCCTCTGCATTTTGGCCCTGGTGTCCACGGAAGCCACGGTCTAGCATGGGCTCTCTCTGTGTAACCTCCATGGGCATGACGACACCATCAGATACATTTGCTCTGCACTGAGGGAAGGACGCTCCCATCCGGGGAAAGCCTTGTGGCATCGGAACCCCTCCAGGAAAGAGGAAGTGCAGTATTCAGCCCCACCTGCCCTTCAGCAGAACCTATGCGTAAATGATTCGAAATTCCAAGTATGACAGACTCAGCCCACACGGAATCCCTCGCTGTGGTCCACCTGCAAGGTGAACAGTCTAGAAGCAGACCGTGACCCCAGGAACCAGAGGATGCCCCCAACTCTCGGCAGCCCCAAAGGTCCCCTTTCTTTCTCCTGTCAGTGGGGGCAAAGAGTTTCCCTGCAGGCCTGCAGCCCTGGTGACAAGCCCGTATCACCCGGCCTTGGGTTCCCCTCATGTTGAGGGAGGGTGAGGAAGCAGGTTTGCCAGGAATTCTCTCCAGTTCTGCCCTGTTTGCTTCTGTAGGAAGACCAGGGTGTGACTTGGGATGTATAAAACAGGAACAATGAGCGCCTCCTCAGGGCCATGACAGAGACGTAGAGAACCCCTGAGTCCCATCGGTGAAATAGGTAATGGACCGGGGAGTTTGCTGTGGAAAATTCTGCCATCTGCTCCAGCCAATTATCCCATCTCATGATGAGGACTCTAAGTGTTTTGCCCCGTTTAAGTGGTATTTAAAGACCTGCCTTGAGGTCAGAGGAGAGGGTGGCCTCCCCAGCGCACATCAGCTTAAATGGAGCAAACGAAAACGTCGTGCACAATTCTTGATTTATTGACTTGCCTCTCCCAGTCGATTTCCCACCGGGAACAGCCTGGGGCTGGAAGCTGTGTGAAAATCTCCCAATGCTGCTCAGAAAGCAGGGGTCATCCCCTGAATATATTGCCTGCTCCCTGAGATAGCCAGAGAAAAATCCCTGAGCAAAATTTACCACTGAGCCTTCATGGTTAATCCCAAACACCAAACACAATCGGAGTTCACAATCTGGGCCTGATAAATGTACCAGGGTGAGGAATTGGAGTTTCCAGAAGTTTCCCATTACTAAACTTGTTTATTGATTTAAGGTTTTTTTTTTTAAAGGCTGTTGTTGGTTACACTTTTATCTCCTTTAATGCCTTGAAAAAAAGATCCAATATTGGAATTATTATTAATTAGTGTTATTTGATGGCTTGTCTCCGTCAATGTTATCCTACACCAAACAAAGCCAGGTGGGGTCTGGGGGTTATTTGGATTATATTTGGGGGCACACGTCAGGATTCTGGTACAGATGTGCTGTACCCAGTGTGGGCCTGGGCAAAGTGTTTTCACGGTGAACTCCCGGCTCCTGGACTTGAGAAATCTAGGATGAAAGCCCATCAGCTTTGAGCCATTTCTGATTCTTGGAGTATAGCAGCAAAGTCAGAGAGAAAGACATCATAGAGAGAGAGAGCATTTATAAAAAAAACTACCCTCTCTGGAAAATTGCACACTGGGAGCAGGATATTTTAGGTGGAGAGTCTCGATATGAGAGCAATATGTCTATTCACTAAAATTGAGGAAGCTTTAAAAACCTCTTTTGGAAAAGTCTGAAAGTTTCAGTTTGAAATTAGATTCATTCCCCTGCCTCCCAGTTTCCAGAGACACCAAGATTCTTTTTTAGAAATCAAAGTCACTTTCAGACACTGGGAAAAGTTCACCATCGGATTAGCTCAAAATTGCTGCTGAGACTTTAAAATAATTTATGAGCTGTGGCCAGCTACAAGCTTGTGGAATTCTAAGTAATCGAGGGAATAAAGGATGAGACCTGTCCTCTCATCCCACAGGACCCAGCCCCGGACAATCCCCAACCTGTAGGCTGCCCGAACCGCTGGCCAACGCCAACCAGAGCACCATGAGCCCTGCTCTCACAGAATGTCCGAGCCGGTGAGGAAAGCAGGCAGCAGAGACATTGCTGAGCTGATAAAGCCAGGCTCTGGTAAGAGTCGCCTCGCTCCGCTCGGCCCACCACTGGCCCCTCCCTGTGTGCGTGTCCCTTGCTGTGGGCCCCTGCGGTTCCTCCGGTTAGATTCTCCAGCTCCCACCTGCAGGCTCACCGTGGGAGGTGCTTTGACCAGTGATGGTGTGCCGGCTCCCAGCTGCTGCTCCGAGGGTGCTTCTGTACTCCTCCTGCCATCGTCACGAGCAGAACACGTCTGCCTGGCCTACTATCTCAGGAGGAACATGAGGACCACCCCCGAAGCTCAGTCTAGGTCATCCAACCCTCCGCTGACCCTCAGGCCCGTGAGCATAAATAATTGTTGGTTCAAGTCTCTGAGTTCTGGGGTGGTTTGCTACGTAGCACTTTTATCTCGAAGGCTGATTTCTGCACCCCCTTCCCAGGACTTGCTCGGTCCTCCTCCTTCCCCTTGTTTTGGCTCACCTGTGCTGCACACAACACCCACACCCGTTGCTTCTCTGCATATTACATGCTATTATTGATTCCCTAGACCCTTTGGCACCGCCATTGATTTTTCAGTACACCCATTTCCCTGGTATTGACGTTTCCGTCTCCTTCCCGTCTTTCTCGAGGCTGCCCCACCTCCTGCACACAGATGTGCCCTGTCCCTGCCACTCCGTGCCTCGTGGCCCCAGGCAGGGGCTTGCCTGCCCCCTGGAATCTCTGCTGCCTTCTTTGCAGGAGGGGGTGCAGACACGCTCCATGAAGGCATTATTCATGCATGAGACCCTGTCGTGCTGAAGGGGTGGGTAGGCCCCATGGTGGGCCTCGCTGACCTCCGGTGTCAAGATCCCCTGGCAGAGGAAGCTGGGCTTCTGTGAAACAGACACCGCCTTCCTGGCAGCACGCAGTCTCAGGCAACAGCAAATTCCATCAACTGGGACTGTCATTTGACAGCATTTGTTGACATACTAATGACAGGAAAAGACTTTTTGGCAGAAATACCTCATCTCCTGGTCCTCCTCTCTAGAAGAAAGGAACAGGGCTGGGTGGGGAGGTAGAGCAGACCCAAAGGAACCAACACTCCCTGAAAAGGATCCCCAGTCTCACCAACATTGTTTACTTAGAGTGTGGACTCCCAGCTGCAGACACCGTTGCTGTCTGCTGGCCTCCAGAGTCACACGTGAGTGGCAAGGGACAGGGGCCCACACGGGTGGCAGCGTCAGGTGAGGCAGAAGCTCTGCCAGGATGCTCACAGCGAAGATGGCGCACCCACATGAAGGCGACTTAAGAAGGGCTATTTACAAAGGGATGGGCAGTCTGCTGGGAAGCCAGAGGGTGAATAAAATGCCTAAAGGCTGGTCCTGGAGAGCTGTCCCCAAGTCCAGGGGCAAAGGAGCAGGGAGGAGCTGAGAGTCACGTGGAGGACGCCACCTCCAGGGGACCTACAACTTCAGCTGAGGGGCTCGTGGGTTCAGGAGGGCGGGAGTGAGGGAGCTGGGGAAAGCAGCACAGGACCCTGACTGACTCTGTCCCTTGGAACTCCTCCCAAGGCTCCCCACTGGCTGAGCCCCGTGGGATGCCAAGGACAGATCCAGACAGATCAGACTCCTGGGCTGAGAGCAGAGGGAGGAAGCATGGCAGGCAGCTCTGGATATCTGCAGCTCTTAGGCGAACCCTGAGACCACAATTCCCAGCTGGGCTTCACCAAGTCTGATGCTAAGAAAGGGTCTGGATTCCAAGGCAACGGAGATTTGTTTTAATCAGGTATGGGAAGACGTGGGTTGTGGAAACAGCTGTCGCGAGGGAAGAAGTTATCACCTACAGATCCCTGGAAACAGGAGGCTGCGCGCCTGGCAGGGCCACATGGGAAGCCCCCAAGTCTGTCAGGAGGCACATGGAGCAGGAAGAAACTGTAGGCAAGCTGTGTGGTTTCTCTAGAAGGAACAGGCCAGGCACGGTGAGCAGGCTTAGGACCAGCTCATTGGAATCCTTCCATTGGCTCCAGGGCAGAGGCACTGTCCCTGGTCCGCCCGCCCATACCAACCCTGGGGACTGGGCCTGTGTGTGAGGGCCCCAGAGAGGGGAGGTGGGCTGGTCCGTTTGCATTTGAAAGGTGTGCTCACAGCTAAGTGTCTGTTACCTCTAGGAGTTAGCTAGCCCTGGGGGACAGTCCCTGCAGGGTCAGCAAGGCCCCAAGATGCCAAATCTCTAACACAGAAAACAAAAGGCATGATTAATACAAACGGGAGGCCACAGAGGGGAGCCATGCCCATAGCCAGCTCTGGAGCAGCTGGGCGCACACATGAGGCTCACCTGCCAGAGCCTCCGGGACGCCGCCCAATGGCTTTTCGGGACTGGAGGCTTTCCGCTGAGTAAACACAAGGCCAGCTGGGACTCTGAGGAGGCGGGAAGGGGATCCTCATAGACAGGTGCCCACGGTGGAGGTCAGGTGGGCAGGGCGGGCAACGCCTGCCTCCGGGCAGAGGTCTGCTGCAATGGGGGCTCTCACTGCTACTTCTTTGTGGAAAAAACGTTCCACTCTGTGACACGGGTGCCTCCTGAACGGAAACACTGGAGATCTTCAAATGAAGCGATGAATTTTCCACTCCAGCCCCGTCCTCCCAACAAGACCAGAGGTTTTTGTCGCCGAACTCAAAACATTAATGTGGCTGGAGGTAAACCAGTTACCCACGTTGAAAATAAGAGAGCTGTACAACAAAAAGGAAAATGGGAAAAGTCACAAGGATGTGTAAAAGTGGGCCAGTTTTTCTGGAACATCCTTCGGGAAAGAGCACCAGGCGCTTCCACTTGATTTCCAACTTAATGGGCCCAACGAGGCCCATTGGCTCTTTTCCAGGGCTCCCTCTCCCTGCCGCCTGGGGCTGCCCTTCCAACACAGACGCCAGCCAGCCCTGCTCACACGGCCAGCCTTCTCCGGGGAATGAGCAGGGGTCTCTGCTCCGGGGCAGCGAGGCAGTCCCCGGCCTCCTGCAGCTCACACACAGAATCATTACGAAACGCTCAAAGCCCAGGACAGTGGCAAACACCTTTCTTCATTATGATTTTTTCCTTGAGCTTGCCAATTAAATCATGAAAATTTTATCATCATTTCACCATGAATAAGAACCATTTGAAACATTTCATTAGTATGCTGCAAGGGATACTCTGCTCCTGGGCCTGTCCTGTAAGGGAGGTGGGGAAGGTGGGCGAGAGCAGAGACACACAGGAAAGAGACAGAAGAGAGAGTGGATGGTTTCTTTACAAAGGAATCTAAAACCCTGCCCTGCCTTTGTTCAGAGCCAGGAGAGGAAGCACACCCACCAGCCTGGTGCCGCCCCTCAGCTGTGTCTCATGAGCTTTGGCCAGCAGCCACAGTCAGGGTCTCACCTGAGTGGCAATCCCTGTGTGCACGCATGGCCGTGTGCGTGTGGAGGGTGTCGTGCATGCACACACGTGTGTAAAAGGCAGCAAGCAAGACTTGGCATCCAGGGCTCTGGGCCCAGCAGCCAAATTACATTTCAAATTTTACATACATTTACGTTCAGGGTCTCTGAGTTCCCTGCCCTTCTCCCACTCCCAGCCAGCAAAATAAAATATCGTGAAATAAAATTGAAGTGGTGCAACTCCAAGGTCAAGCTAATACTCAGCAGGTTGGGAAAGGGCCCCTGAGCCCCTGAGGAATATAAACTGCCAGCTCTAGTCTGTCACCCACGGCCAGCAGCTTGCTAAGCATTATGATCTCCATAATCCCACATCCCCGTGGAGCTGGTATCACCTCCTTCGCCATGACGAAGCCATGGCCGCCGGAACAAAGTACAACAGACTCAGTCACTTAGCACGCTTATCATCTCACAGTTCTGGGGACCAGAAGCTGAAATCATGGTGTCGGCAGGGCCAAGCTCCCTCCAGAACCTGTAGGGGAACCTCCCTTGCCTCTTCCAGCCCTTGATAACCCCAGATGTTCTTTGCTTTGGCAACGTCGATCCAGTCTTCACAAGGCGTCTCCCTGTCTCCTCCTTCTGTGCGTGTCTCTGAGTCTGAATTTCCTCCCTTACAAGGACACCAGTCACGCAGGATAGGACCCACCTAATGACCTCGTCACGTGATTACCTCTGCAAAGCCTCTATCTCCAAGTCAAGTCACATTCACAGGCATTGGGGTTAGGACTTCAACATGTCCCACTGGGGACATGAGTGAACCCACAGCAATGGCTATCAGAGACTTGGCAGTCTGTGCAAGGTCACCCAGCTGGCAAGTGGGGAAGCTGGATTTACAATCCCGATGTGACGTCAGTGCCAGGCTCCTAGGTGCTGCCCTGCTTGGGGACTTTGCCAGCCTTCCACACAGGGGTTTCTGCACCCCCTTCTCCAGGGGTGTCCCAGTCTTGGGCCAGCTGGGATGGGACAGGCAGGACGCCAGGCCAGGTGGGTGGGAGCCCCCTTCCTACGCTGCTGTGTCCGTCTGACACAGCTCTTTTGGGGGGGTTCAGGGCTCACTGCATGCATGAATAAATCTCCATAGCGAGACTTCTAGAGGATTCTTTTTGGCAGGGCCATCCCCTCCCCCAGCTGTGGCAGGCAGAGGGCAGAGCTGGTCCCTGAGAGTGGGCACCCACCCTTGCTTCCGGCCCCCCTAGGTGACAGGGACCGCCTCTTCGGTGACCCCATGTTCACCCCCATCTAAGTAATAGAGTCAGTGCAGGCAGCCCCAGGCATGCGGGCGCATTGGCCAAGTTTTCCACAGGAGGGATTAGAAGAGAGGAAGGATTT
This sequence comes from Smutsia gigantea, assembly GCA_032199065.1. Classification (NCBI taxonomy): domain Eukaryota; kingdom Metazoa; phylum Chordata; class Mammalia; order Pholidota; family Manidae; genus Smutsia; species Smutsia gigantea. The sequence goes on from JAVSCE010011040.1 coordinate 88,105, forward strand.
CCCATGAAGCACAGTAATTATTAAAGTCTTTTGAGGCAATATTAAGGAAACTTCTGGTACCAAACCACTATTATATTGTCAAGTTACAGATATGGTGGAAGAAAAACACACTGATGTCAGCATTCAGGAAACATAATGACCCACAGCTGCATGTAAAGCGGCAGTGACAGCCCTGAACCTGGTGAAATGTTTGTTATGAGATAATACCAGTGAGTGATTCTTTGATTTTTGCTCACTACCTTGGGATTGACCCTTCATCCTGGAATGGCTCCAGACTTGGGTGGGATATCTGACTGTACTCTGACCACTTTCCTAAAAGCCCCCCAGCATGTTAGGGAAGCAGGATTTCTGCTCCTGGGGCAGATGGGGCCATGACCGACTGGTGTCAGTGATCTCCCGGAAATTCTCCAAAGACCTAGGGGCAGGAGTGTGCAGGGAGGGGCAGACAGATTCGCCATCACCGTAGCCACCTGCCACGGTAAGCCCACCGTTTCCGCCGGGACACAGAGGGAGGGCAGGCCGAGAGGCAGGACTGTGGGGCCCCACGCAGACCTCAGTGTGAAAACTCAGGCTCCTAGGCCTCTCCCCTCGCCCACAACACACAGGAACTCCCCTTACAGCCTGGGGGCAAAGCTTGTGTGTGCCCGAGAAAGTTCTGGTTAGATTCCTGGGCTGAGCAGAGGGAGGATAAGCTTTTTTTTCTTCCTTGTGAGAAGGGAACATTCCACAGAAGAGAAAGCAGACGGGTCTTTGTGAGCTGCACCCGGAACTTTCTATTGCCCTGGGCACTCCCTGGGGCTTTATTGACGCCCCAGGCTTGCTGGGTTGAGTCGCATTTGACGTTGGCTCCTAATTGGTCCCACCTGCTCCTGAAACACTCGGCCGCAGAACACAGTCCTCCTTGGTGACAGCCCCCCTCCTGCTGTAAACAAGCTGAGCGCTCCCACAGCCAGGGAGGTTTCTCCGCTGACCAGGGGCTGTAACGAGGCTGGAGGTGCACCACCCCAGGCCCTGTGGACAGCCAGTGGCTTCCCAAGAGTCCTGGACTTGCTGCCTGAGGCCTGATGCAAACCCCAGCAGCATCGGCACGGACTGGACCTTGCTCGAAACCCACACGTACTTAGTCAGCATTTTATCAAGATCTTCAGGTGACTGTCCGTCACAGGACGGCTTAGAAGCTCTTGCGTGGGGTCCAACCTGACCACTCTTAACAGCCGCCCTGGAGGACAGGGGAAAGGAGAAGACCTCCAGAAGGAAGGGTCCAGAAAGGGAAGACCTGATCACGGGGACGGCCTCCGTTATGGGTTGACTGCCCGTGTCCCCCTGCCAGAATTCTGTGTCGATATCCCGATCCCCAAGGAGAGGCTACTAGGAGGAAGGGCTTCGGGGAGAGATTAGGCCACGGCGTGGGGCCTCATGAATTCGTTCGGGCCCCAATAAGGGCCACCCCACAGAGCCCCCGCCCCTCCCCCCACGTGAGGACACAGCGCCCAGACACGGTCTGCGAACCAGGAGGTGGGGTCTCGCCAGACCCCGAACCTGCTGGCACCTTGATCTTGGACTTCCAGCCTCCAGAGCTGTGAGCAATGAATGTTTATCGGGCGCCCAGTCTGTGGCGTTTTACTGCAGCAGCTGCCGTGAACTAAGCCTCCCCTGCATGTGGAAAATAAATAGCTGCTTTCTGAGCAGGGGCTTCTTGCAGAGAGAAACGATGGGTGTACCCCACAGCTCTGGTAGGAGTGGTGACCCCGGAAGAGCTACGTAGAGCCTGAGAGCACAAGACAAACCTCGATGTTGCCTGGATCCTGGACCATCCCCGCCCCCGATCTGGGCTGAGCGTGAGCTACCGCCCTCTGCTGGGCTCTGTGAGAAATACAATGAGGGGGCTGCATGGCGTGGCCTCGGGTCAAATCAGACCCCCTGATAATTTTGGTGAAAATGAGGCCACTGATAATAACCCACATTTACTGGGCACTGTTCTACGGTCTATATATTAACCCAATTTAATTCTCACAGCCCCCCGGGCAGACTTTTCTCTTACTGTTAGAGTTTTTAATACCTACATTTGTCACAACTTCACCATGCCCGTTTCCTTGTAGTAAAACTCAACACGTGTAGCATAAACTTTCCCATTTTAATCATTTTTAAGTGTACAGTCCAAGGGCACTGAGGACATTCACACTGTTGTGCAGTATCCCACCGTCCATCCCCAGAACATTTCCATCTCCCCCAAACCAAAACTCCGTCCCCACTGAACACGACTCCCCACCCCTTCCCCAGCCCTGGGCACCCACCGCCCACTTTCTGTCTGTCAATTTGATGACTCGAGGAACTGCATATGGTGGCTTTTTATTAATTAGCCCATTTAAATGAAAGTAAAATCCTTCAGTGTTTTACTACAAGGAAGCAGGCATGATGAGGCACAAAAGCTGGTACTGCGATCTCTCATAATAGCTTTAAACAATTAACTTTATGTAAGAGAAATATGTCCCACAAACAATCTTATTTTTCTGGAAATGGACCTCAAATAAGTGAAAAAAGGGGTGGGGTAGGCAACAATAAGAGAAGCCCTGCTGCTTCAGAAAAGTTCTAGGAAGTGGGAAGCTGCCCGGGAAGCCTGTCCCACCCACTGCTACCGGGCAGAGTGTGGCCTCGCTCACAGTGTGTTTCTAAGCCGAGCTGCTCTCCCCGTGTAAGCTGTTGTCTCAGCCCACTGGGCACAGCCTCGTCTGCGAGCCAAAGGCGGCAGGTTCAGCTTCTGAGGCAGGAAGCCTGGCAGTGGGTAATGGAGACCAGCCCAGTCGTGTCTGTGTGGGTGCCCACCAGTGCTGCTCAGACCTGGCAGATCTCAAGACTGCAGCAGGGCTGGATCTGTCGGCTGGGTGATCCCGACTTCCTGTGGGCAAGGGAAGGACAAGTCCAGAAAAGCCCTCTTCACCCAGAAGTCCCAAACCCTTGAAGGAGGTCCCCCCATCCCTCCAACATTATTTCCAAGTTCTCTTCCTAAAGGGGGCCCAACAGAATCCTTGACCTCCAGGGTGAGTTTAATCACCTCTCAGTGGCATGTTAGAAACCAGATCTTTTCTAGAAGCCCATCTAGACCTGAATTAGATTCTCATGTTCTGGCCTAAACATTTCCAAACCAAGATCTGTGACTACAGCTCCTGTTCAGCTTTCTTCTTCTCTGAGGACATGATGGGGCAGAGCAGAATGGTGGACGCAGAACTCCTTTCCTTTTATAAAAGGTAAGATTTCCAGCTCAGAACTTGCAGAGTACAAATGGCACAGGCTTGTCCCCACCCCGTTTCTACTTCCATTTAACAAGTCCCCTTTCTGCCCTCCCCGCTGAATCGTCCTCACCTTGGAGGAAGAGTGACAGTGTGGGCCTGAAGAATACTCCTCAGGCTGACCTTTGACAAGGAGTCCACCCACAGGCTGGCTGGGGTTTTAACGTCCTGTTCAGTTTAGGGGCATTCTCCCTGCTCACAGTTCATCTCCTGCCCTCTCTGGCTCTCCTCTTTCCAAATGGGAATCCCTCACACCCTTCTCCAGACAAAAGAAAGAAGCAGGGGCCTGAGTGGGCCCTGATTTAGTGAGCAAGGCTTCACCTCAGCCAGCTCAGCTGCAGGGTGTCTCCAGGTCTGCCCAACGAGGGGAATGCACAGCACCGTCTGCAGAGCTCAGGTTGGGGGCTGGTAGGGAAAGGGGCCCAGATGGTTCCCAGGCAGCACCTGGGAGGCTGGCTTTGATGCCAGCCCAGAATTTGGTTCAGTGTCAAAGCAAAAAAAATGAATTTCGTTGGCTAGAACACAGCCCTGAACTCTTCCCAGGAAATTCACTGGAAAAGAGATTTAACCTGGGAGGCTTTCAATGAAGCCATGAATCACCCAGCTCCCCACATTTTTTGAAGTTTTCAGAGGGCTTCTACTGAACCGTTCGTTCCTCCTGTGATCTTGCAGGCAACGCTGAGTTGTGAATGGCCAGGAGAGGTAGCCAGAGCCCTGGAGGTGACAGTCCCTGGAGTACCAGTACAGAAACAGGGCACAGATCAGCCCCAGTGACTTTTCCGAAGTCCTGCAGCCCAGGGAGCGAGGTTGCCCCCAGTGCTCAGACCTCCAGCCTCAGTATTCAGTGGACCTCAGATTCAGGCTGCCACACACCAAGGCCTTGGGAAACGCATGGATTTTTAACCTTGAATCTCATCAGTCCTATGCCCACAAGAGCGCTCTGTGAGCACATGCGGCTCGCGGTGGCCATACTGGACCTGCAGAGAGAACCCGGCCATCATCCCCGGAAGCTGAGTGAGTTTCAATGCAAAACCAATCCTGTTTCATCTCGTCCTCTACCCACTCTACCTGGGGAGCCCTGGATTCTTTTGAGGCACATTCCAAACATTCTGTCATTTCATCTGTAAGGATTTCACGATACATCTTTAAAAACCTACCTTGATACCTTTATCACAGCGAAAAATAGTCACAATTACTCCTCAGTACCCAACCAGTGACCGAGTTCTCTAATTGGCTCACGGATATTTTCCATGTGCTGTTGCTATGCTGAACTGGAATCTAGATAAGGTCTGTGCCTTGTGATGGCTTGATCTGTCTCTTGTGTCTCCTTTAATCTATACCCCTCCCGTTCCTTGAAATCATTTAGTTAAATAACTATTTGATTTAATTCAATTCTTTAATGAAGAAATTGAATCTTCTGACCCACAGCATTTGCCACAGTCTAGATTGTAATGGTCGCACCTACACGGTGTCATTTGACATGTATTTGGTCCTCTGAATTATCTGTAAATTGGTAGTTGGGTCTTGAGGCTTGATGGAATTCGGGTTTTGGTTTGGGGCAAGAATATTTCACTCTGTGCTGCTGTGTCCTCCCGCTCAGGGCACAGATGCTTGGTTTGTGTCTTTGGTGCGGGTGGGGGTGTTCGTAGGCTTCCCTGGTCAGTGCTTAGGTCCCCTAAGCCATCAGAGGCTGCAAATGATCGTGTTTGAATTGCCCATTGCTCTTCATTGATTCGCTGGAACACTTCCTTAGTGAGGACCCTCCCCTCGTCCTCCATTTACTCACCTGGCCTGAGGTGCACTTGCTAGCAGAAAGGCAGGAAAAATGCTTAAAATTTTTCCCCCCTTTACTGATAAATTTTCAAGATGAGTTGGTGCCTTTAGCATCCTCCAAAGGTGGCCACTGAGGGATTATTTTCTCTTTTAAGTATCATTAATTCATGGATTTGAGCATATCTGGTGTGTTTCCATGCATTGCACTAGCTATCCTTAAAGATGCTGAATTGTCTGAGGGGATTTGTTGAACCAGCCCCCCTATCACCTTGAACAGAGAGCTTCTGGCGCAAGACTCAAGCTGGTGGTGGAAAGACAGAGTCTCCTCACCTTGCCACAGGCTGAACACCCCACCCAGTCAGTCCACGGTCCGCCCATGAGCAGATGCATGATTCACAGAGCAGCCACAAGCAGAGAACATTCTAGAACCCAGCCAGGCAGTGGGAAAGGCCAAGACAGCATTCCTGGGCAAGAATGAGAAGCCTGGACCCATGGTAGGGGTGTGCCTGTTGGGCTACGGCTGATGCAGACGCTGATTCCAAGCCTTACAGTGCACACAAACATACACATACACAGGTACACACGTGCACACACAGATACACCCCTCACACTACTGCATGCACGCAACCACTGTTCATGAAGGAACATCATTTCCAGGCTCCTGTTCCCACCTGCTTGAAAATATAGATGCTTTCCTTTCATCGTTGGCCAACCACCTGGTTTGACAGAGGAACAGATTCTGCTTTATAAGCCACAGCTCACCTCTCTCTGTGTGAGTTCTCCTTCCTCCTCCTCCCAGCTCAGGACTCAGGGGTTGCGGTGCAGCGAAATTCTGGACCAACCAGGGAATGTCTAGTTTAAGTGAGATTTCTAATGCCATTTCCAAAGCCTGTAGATATCCACTGGCATTCTGTTTATTTTATTTGTTCCATCCCTGCTCAGGACAGAATATTGGAGGTGAATTATTTATACCCCAAGAAACCCAAAGAAAGAGGGAGAAACAAGAAAGCAAGAAAACAGTAATTTCCGTGTGGCTGTCTTGCAGGTTTCTGCCTTTCTCACTAAAAAATATTTTATTCTTCCTTCATTTTTGAAAATTTCATTTGTGTACGGCCGATGGAGAACAACATTATTGATTTATTTAAAATATTTATACTGAATTATAGCGTCAAGATAGACCCAGGCATTAGCAGAAGCTGTTTAGAACAATATGCCCATCAGTTTATTTTTGAATAGAAAGTTGAGAAGTCTGTGTCTACAAACATCAGCCGGCTCATTCTTCTCTAATTACTGACACCTGCAGCCAAATGGTGCTCTGCTAAAACTCAGCATTTCAGTTAATTTCTGCTCTAATTAGTGTGGTAACAAATGCATTTCCTGCAAACGTAGAAATGCAGGCACTACACAATGACTTCGGGAGCCTTCGATCTGCTTCCTAAAATTCTAGCAAAGAAATCAAGAAAAGGCAGTGGTTTGGGCTTCACAGTGTGACCCAGGGGACCCTTATGTGATCTCTACCTAAGGGCAGGTTGCTTGGGGGCCAGTCAGGTCAATCTCAAGACGGACAGAGGAGAGGTCAGGGGCTGGGGGCCAGATGTTTTCCAATGGCCTGAAAGAGCGTTGTCTGAGGTTCACGTTTCTGCCCCACCATTCGCGTGCCGCGAGACCTTGGGCAAATCACATAGCCATCCTGAGTCTCGGGATGGGAATGATCGGTTGGTCCTATCTCACGAGGATGTTGTGGAGGCCAAGTGCTGGGAACCTGGCCGACGCTCTCTGTGCGTCACTTCCATGGCTATGGGCCGGGTCCAGCTCCACTCCTCTGGGCCCCAAGAGCCCCCAGCCAGTGGTACTCCTCACCTCGGTTCTCTAGGCCAAGCTCCTGACGATTCCCACTGCCTACTCCAGGTCCCACTACCGCAGGCTCCTACCTTCAACTGGTCCATGAGGTGGCCGTCCCTCATCTCAACCACCGGGTGGGGGCGAGACACTGAGGGCCATCGGGGTCTGGCGCCCACTGTGCGGTGATGGTGACAGAGCTTCTCTGTGGCAGACTGCCTTGCCAAGCTCTTCGTGTGCATTAACTCAGTAAATCTTCACCACTTCCAAGAGACAGATATTAATGTTTCCCCATTTTATGGATGAGGAAACCAAGGCTTTAGAGAAAAGTAGTCCAGAAACATAGACAGTTTGCAGAAGAAGAAATTAAAACTGCCAATCAAGTTTAGGAAGAGTTGCTCAAACTCATCAGCCATCAAGGAAATGCAAACTAAATTGATGACGAGATACCATTTTCCATCACTTAGATCAGTCAATGATGAAAAGGGCAATAACTTCCAATCCTGGCAAAAATGTGGGAAACCAGGCACTCACATACTCTGTGGAAGAGAGTGAATTGATGCACACTTTACAGGAATTAACCTTATAATATCTAGTCAAATTTAAAATAGATGCCTTTTGAGCAAGTGGCCTCACTGCTGGGAACCCCTCTTACGTGAGTAAAATCAACCATGCGCGAACGATGCATACACAGAGGGCACCCATAGCATTCTTTGAGGTGGAGAAAAGGAATGATTCCTATTGTTTGTAGTGGAGAAAAAAATGGAAACAACTCAAGGCTGTTATAGGATTGCTTTTAATGGGGGAAATGGATACAGTTTTCATCAATAGAGAGTATCTCCATGAAAAAAATTTTTAAACTGTATTACGGAATATTATGCAGTGGTTGGACAGAATGAAGTCAAGCTCTACATACTCAATTGCTGAGTGAAAAACCAACCAAAGCCACTCCTTAAAATGTGTTAGAAAAACGGTTGGGATAATGGGAGACTATAGTCCATTATTTTAAGTGGGAAAGTATCATAATGCATTCCCTGCCCATTTGAAAATGCCAAGTGATTTCCAAAAATAACCAAAACTTATTCCAACACCCATATAACAAGTATATGTTATATGCTATGTGATATATATATATCCAACACCAAATATTTTTGCATAACATCAAGTATTTAGAACACCAATAACCTAATTATTTAATGCTAATAACCTAAGTATTTAATAAACACTTAATGCCCTCACTTGAGGGCGTGTGTGCACACAGTCAACAGCTTGTCTTCCTTCTCTTCAGCAATTACTGTATCCGGTAATATCAGCAAATGGCCCAGTAATCTGTTAAAGATACACAACAAATGCAAATGAGACAGTGAAATAAAATAAACAAGGGAATGTTTTAATCATGGTGGTTTGCTGACTGAAAAGCCGTCTGAGTGACAGCCATGACTGGCACGGTGTGCCACCCGGAGGCGCCTTCGGCGAGGAGGCTGTTGCTCCAGCTGCTGGCAGAGCTGAAGGCAGACAGCCTTCAGGACCTGCTACTTCTGCAGAGGTGCGTCCCCCAAGAACACATCCCTTCATGGGACAGCTGGTCCACGTGGGCATTGGACTCCCAGCCTAATGGGCAGTCAGACATCTGCTCACTCTTCAAGGAAGAGCAGGGCAGCGGGCTCAGGACCTGCTCCTCTGAGTTCCTCCAGCTCTGGGCTCTGGGCAGAGGTGCTGTCCCTGGTCGGCTCGCACCTGCCCCGGAGACTGGGCCTGAGTGTGAGGGCCCCAGACAGGAGGGGGGACAGCCCCTGAAAGGTGCTCACAGGGGAGTCATCTGTTATCTCTAGGACACAGCTAACCTGGGTGGGCTGCAGAGTCAGCAGGGACCCAAGATACCAAAATATCAGAACATAGAGAATAAAAGACAGAGGTCATGCACCGGTAAGGTAAATAAGAGCAGTAAGAGAAGACAGGGTCCTGTTCACAGGATCTGCGTGAGCACGGACACAGGGACAGCAAACTCGGGCACATTCTCAGCCCCCTGTCCCATCCTCCACCTACAGCCTCAAACGCTGGCTTGTGGGCTCCCAGGAGCGGACACATCTGTGCTCTGGTGCCTCTGGAGTAATGGGGGTGAGGGGGGCTGTCATCCTTCACCAGCCTGCACCTGCTGCCCCTCACTCCCACTCAACATGACAGTGACCCCCCTCCGCTGCTGTCCAGGTCATGCACCACTGCCGTGTGCAGGATGTTTACTGAGGACTGCCCTTGGAGCTGACTGTGGGGTGGGGGAGGACACGGGAGTGGGTGAGGGAGAAACTGAGCTGTGATGCAGCTTCAAGCATGGCCTCATCCAGCTCCACGGGGAGCCCTGCAGCTCAGCCAGCCCCTCAGAGCAGCCCGGGCTCCTGCGCCAGTGGGTGTTTGCAGTGGCCTCAGGATCCCTGGGAGCCTAGAGGAGGCACGAGCCCCAGCTGCAGGGCAGGGAGAGGAGCGAGGGCCTTGCAGAGGGGGAGTGTGGGAATTGCCCCTGGAGGGATGAGCAGGCATGCATGCTCACACAGAGGGACAGCATGACTCAGAGGAGGCGCCAAGGCTGGGAGACAGCACGCGCCAGGGCTGATGATTACAAGGGAAGTCCAGGAGGATGAGCATGGCGTTGGTCATGGGAACCCCATGGGGCCTGCCGGGAAGCTTGCACTGAGCCAGGTAGGCAGCACGAGCCACTAACGAGGGTGAGAAGGGCCACTTGTCCAGCTGGATCTGCTGTGCTGCGGAGGTCGGAGTGCAGGGGAATCCATGTCTGCCTCAGTTTTTGTCAAACTGAATCAATGAACAGATGCAGGTCGGAGCCGTTGCAGTCAGGGGTAGAGGGAAGCGCACGGTTTGGAGATGTGTAGGACGGTGGTGCCCGAGGGCTTGGAGACAGAAATGCATGTGCTTGGCAGGCAGTGGGCAGAGGGCGGCCAGTGAGAAAGCTCCCTGGTTTAATTGCAGGTTGGGTGCGAGTTGGAGTACTTACCTGAAACAGAACCTCAAGGGCACACTGGGTTTGGGGAGAAAACACCTTCATGTAAGATAAAGGCATCCTGGATGGAGTCAGGCGGGAGTTGGTTTAAATGAGTTGAAGCGGATGCTCCGCGGTGTGGGCCGCCCTCCCACCAGCTCCCTCCTCTCCAGTTCTCGATCGCTTCCTCCCTTCTCTTCTCTCTCCCTTCCCTCCTCCCTCAAATACACTTTCAGCATCAGAGTTCTTGGGCAGACCTCATGTGGCATTTAAGGAAAACTTGGCAATAACTCTAGGTGACATGAAATTCCCGAGAGATACCCAGCTTTGCCTTGATTGCCCAGAATGCAGTATCCGTTTATCCCACAGTAGGATGGGATACGGGTGGAGGTGCAGAAGAAGGCTGCCCTCTGAGCTGCACGGCCTCCTGAGGAGCTCATCTTGTCTGAGTCTGCTTCCTCGGTTCAAGGATACAACAGGAGCTAGGCCCCCGGACGCTTGGAGGGCCCAGGGAACTCATGCTCTGAGCACCACTGTTCTCCTTGAATAAGATCTTATTTTTGACTTTGGCAGTATGAAATAGTCAGCCCTTGCTGGCGTGGGGATGTGCTATTCACATGCCCTTTTCCTGCTTGCTGACTGCACCTCAGTACATGTGCCCTGGGACTCCCATTTCCAAACCCAAACCTAGACCTTCAGTGCACCTGACCTCAGACTGATTTCCGCAGCCTGAATCCTTCCATCAGATTTGCAGGGACTTTCCTGGTAAATGAATACAAAGCGGAATGGGGTCCCTTCTATGAGAGACTACTCAGCATAAATTGCAGGGGCAGTTTTCTCCCGCGTGTGCATGGTTCAGCTCAAAGATGTCTGCTTGACAGTTAAGTGCCTTAGCATAAGCTAGTGTGATATTTCTTCCCTGTTGCAATTATTATTTCCTCTTATAATTTCTGAATTGTGTGGTCGCTTCTAGTGCCATTCCTAAAGCACGTAAAGATTCCCACTACAACCCAATGGTAATGGTGCATGAAACTCAACACCAGCGAGATCTCAAACTCACATACGGGTCTGGTAGGAACAAAGCAAGTGGCACTGATGAGCCGAGCAGGACCGGCACTGCCCTGTCAGAAAAATCCAACAAATTCATCAGCAATAATTCCAAACAAAGGCAGTGCAGTCTTCAAGGTTTGGGGCAGTTGGTATCATCTCTAATTAATATAATTCTTCATGGTGGTGACCCTATTCAAGACACTTGTTTATCAGACAATCTGAGGGACACAAAGCATTCTTCCGGTGCACACTTTCCTCTGCATCACTAGCACAGCTCCAAAGCTCCCAAATGCAGAGGGAAATAAAAGGGCATAACAACAAAAAAGCTTATGCCCACTGTGCCCAGTGGGGTCGTGGACTCCGTCCCGTGCCATCAAATACGTACTTTGCTCTGAAGCCATGAGGCAGTGTTAGTAGCCTGTTGGCTTTATAGAGGAGAGCTGGGAGGCGGTTCATGGGCCAGAGACAGCAGGCGATGGTGAAACGCCGGCCGCCCCGAGCATGGTCCCGAGACCACCAGGCTGGGCAGCCACGGGAGCTTGGTAAAAATGCACCTCACACCCTGTGGGGTCAGAAACTGCGATTTACCGCATTCTCAGGTGACCCGTGTGCACACTTATGTTTCAGAAGCATGGATTCAGAAAAGAGCTTCTCAAAGGCAGAACCAAGAGAGAGGTGCAGGGAGTCACGCGGAAGGCGGCCCTGGAATGCTAGACTGCCGGCAGCTTTCAGGGCATGGAAGCGACAGGGCCCAAGCAGGGGCTGGGAGGCCCTCATTTCACATTTAGGACGTTTCAGGTAAGTATGATTTTGCTGCTCTGTCAATCGGCAGGAGGTCCGCAATTATTTTCTCAGGGGATCCACATGAGCTGGAAAGGAGAGCTCGGGCGGCTTCTGCTGCCTCAAATCCAGCTGGCTTAGATTCCTGAACCGTGTAACTCCCGTTCACGCAAGCACACGAACTGGGGTTCTGACACCAGGAACAGGAGGAGTTGGAGGAGGGTCAGAGAAGGCAGGCAGGCAGCCGGAGAAAAGGCAAAATAAAAAACAGCTTTTTATTTTGGGGAAGATTTTCAACCCTAGTCCCCTGGCTGGACAGTATTATTGGGTTTTTTAATTTTCTTTTAAAATATGAATCAGGGGCTAGGTAGCCCCCAAGTGTTGAACTTTATAAATATACCTTTCTACCTGCGAATGATGTCGCCTGCTCACCATCATTCCTGCTGAACTGTGCCAAGACCGGAGCCAAGGACAAGCGTCCCCAGGAGACAGAAGGTGCTTCCCGGAGCAGAGTCAGTGTCCTGGGACTGCCAGAGCAAAGCAGCAGGTGCCAGGTGGCCTGAGACAGAGATGGGCTCGCATGCAGTTCTAGTGGTTGGTTCCGGGAGCAGGCAGCCGGGGAGGACGGTGCCTGCCTCGCCAGCTGGCCCCCGGCTTCCCTGGCTGTGGCTGTGGCACTCCCGCCTCTGCCTCCTCCGCTACATGGCTTCCCTTCTTTGTTCACTGGGCCCCCTCGGGACACCCGGTGTTAGAGTTAAGGCCCTCCCCAGTCCACGGCGACCTCCCCTTAAGTAACTACATCCACAAGGACCCTATTTGCAAATAAAGCCACATTCTCAGGTGCCGGGCGGATATGAATTTGGGGGGTACACCATGCAACCCATATAGAGGGGAAGACAGGTGACAGAGCAGCAGGGACACCACACAGGGCGTTGGGACCCGCACATTCTGCTCCTGGCTGGGCACCCTGCCTGCTCGGTCACCTATCTATTTAGAAAGGTGCCACCAGGACCTTTGTTGAATTTTTTCTTTGCTTCTAAGATGGCAGAGAACCCATCAAGGACAGAAGGAAGGGGACCGAAGAGGAGAGAAAACTGAAATTCCATTCTCCTTGAGTGCTCAAAATCCGGGGCAAAGTCCTAAGTGGCTGTGGAATCTCCAAATCGGTCCCTTCAGCTCCGTGGCTGGGTCCTTTGCCTCTCTGCTTCCATCCCCTTGCATTTAAAACTAAGCTAATAACTTGGAGCTCCCTCACAGGAATATTGCAAAGAGCTGGTATTTAAAAGAAAACGATTCTCAAGCATGTTGCAAATAGGAGGTGCTACAAGAATACTAACTAGGAGGTGACCTACCAAGGTTTCTCAGATTCTAAATCTGGCAAGAGGGAGAAAGGAGAAGTGGGGAAGTGGGGGCAGGAAGGAAAGAATGAGCTATTTTTAATTCCTGGCCGAGAAATGATTTTTCTACATCCACACTGATATTAGGAGTTCAGCCTGTTCGAACAATGTATTATCTTTCCGTGATTGTTCTGCCCACAGTTATGCTGGCGGAGAGAATGAGAATCGTGGTGATTTCCAATCTAAATCATGTTTCCGGGTGGCAGAATGGGGGTGAGGACACTGTGGGAGCCCCTAGAGGACCCTGAGGAAGGGAGATGGTGGCGTCTGCTGGGGCCAAGCCATATGACTAATAATTAATATTTAACACCAGCTTTAACAATAAGTGACAAGGCCCTCCACCTACACATGCGATCCCAGGTCAGGAACAGAAGAAATGCATTTATTGATCGATTTGTTTTTTACCTTCTTACCCACATCGGGTCTCTGCCTATATGCGAATCAATACAGCCTACGATGTCCAGATTTTTTAAAAGGTCTCCTGGATGCAGCGGTAAGAGAGCCAGTTCTGTTGCTGGGCTCACTGCTGCTGGGGACAGCGTGTTGGCAAGACATTCACTTTTTTAAGGAGAGCATCTCCGTCTCCTTCTGCCACCAGACCTGTCACAAAACAATCCCCTTAGTAAAAAAAGAGGGCCACATGAATTCACTGCGCAGCTCCACATTTGTTTTACTTTTTTTGGAAACATTTAAAACAGAGAGAAGAGCAGAGAATAACAGAACCGATTCCCAGGTGCCCATCACCCAAAACTGACAAATGCCACCATTTTCTGTCTTCTGCGTTTTAAAAAATATAAAATGAACAAAACATTACAGATCAAATTCAGTCCCTTTCTGTCCCAAGGGCAGGGCTCTCCCTCCCCGACCTTGAATGGGGCGCGGGTCTGCAAGTCATCCACCTGGTGCCTTTGTGCTTGGATACCTGAGCAGTCCGTGTTCACGCACAACCTGTAATACTGTGGTTCGGCTGCCATAAGGTTCCTAGAACTTGGTTTTTCTAACTCGACATCACATGTTTGATCACTACCCGTGTTGAACTGTATACATTAGTTCACTCATCGCACCTGCTCCTAGAAGTCCACCACATCAATACACCATCCCTTGTTGATCTTACTTACCCCTGTTGATGCACATGTAGGCTGTTGCCCTCTTAAAAACAAGGAGCATCCTTTTCATGCCTCCCGGCATGCACATCCATGTGGAATTCTGGCTCGTGATCACGCACATTTTCACTTTACAGGATCCTGCCGAGTTGCTCCCCAGAAAGGCTGGATCGATTTGCACTCAATCACAGGGCATGCGGGTTGCTTTCCCCTCACATTCTCCTCGACATTTACTATTGACCAACTTGTCCTCCTCATTTTAAACAAGCTGATGGGCTGGGGAGGGGAGCGGTACCCACCACTGTGTGTTTCCTGCCACTATTCTTTGGCTCACTCTGTTGGGAGGACTAAATGAAGGCAAGGGAGGCTCTCCAGGGGCTCCCTGGGACTGCCCACCACCCCGGCTGCCATTCCAGGACTGCAGAGCAGCACGACGTTGTAAGCGCTGTAAGAATGAACTGTGGAGCTGCGGAGATGTGATCGGCCCGCCTGCTCTACAGCTTTCTTTAGACAACTGACTTTGCTCTTTAGACAACCTCAGTTCCCTCAGCTGTCAAAAGGGGACAATTCTCATCTTGTAGGTCCTATAAGGACTGAAGGAAGCAATGTGTGTGGTGGCTTAGCACATCGCTTGGCACATCGTGTTCAGAGAAGTCTACCTATGATTAGCAGTAATCAGTAGTACATCGGAAGGCTGAGTCTGGACCCTGGAGGTTCCGTCCGGTTTCTTTCCGGGGTTGGTCACTCGCTTGCTGTGTGCCTCGGTTTCTCTGTGAAATGGGGATGCTATTACTACCGCCTGTGATGATCGAGTGAGACTGTCTCTGTAAAAGACTTAGTGCATGGCACATAGTAAGTGCTTAGAAAGTAACCGCCTATATTCCTAACAGAGCAAATTATTGAGAACAGAGCTACCATATGGTTTGGGCAGAATCTGTCCAAGAACCTTGGCCTGGAAGGTCACCACACTGTGGCCATTTCACAAATGCAGCTCCTTTAAAGCCTTCCAGACTACAAAAGCTCCATTCTCCTGCCTGTTGACTGTGGCAACTGGACAATGGCTGGTGTGTCCAGTGGGCAGTGCCCCGAAGACCCAGCGGTCCTTCTCCTCCCTGCCCAGCTCTGTGGCATAATGTCCAGATCTGGGCTGCAAAGGACAGTTTTAAGGAGGAGGGAGAGCAGAAGCGTGAGACCACAGAAGGGAGCGTCTCGCATGGAAGCCACCCCACGCATGCAGGGCCCGGGAGGCAGGCACGCTGGCCTGGCCCTGTGGAGAAATGCCGGCAGAAAGCAATGTCCATTCTCTCCTTTTCTGAGATCCCTCTGCCAGCATTCTGAATGATAATAAATCACTCATGTCTGACATGAGCTTATTTTTTCAAGGCATTTTCATAAGAAGCATCCAGCCATGTCATTTCAAACGTAATTTAAATGGAAGGAACAATCCACAATGTTTATTATTAATTAAACAGGATTGCAGGACCACCTGGGCAGAGGGAAGCAGGCATCATCCCAGATATCTACACCCAGCCTCCAGACCTCGCTGGGAGGGTCTTCCAGACAAGAAGCCCTTTCATCATAAATACAAATATCTATTCATGCCTATCTGCATTTTGATGGTGGAATTAGATGCTCTGTGTGTGCGGTGTTGGAATATTTATTGATAGTTAAAATTTCATGTTCCCTGGATTGATGTTTGTGCATAAGGACAAATGACTAGTGTCATGCAGGTAGCCAGAACAGGTGTAGAGTAAAGATTATTTAACACCGGCTTCTGCTTTCTGTCTTTCGATTCTCTAGAAAACAAGAAATCAAATCTCCAGGGACTATCCAGGTGGGAAATGGAAATAAATGATAAACATATAAGTAAGTCAGTTCAGTTTCCTATTGGTTGGGAGCAGGCTTTTTCTTTTACGCTCTTGTTACTGTTCCAAATTTATGAATTCTAAAAAATTTAGAGACGATTTGAAATATTTAAATGCGTTTTAAAGACTCTGCGTAGGAAATGGAGCCATAACGTGGCAACATCCTAAGCGTGTTTCCCAAGCCCGTTTCTGCTCTGCGAGGGCCCTTGGGCAGTACCTGAACCCCATCGGGGGGCGCCTGAGCCGCGTAAGGCGCTGCAGCTGCCTGTGGGGGCAGGGGGACAACATCCGTGACTCTGCTGTCCCTGGGGGCCCACAGTTATCCCAGGGGACCACCACTCAGACAGCAGGGACAGCAAAGACCCTACAAGAAAGCCAAAAAACCACTAGGCAGCTGATGCTCTGCTCACTGAAAAACTGGGCCCAGCGCAGTGCCTAGCTCATTCACCCTAAATGACTCTCCACCCCAGGACGCTGCAATAAAGGGCGCGTGGCCCATAGAGAATTTTTTAAAACAATAATAACACTGACTAAAAGCCGATCTGCTTTTTATTATCACCAGCGGCACGTGCTCAGGAGCTTGGCTGCGCATGTTCATTTTGATAGGAAGCTCGCCAAGACTCAGAGACGCCGAGAGCTGCTTGGCGTGCCGCTCAGGTCTCCTCCTCCTGTGGCATCAGGCGTTCTTGTGTTTAAAGCAGTAGATTCCAAATAAACCATGGCATGGTTATTGTGAAGACAAATAGGAGTTATCTTAATCCTGCCATTTATTGTGACCACTTGGAGTTTTTAATTGTGACCAACATTTAAAACAGGGAAACAGGAGAACCATGTGTTGCGCATGTGCGAATTTTAGTGTGTACAAGAGATATTCCATTGAATTCAAGTAGTATCTTTCTACGTTTATTTTTTGGTTGTTACCATTTGTTTTAAAGCTAAAGGATGATGATTCAAGAAGCTAACGTCTCGTGTGATTTCTAGAAAATTATTTTGTCTTATAAGGAGGGTCTATTAAAAATGATGGGCGTTTTTTTTGGCATCTCATTGCCTCCCACAGACTTGAACCACCACGAGATGGGTGCAGGCTGGGACCCTGCAAGCACTTACCCAGTCAGAGCCCCAAGGTCACAGCAGAGATCCAAAAGACATTTCTAAACATTGAATTCCACTGTCAGTTATCTAAGCATAAATGTCCTAAGTGTTAGGAAAGAGAATAATGTAACGTAAGAAATGAGCAAATCAGTTCTTGGCTACAAATTATCGCAGAACGTTGTGTCTCCAAACAATAAACACTATCTCCATTTCTGTGGGTCTGGAATTCGTGGCTTAGCTAGTTCGGCCTGAGTCTTTGATGAGGTTGCAGACAAGAGTGGGCCGAGGCTGCATCCTCTGAAGACTCAGTACCCGCTTCCAGACCCACTGCCCGTCTATTGGCCGGAGGCCTCGGTGCCTCACCACGCAGACTCAAGCAGCTGGCTTTGCCCAGAGCAGGCAAGCAAGAGAGGAAACAAGGAGGAAGCCACAGTGCCTTTTATGACCTGGTCTCAGGAGTCGCACGTCGGCACTTCAGCCACATTCCACTCATTAGAAGGAGGGTCTGTTAAAAATGATGGGCGTTTTTTTTGGCAGTCCCCCTCAAGAGGAGGGGAACTGGGTGCCACTGTGTAGACAGGAACATCAAAGAACGTGTGGACTTATTTTTAAAACCCACACACCTACTCTGAAGTGTGAATGGGAACTAAGTAGGTAACGAAAGAGCCAGGAACATCCTGGGCAGAGGAAGCAATGTATGCAAAGGCCCTGGGGCAGCTGCAGAGCAAAGAGCAAGTAGCTACAGATGAGGAAGGAGAGACGGGCATGGGTAGGGACAAGCCCTTGCAAGGATTCGGGATTTTATCCTAGTAGGGAAAGAGGGGTGTACAGCAGGGGACCAACAGAATCCAACCTGTATTTTGAAGGATCTCAGAGGCGACCATAAGGAGAATGAGAGGCAGTCAGGCATCAGTGGGAGATGGACCCATTGGAAGGCAGTTACCAGAACCCACACTGGAGGGAGGATGGCCCAGACTACAGAGTGTGGCAGGAAGGACAGAGGAGGTGACAAGGCTCAAGGGTATTTGATTGGCTTTGAGGGGACACAAGGAGAGGTCAGAGATGATGCTGAGTTCCTGGCTTGTGCAGCTGGCTGAGGAGGTGGTGGATGGGGCCATCTGCCCTGATAGGAAAATGCTAGGGGAGCAGGAGAAAGTTACAGGAGCAAGACCATGAGTTGAGTTTTAACCTCCTTAGCTTGAGAGCCCTGCCGCATATCCAAAACACAGAGCTGAGGAAAGGCAGGAGTTCAGGCTTGGACATGGCCATTTGGCCATGGAATGCAAAAGGAGAGAATGGAGAGAGAGGAAAAGAGAAGATGGCATTTGAATCCCTTTCTTTCAGCTAAATTCTTGTCTGCTTTGACTGTTCTATTAGACGGACAAGGAAGTTATCTGTTATGCTTAAGCTCCTTGGGGTTGGGTGGGGTTTCTGTCACTTGCATCCCAAGTGTTCTGACAAATATACAAGGCTACTTGTCTTGTTCTTAGAACAATAAACGAACTTTTCCTCCCACTTGAAAGGAAGATGAGAAAGTATTCGATTTGTATGCAAATGGAGATGGATTGTGACCTCCTGTTTACCACCAGCAACTCTTTTCAGAAAGTGGAAACCTGCATTCCATTTTACATAAGTGGTAGAGTGCAGAGTGGCAGGCCGTATAAACACTTCCTCCTCTTGTTGTCATTGTCGCCAGCTGTTAAGCAAGACCTCACTTGCCATGTAAATGCTTCTATAATCTTTGACACGATTGCTTCAGATCATCCCTCCAGGGTGAAACTTTCTGCAGAAGGGGCTGGGCAGAGAAGTCTAATCAGAAAGCAGATCACCTACCCACAGGTGATCAAAATTCAGAGCATGCATGTCCCTCCTCATTGACATTCCAGAAAGAGGAATTGATGGAAGCCAAATGTGG
Organism: Smutsia gigantea; assembly: GCA_032199065.1. Lineage (NCBI taxonomy): Eukaryota > Metazoa > Chordata > Mammalia > Pholidota > Manidae > Smutsia > Smutsia gigantea. The sequence goes on from JAVSCE010011040.1 coordinate 107,198, forward strand.
GCAGTCTCATGAGTCAGCTCAGGTACCGGGTCAATATGTCAGTCTTTGGAGGCCATGACCTTGGGTTACTTTCTTAGAAGAACACAAATTATCAAAGACCTGACATATTGGCATGGAAAGAAGGATGCTAGACAAGATGGCATTGAGTGTAGTTTGGATACCACAATGATACTCCTAGCAATAATTATTTGATATTTGTCGCTGACAAAATGTTTTCACCTATATTGTCCACCACGCCCCTCTTCTTAAAGCATTTCCCAATCCTTATGGGATCTAACTTCTAAATGAGACCCCAGCTCCAGAAATCCATGTGCCTTCACACCCATCTTCATCATTTTTAGAGTTTAACATATCCTGAAAGAAAGTGGCAATGTCTCTTGTATTTCCAATTGCTACATAGCAAATAACTCCAATACATCACAGCTTAAAACAGTAATCATTTGTGATCTTGCGGTTTCTGGGGGTCGGGAATTTGAGAGCAGCTTAGCTGGATCGGTCCAGCTCAGAATGGCTGTGGGGAAAATGGAAGTTCCTATGGCCAGGATCTTCCCCTGACCCTAAACTACCTGACGATGTAACTGGCCTGCTGTTAGGCTAGTGCTTCCACACCCATAGGCAAGGAGCTATTATTGACTGAGTCACTATATAAAAGCTCTGCCCAGTGCTCTAGGTGGAGGCAGAGACGGAGGTGGCTTACAGACCTGCAGACTGCTGGATGCAGATGGGATTCTAGTGGTCGACCTACGCCAGGAGAATAAAGCCAGGTATAAACCCTTTTTCAGTATCACTGAACTTTCCCAGGGCTGAAACCCTCATGTTGGCTGGGACTTGGGTCATCTGAAGGCTCAAGGCTCGCCTTCCAAAACTGCTCACTTACAGACGTTCACTCTGTAGGGCTGCCGGAGCGGTGACACAATGTGGCAGCTGGCGTCCTCCAGCATGAGTGATCCAAGAGAGAGCGCAAGGCACAAGGCACACGGACTTTTATGACCCAGGCTCAGGAACTACACGCCATCATTTCCGCCACATTCTATTCATCAGAAGTGAGTCAGTAAGTCCAGTCCACACTCAGAATAGGGGTACTAAGCTTCACCTTTGGAGAGAAGACTATCAAATAATTTGTGGAACTATGTTAATACCAAATCTCTGAAGGCAAAAATACTGGGGAGAAGAGGCACCAAATTAGTGCAGTAATTCATTGAGCAGGGAGTAGGGAACCAGCTCTATCACATAAATTTCATTTCACAGTGAGCATTTTTCATCAGTCAGGGTCCTAGCAGGAAACAGCTGGCACTCTCAGATGGCGAATCATCTCCATAGACACCGAAAAGGCAATTGACAAAATCCAACACCCATTCATAAGAAACGCCATCAACAAATTAGGAACATAAAGGAATTTCCTCAACCTGATGAAATGCAAAACATCCACAGCTTAATCTCATACTGTGGTGAAAGACTAAATGCTTTCCCCAAAGGTTGGAAAGGTGCATGTGTCCGTTCTCATCACTTCTACTCAACATTGTACTGAAGATTCTAGCCAGTGAAATAAGGCCAAAAAACAAAATTAAGGACACCCAGATTGAAAAGAAAGAAATAAAGCTTTTTATTCACAGACGGCATAATCATACATGTGGAATCGTGAGGAACACACACACACACACACACACACACACACACACACACACACACACAAATCCTCCTCCTAAAACTAATAAATTCAGCAATTTTGCAGGATAAAATACCAATCTACAAAAATAAATTGTATTTTTCTATGTTCGTAATGAACAATTGCAGAATGAAAATTTTAAATTTCATTTACAAAAACATCAAAAAAGAATAAAATCTTTTGGAATGACTTTAACAAAAATTGTATAAGCTTTATATCCTGAAAACTATAAAACATTACTAAGAAGATTTAAAGGAGACATTTAAATAAACAGATACTTATTCCATGTTCATAGGTTGTAAGATTTAATATTGTTAAAATGTCAGCCTCCCCAGACTGATCTATAGATTCAATGCAATACCAATTAAAATCCCAGCAGGACTTTTTGAAGAAACTGATAACTTAGTCTTCAAACGTACATGAAAATGCAAAAGACCTAGAATTGCCCTAACAATTTTTGAAAAGGGAAAACAAAGTTGGAGTCCTTCTGTCACCCAATTTCAAAACTTACTATACAGCCACAAAAATCAAGGCAATGTGGTATTGGAGTAAGATTCAGCAAATTGACCAACGAACAGAAGCCAGACTCCAGAAACAAACCCTTACATTATAGTCAATTGATTTTTCACAAAGAGGCCAAGACAATTCAGTAGGGGAAAGGATAGTCTTTTCAAAAATGTAACAATTGGATATTCATATACAAAAAAAAAATGATCTCAGGCCCTTACCTCATACTCTATTCAAAAATGAACTCAAAATGGATCATAGACCAAAACATAAGAACTACAATTATAAACCTTCTAGAAGAAAAATCTTCAACACTTTGGGTTAGGCAGAGATCTCAGGCATAACACCAAAAGCATGAGCTGATTGATAAACTGGACATCATTACAATTAAAAACTTTTACACTTCAAAAGACACCATTAAGAAAATGAAAAGACAAGCCACAGTCTGGGAGAAAATATTTGCCAATCACATACCTGATTAAAGAACTTGTATCCCGTAACATACAAAGAACTCTTACAACTCAATACTAAAATTTAGCCAAATTAAAAATGAGCAAAACATGTGGTGGACATTTCACTAAAGATGACATTTCACTAAAAATTACTAAAAACCCATAATGCACTCAACATTAGGGAAATGCAAATTAAACCCATAAACAGACACCACTGCACACCCAATAAATGGCTATAATTTTAAAAATCAGAAAATACCAAGTATGGGTGACCATGTGGAGAAACTAGAACTCTCTTTCACTGCTGGTAAAAATGTAAAATAATACAGTAGCTTTGGAAAACAGCTTGAAAAAATTTTTTAAAGGTAAACATGAACTGACCATATGACCCAGCAATTCCACTCCTTGGAATCAACCCAGCAGAACTGAAAACACATGTCTTCACAAAGACTTGTACATGAATGTTCATAACAACTTTATTAATAATAGCACCAAACTGCAAAAAAAAACACAAAAAACAAATGTCCACCAACTGCTGAATAGAGAAGCCAACGTGGTGAATCTACACAATGGATACAATCTAAACAATCCATGCAGGATAAGAAGGAGTGAAATACAGACAGATACTACAATGTGGATGAACCTCAAAAGCATGACTCTAAGTGAAAGAAGCAGACATAGAAGACTGTATATTGTATGATTTCATTATATGAAATGTCCAGAAAAGGCAATTTCTGCATCTTGCCTGGAGCTACTGCAAACGGGCTGGAGTGAATTTTGTGGTAGCATCATATTATGAAATTGCTGAGAATCAATGAATTGTGTACTTGGAATGGATGAACTTTACAGTAATGCAAATTACACCTCAATAAAGCTGCAAAAAAGGTAGACGTAAGAAAAGAGGTGAAGGGATGCCCAGAGATGTAGTCCATAGAAACCAGTCTCAGGGCAGAGAAGAGAGTGGAGGAGGGTGAGTGTGGGGGAGACAACACAGACCACAGGCCGGGATGGTCAGCCGAGACCCCTGGGTGCCCTGTGTCTTCTCCCTGTGTTGGGAACAGCACGCCAAGCTTCCTCCCACTCTCTCAGGCCCTGTGATGTCTCGCTCCTGCCAGCAGGGAGAAGCAGGTGACCAGGGCCTGGCTAACCAGTGTCCACCCTAAGGGTTTCAGTAGAGTTGTTAGGAAGGTATTGCTCTAGGTTGCTAGCGGAGAAAGTGTATGATGGCACTGTGAGGCAGGGCCCACCAGAGACGCCAACACAGGGAAAGGACAGCAGAGAGATGGAGAAAAAGAGACAAAGACACTGTCTTGAGGCTCGGCTACACCCAGACACTTCAGATGAGTCAACAAATTCCTCTGGGGGAGGACCCGAGCGTGTGTCAGGTTTCTGTCCCTTGTAACCAAGGTTCTAACACCCACACTTTGTCTGTGTCATCTGGCTTACCCTGCACTCTCCCTCCCTCCCTTCATCCTCCCTTCACTTCCTCTGCCGTTTTCCCTTCCCTTGTTTATTCTCACCTCCTACCATTAGGCTTCTAAGTAAAGGGAACGAGCCACCACAAGTGACTTCCTTCTCTGAGCCTCTGCTACTTCATCTATAAGTCAGGAACAATAATCCTGACTTACATGCTTGCCAGAGGATCAAATGAAGCGCTCTATGCCCAGGGCCTGTCACACAGTAGGTTATCAATGAAGTCACTGTTACTACTGATCATTATGGTCTTGGCATTAGCTGGCCCGGGAGGCAGCATTTGGGACTAGAATGGTGGCAAAGCTCTTCTTTCACAATCAGCCCTTCTGTGTCATGTCAAAGTGAAGAAATCAGAGTTGACTCTTGGGTGCCACACCACCCCTAGAATGCCAGTATCACAGATCCATGTCTCCCTAAAGGTGGAAATCACAGATCGGTTAGCTGGAGGTGAAGACAATGAGGCTTGGAATTGTCCCCAGTAATCAAGATTCCTCCCAATAGCGATATGATCTGATGCTTCCCAAGCTCTAATGTGTACCCGGATCAGCTGAGACTCTTGCTAACGCGTGGGTTCTTGTTCAGGTAGTCCTGGCAATTCCGGAGGTCTGGCACGGGGTCTGAGATTGTTTTCCTAGCCGGCTCCCAGGTGGCGCGATGCTCCCAGCCCGCAGACCTCGCGTTGAGTAACCAGGGTTCCAAAGCACTGGCCTTCATACTGGGCTGCACATTCGAATCATCTAGGTAACTTTTAAAAAACGCTGATGCCTGGGTTCCACCCCAAGAGTCTGGGATGTGGCTGGACCACCTACATTTGTCGAAGCTCCCCGAGGTATCCTATGGGGCAGCCCTGTGTCTCTTCCCCCTGCCACGGCCATGCTAGAGAGATTGGCTTTAAACACCAGAGAGTGAAATTGGCTTTTTATCACCCTTCAGTAAGTGCTGCCAAGAAGGAAAGAAGTGACTCACATCTGCACAGAGACGACGAAGGAAAGTCGAGCAGGAAAGAAGTGTAAACTCTGTAACCTAATTAAGATGCCTCAGTGATCCTGGGTGGACGAGTGGTGAGCTGTGAGCTTGGTTCAGAAGGCAGAGTGGTGATATTTTCACTTCATGAAAGGGAAAGCATCTCCCAGAATCAGGACCTTGGTGACACTTTGAATATTTTGGGGGGAGACTTGAATGTTAATGCATGCACTCTGGAAATGATTCACTCCTGGAGAAATGTTATGCCCGGTCCCCTCCATACTGCATCACCTCTTGTCTCCACGCCTGAGGTCCTGACTCAGGGCTCCCAACTTTGCCTCCCAAGACACTGGGAATTCAACCTCGATCCTGAGCAGAGGTCATGCCCATCCCTAGTCCTTGTCTTAAGCAGAGTGGTGTCAGCCCCAACAGAAGCCAGTTCCAGTACACTCAGCCACCGCCCTGGATGCCAGCTAGAAGCCAGAGAACCTGGCGGTGGGTGGGGGTGGAAAGGAAAGCTTAGAATCCCTTGCAAGAAGCACAAAATGCTCGTGTTTTTTATGAGGCAGGGAATTGGAGGGAACAATGGTTTTATTTTTGTTTTTAAGTAATATTTTCCCACATTAAGTTTTTTCTATTGCGGCAAAATATACACGGCATCGACCTACCATTTTAACCATTCTTAAGTGTCCAGTTCAGGGGCATTAAGAACATTCACACAGCTGTGCAGCGTCCCCACCATCCGTCTTCAGAATCCTTCATCTTCCCAGACTGAGACTCTGTTCCCCTTAAACACTCCCTCCCCACCCCCTTCCCCAGCCCCTGGCGCCTGCCACCCACTTCGTGTCTGCAAATCTGAGGACTCTAGGGACCGCAGAGAAGTGGAGTCACACAGCGCTGTCCTTCTGGGCTGGCTGACTTCACTGAGCACAATGTCGTCAATGTTCATCCATGTTGTAGCAGGTGTCAGAATCTCCTTCCTTTTTAAGGTGGGGACATGGGTGTGGAGCCATGTGAACTCCAGACATGAGATAAATGCTTTTCTTTCCAGGCCTTCATTTCCTCATCTGCAAAGTGGGTCGTCATGTCTAGCAATGGCCTGATGGAAGTTGTGTTCACTCGTACATAGTAGAAACCCGTCAGTGGCTTCAACAGAGATGGTGCCTTTCTGTCCACCCAGCATATAGCAAGATGTCTGGAGGAGGAGGAGGAGGCCCAGGCTGGCCGGTGGCTCCAGGTGTCCTCCACATCGTGAGCACCTCGCCCTACTCCTGCATCTTAGTGGGTGACTTTCATCTTCACGATCGTGAGACAGTCACTCTTCCACAGCTTCCCGTCCAGATCATGGGCACGAGGAACAGGAAAGAGCAGTAAGGAGGAATGACAGGGGATGTCTGTGTCCAGACGGCAGGATTTTCCCTGACCTCCCGGGAAGACGCACCCTCTCAGCTCACTGGCCAGGACATGTTTCACGACCACTCCAAGCTGCAGAGGAGGCTGGTGACAGAAGGGCGCTGTGTGTTCCACCCGCGTCTATCTCACGTCATAGGACATGTCACTGCTATTTTCAGCTGTTTCCCAACTGTAGATTACCATGCCTAGAGGACGAAGTAGGTTTTGTTTGTTTTTATCAATGCAGGGTTTTATATTTTAGTGCCTTGCTACACTAAGCACGCTCGGGGTCCTGCCCAGCAAAGGGTGAGGGGAGAATGCCCCTGAGGTGGGTTGCTAGCGATATGCCACGGCACAGGCTGTCACAGGGATTAGATACATGCATGTAAACCATCCGAAACAGGGCACACAGTAGGTACTCAGCCAATGACCGTGTCCATGATGATGAAGAATATGGGCATAAACATTTTCAGTAGCATAAACTTTCTCGTAAGAACGCTGGTTAGCCAGATTTCTTTGGGAAAACAGTAGCAGCCGATCCATGTCTCACATTTTCTGAGCACTCACTGCGTACCCGGCCCTTTGCAGGCATTCTCCTGATCCTCTCGGCTCCCCCAGGGGCCTCCTCATCTTTGTCTAGGTCTGCTCTCTGGAGCTAACTGCACATCTGCTGTAGAGGAGGGGCAGGCAGGCTCTCTGGCCCAGTCTGACCGCTGTGAGGTCTCCCCTGGGCCCTGGGTGGTCATCAGCCAAAGCAGACCATGAACCCTGGGGGGGAGTTTTAAGGAGGGCCCCAATGAGAATGTTTCTCCCTCTTCTGTGGGACTACCCAGAGGGCCACTTGCCCTCTCTCCAAGGGCACGTTTCTAGCTCCAGTTCTCGTTGGCAGCCGCGTTATAATTACGTTATAATGCAGACACCGCCCAGAAATGGAAACAAATGAGGTACCATCTAGTTGGAGTTGAACTTTGCATTCTTTGTATCCACATGCATCCTAAACAGTGCAAGTTGTTACTTTATCAGCCCCATTTCACAGGTGGAAAGACAGAGGCTCAGCCAGGTCAGGGCTACACAGCTAATAGGTGGCAGACTGAGATTTGCATCCAGGCAGCAGGATGTCATACCTAAGAACATAATCACTCTGTTACCAAAATAGTGTGCTTATTGGTGGAGGATTCAAGTCCCCCCCATGTAACCCTGGTGTCCCCATCTTTCTTCACGAGCCCTTACGCTCCAGGAGCACTGACATCTTCCATCACAGGTCAGCTCGACCCCAGCCTGCATGCAGGCAGCAAGGGGGTCTTTAGTGGTACTTGTGTTTCCAAAAGCCGATGGAAGAAACCTGCACGTTCACGGTATGGCGACATTCAGGCTAACGAAAACACAGAGCATTTTTGCCTCCCACAGAAATCACAACGCTGATTAGTTAGCTCTGGATTAGTAAACGTGCAGATGGCATTTTTGTATGTCTTCGAGTAATAATAATAGTTTTTTTAATGAATTAATTATTTCTTAATAAATGCAACTTCGTAAACAAAATCTTTCAAAGTATGAGATGTATGAGGAGCAGAACAAAGGGGCCCTGCTTTCCCGTTCCTACATGCAGGCACCACCCCCTCACAGTCCCCAGCCCTCCTTCTCTCTGGGTTTGTGTGGCTTTTCAACAAGATCTGGAAACTTCTCTCCAGGCCAGGCCACCTGAGACCCAGAGCTGAGCAAAAAGTGACTTTTTTTCTGTACAAGAAAAATGTCTATGTGCCTTTTGCCCTGAAGTGAAAAGGGTGAAGTGAATATGTGATGAAACCAGTTTCATAAATCCTGTTTAAATGTTGTTTAAAAAGTGGTGGGCAGGGAGCAATGCCAGCCGCTTCTGGAATAGAGTTCTGCAGGGTTTCTGCAGAGGCTGTCTGAGAAAGTTGCTGGTGAGCGCGCCCATTGCTAGGGAGATGGTGAGGAGTTTCATTATATGTAAATTGTAAATTCCAGGCCAATAGGAGGAGACAAAGCCAGTTTTCTCAGAAAGGGAAGAAGTGGGGAGAGTTGGGCAGGCAAACTGGCTGAGAAAACTTACGATTGGAGAAAGGTTTCCCCACGGGCTTGTGGGGGGCCCCCGTAAGGAAGCCCCCACCCCGCCTCCCTCTCCAGGGAAGGAGCAAACCCTAATCTAAGCTTCACTGATCATAAATCAGGGGTCCAGGCAGCCACCAAATAGAGCAAATAGAAATATTTATGCTAAAAAAATATGTTCTTTATCTGAAATCCAAATTTAATCTGGCAATGCTTGGTCCGGGAGACTCAGGGCAGCCCCTGACTTCATGGCAGCACCAGCTTCGCACCTCAGAGAGCAGCCTAGGCTCCCCAGGTCCACGTGTGCGTGCGTGCGTTGTGTGTATGTGTGTGTGCGCACGTGCAGGCCCACACACTTGAGCTCTGGAACTGGAGAGCATGTGAACCTCAACAGTACGTGAAATCAGCCTCATAAATTGTAAGCATGGCATGATTCTATTTATTCTGTGCCTCTGTATAAATCACATTTAAAAAACCAAGATGGGCTCTAAAGAATACAGATAAACCCGGCACACCACCACCAAAGAGATTTGCCCTTACGACTTCCTGGCAGCAGCCGCACACCACTAGCCCCCCCATACCCTCCGTCAGCCTCTCCTCCCCGTTACCCAGCCCTGCACACTCACTGGCCATTTCCCACCTTGAGCCCCTGACTTAAAGCCACAGCTCTTCCTCCGGGGATCCCTGCCCCTCAGCTGCTCTCCTATTAACCTCCTGCTCTCTGAGCCCACCTGCCTGAGACTGGGCTCCCACAACCCACTTCAGATGCTCTGCCCTGAAAGACTGAATTGGAGACAGAGAGGGCCCCCTGCAAGGGGGTGGACCTCCAGCAGAGGCTGCAGGACCCCACGGAACCGGGTTTAACACAGAAGATATGTCTTCACCCCACCTTGTTTACGGGGCACCATTTCCTTTGGTCACTAAATAGTCTCTGCAAATACAAGTGTTGTTTAGTAGGACGGACATAGCCTTACTCATCCTCTTTTGTTGAGCATTTAGATTGTGTCCAATTTTATGAGGCCTTTGATCTTAATGTCTTCAAGCGAAAGATGAATAGAGTCCTAATAGTTACAAATTTATGAGCTATGCACCTACATTTTATGTATTATCTTGACTTGGCATGTTTGCTGATGAGCTCTGCAGTTTTCATCAAAAGATACATTTTAATAGGTTATTAATGAAACTTAAAAATAAGTGTGGAGGGAGGACAGATCACAAACCGTCTGAGCAAGAACAGTAGCCGACACAGGAAAGGGTTCTGGGAGAAAACCAGGTTCCTGAATGCTACGTTTGCAAATGTGAAATTACGGAGGGATAACACTGGAGAGACGACATCCTGGAAAAAGAGAAGCTGCCCTGGTCAAAGGGACAGGAATACAATCCACTCTGCCCGGGGCTTCTCCATCTAAGTCTCATTCATGGTGCAAGGGAAGACAGGGAGTCCCTCCTGGGTGCACAGATGCTGGACACTGGGGAGAGGAGAGCGCTGGGGCTTGGTCAAGCCACCAGGGAAGCTGATATGAGTCAATAACAGCATAAGACAAAAGCTGGAGTTTGAGCAAAGCATCAAGAAAGGGCAAGGTGAGGCTAGAAATGGAAAAATAACCCTTGGATAGTCGCTGAGGTCAGATGGCAGGCGGGACAAGGAGCTGAGTGCAGTGCGTGGCGCAGAACCATAGCCAGTGAACAGGGAGAGAATTTCAAGTTCCTTTTAAATGAAGACAGTGTTGTCCAGGACACAGATGTGGGTGTGATGGCTAAAGGGAACCTTGTGAGACTGGACACCTGTCATAGTGCACTTAGACACTGCACGTCTCATCCATCAATCTCCTTTCTTTATCCATTCCCAATTTAATGCCACGCTTAGATTCTCAGACAGCTGCCAGCTACTGCCGTGCAGTGTTATTCCTAACACCACCACCTTTAGCCTCGCTCAACCATCTCTGATAGAGAACTAGAGAATCCTTTCCTTACATTCAGGCAGGAATATCCTCTAGAGAAAAGCTCCCCTCCTTTCCACCCATTCTGAATAATAAATCTAGAAGATAAAAATTCAAAGCCATCAAAATAATGTCACTTGCAGACAAGCTATGACTTGAAACAACTAAATGTTTGTGGGTAGAAGGGCACAGGGGAAATCCAGCTGGGGAAATCGTTCCTAAAGTTTTCTGTTTCCTTTTGGCCTTAAAGTTTTTATTTTCTCAAATTAAGGGAAAAGATCAATCACAGTAAGATAAAAATTTCTTAAAGTTGTGAAAAATGTCTTCGCTCCAACAGGAAGCAAGAGTTTTGTCTGATTTTCCTGGTGGACACGTTGAAGATTCGGCAAAGAAGAGTGTAAAGGTGATGGCGGCCTCTGTTGCCACCACACGGTCGTGCAGATGACGGTCAGCTCACCCGGGAGAGCTCAGGGGAAGAAGGACGCGCGGCTGGAATGACCACACGTGATCTATAAATAGGACACGCCTGAACAGAAGCTGTCATATCTGGAGAGCGTCTTACCTCTGCCGTTTCGTTGTTTCTCCCCACCTCCACGGTGCTCTGAGCTTTCTGTTAATCTAATGACTGCACTTTGGAATAACAATGCGTCTCTCCTGCCCTGTCTCTCCCATCTGATGGACAGCTTGGATACATCAGAGAAAGGGCTGGCAAGCTGCATCAATCATCATTACACAGAAATCAATAGAGAAGGTTACCTGAAGGGAGCGGCAGGTCTATGAGATAAGGTGATGTGTCACCTCTGATCTCCGCAGTCCATTCCAGCTCCCATGCACCAGAGTTCTGTGAGGCCCTGCGGGGACTCTGGGCCCTGGAAACATATTCATGTGCTTTTTAAATGAATGCTGCTCGAGAGGTAAGCAGGGTAGGATGTGATGTCAGTGCTGCCCCCAGGCTTGAACCCATGCCTGGGCAGCCTGATTCTGGGCTCCCTAACTCAGTGGATTTCAGCAAAAAAGCACGAATCCACATCTCCAGGCTATTTAGCAGTGCCCAGCAGACAGCCCGGCTCACCCCATCTGAATCGCAGCCTGGGGACTGACCGCTTGGGTTAAGAGCCAGAACAGGCAGCTGCAAAGGGACATCTGAGGGTCTGAAGGCCAGAGGGCTGTCGAAGCCGTGGACCAAGGTTCCTGGGTGGTAACGAAATGCCAGCTGGGGAGACACTCCCCCACACCTTCCTGTTCCTCATTTGCTCGTCGCAGCCCCGCCTTGTTCCCGTGGGAGCTGGGTGGGCTCGTCGCTGTGGCCCATGATGAGCAGGAGAGGCAGGCAGACCTGCAGGCTGTCCCCATTCTTCATCGAGCGCCCCAAGAATGGAAGGACGTATTACTTTCTAAGGATACAGGGGTCCCCACCTCGGCTCCAAGATGTCCATCCATCGATGCTGGTCTGATCCCGTTGGTGGCAGTAATAATACCACACAACAGCTGACGTCCCGAGGGCTCACCATGCACTACAGCAAACCCAGGAGACCTCGTTCGGTTTCGTGTGGCTCTGAGCTGGGGCCGCCATGGTCCTGTCTGAGGGGAGGTGCCCGAGGCTCCAGTGAGACCAGTACGCCCAGGTACCAGCCCACACAGCCAAGCTCTTAACCACTGTGCTATGACACCGCGGCCCCGCGAGTTAGCGAGACCCGGGTGCTTCCTCCAGGCGCCCTCCCCGCGGCCCCACCCCCGTGGGAAGTCGTCGGGGCTCCCTCGGACCCCTTTGCCACGCAGTGCACAAGCCCCTGCGCGCTTTCCATCCCAGCAGCCAGCATCTGGGTGCCTTTGTGCGAGACATCTTCCTGCCCCCGCCTGGGAGGAGAGCCGGCAGCGCCTGAACTTTGGGTCCCCACCCTGGCAACTCCGAACCGATGGCAGAGGTGCTGGGGGACGTCCTGCCCCAGCTCCCGCTGATCGGGACCCTCTGAGGCACCGCCTGCCGGCTCCGGACATGCCCTGAGCTTTGAGGCAGAAGACTTTAATGAGTTCTCTGGAGCCACGTCAACAAATTAACCCCAAATATTGCAGCTTAAAATAACAATCAGCAATGTGTTATCTCACAGGTTCTGTGGCCGGGCGTCTGGATGCGGCTTAGCTGGGTGGTCCCGGTCCAGGGTCTCTCATGAGGTGACTCGAGCCCAGAACCGCTCCAGGGGAAGCTCGGCAGGCTGAGGCTCTGCTCCCGGGGCTGGCGGCGGGCTGGTGCTGGCTGCTGGCTGGAGGCCTCAGTTCCTCCCCCGGGGGCCTCTCCACGGAGCACCTGGGTGTCCTCACGCCGCGGCGGCTGGCCTCCCCCAGAAGCAGGGCCCCGGGGGGCAGTGCAATGCCTCTCATGATCCAGCCTCTGGAGCCCTGCTGGGTCTTTCCCACAATATCTTTTATTTAAACAGGCTCCCCTTTTGATGTGGGAGGGGGCCCCGCAAGGGCATATATATACACCACAGGAGTGTCCTTGGCACCCTCTTGGCTTCCCTGGTGACTCTCTGAGACTCTGTATTTGTCTCTACACCCTCATGTGGCCTCCTGCCTTTCCTGGTCCCACTGCCCTACCTTCCTATCCTATTTCCCGGGAGCACCTTCTATCAGCGGATTCTCACCTTCACATGACTCTTCCCCCGAGGATCAGCCGCTGGAAAACCCAGCCTGAGACCAACACCAGCCACCAGCTCTGCCCTGTTTGAGGTTCTCCCCTGGCTCTCTGCTGGTGCTGAAGCCCTGCTGTGAGCCCAGTACCCCCTCAGCTGTGGCCTCGACCGCTTGTATGGAGAAGGCTTGATTCTCTCCTTTGCCTTTGGTCCAGCGGCTGGGTGGGGTCCTGCTGAAAAGAACTGCACCCAGGACCCTTTACCAAGCAGTTGCATACTTTACCCCATTTCACTTAACTCCAAAACAATCCTACATGCAACTTTAGTATCTCCTCTTCCAGAAGAGGAAATAAAGTAGTGAAATAAAGTAGTGTGTGCATGTCCGCACCACTAGCATCAGAGCAGTAGTGGCGCCCACCCACCCCCCATCGTGTTACCAGTCATTTCTCCATCATTCTTTCCACCTGCTGCCATGCTGTGTCCACAAGCCCGACCCTCCAAAGACAGGGCTGGAACTGAGATTAGCCACATCTCCTTGCGTTGCTGGCCACCGCCTCACCCTGTGTCCTGGATCCACTCTCCCAGCCGCCCACTGCTGGCTCCCTGTCCCCCCTCACCCACAGTGGAGAGCCCCAGCATGTGTATGGCCTTCCGGCCCAAACCACCCAGAGCTGTGGTCACTGGGGTCAGGACACAGAGCTCTGAGTTATTAGTCCCTGCCCTCCGCCCCTCAGCCCCATCACCTTCAGGGAATCTATGTCCCTCGTGTCACTGGATGCCCAGCCTGGCTGCCGCAGATGGACTGGCCTCTTCCTGATCAGAGTTCTGCTTCCCCTGAGAACTGTGTTTGAGCTTAAGGACACTGGTGCTGGGGTTTTCTTTGGAGACAACGTCATGGATGGCTCAGCACAATGCGGGGCAGTAGGCTGTTTGGGGGAGAAGCAGGCTGAGCGAGGAGTGGGGCCAGGATGTCAGCTCCCACAGATAGGTCTCCATCCAGGAGAGATTAGGGTTTATGGAAACCAGTCCTGGGAGGGTGGAAACTTCTTGCTTGTAAAACACAAGGGCTCCCAGAGCAACACCTAACAAATTCCTCAGTTGTTCTGCAGTAATTTACCCTTTAAATTTAAAAGAACAGGCTCCTTGGACATACCACAGCTGAGTTCACTTTTAAAGTGAGACTCAAGAAAGTGTCAAAGGGTTTGAGTTCACTTATAAAGACTCAAGAAAGTATCAAAGGGTTTTTTTAAACTTTGTATTAAAGAAGGATACATATCTTCTATATATATATATATATCAATATATCTTCAATATGTATTGAACTTCAAACACAACATTCAGTGAATTTTCACTAACAGCTCCCCTGTATCATTAGCATCCCCACTAAGAAACAGAATATCCCAGCACCCCAGATGTCTCCTGAATCCCTCAGGCACTGGCCTTCCACTTGCTGGATTTTTAACACCATAAATTAGTCAAGCAGGGGTCATGTGGGTGTCATTTTTTAATTGAACTATAATTAACACACAATAAAATGCACGTTTCTGAGTTTTGACAATTGCATGTGCTCAAGTAACTGTCACCCAAAAAGCTTCAGAGAGCTCCGTGTAGGAACAGCAAGAGCCGCACATGTCATCTCAAATTTTTCAGTTGTCCGGTTAGCTAAAGTACAAAGAAATAGGTGAAAATGATTTCAGTATTGGACTTTTAGCCTGGTGCATTTTTAAAATGATCATTTATTATAAATAAATGTTTGTTGTTTAAGCCAAAAGAATGGTCATTTCAACACATAATTAATACTAAAATTATAATAAGAAATTTTACTTTTTTGGTGACAAGACTGCAAAGCTTGAAGTATGTTTTTTCTTTGGAACATCTCAGTTCAGATGTTCACTTTGTAGTAGTTAACGTGAAATAACATCCTACCAAAACAACAGAGTTGTGTTTAAGGGGAAAATATTTGCTGCTCCAGTTTTTAAATTTAAATTTATTAAAATTAAATAAAAGCAAACCTTCAGCCCTTCAGTTGCCCTGGCCACTATTCAAGTCACATGTCCTATGAGACAACGGCCACTATATTGGCCAGTGAGGGTGAGAAAATGTCCATCAGCCCAGAAAGTTCCCTCTTCTCTCTTTCCTGCCAATTTCCTCCCACCACATCTGGGCAATCACTTTCTGACTTCTGTCATCATAGATTTTTATCATTCATTCTTGGGTTTCATATAAATGGTATTATACAGTATATACCCTTCTGTGTCCCACTTATTTTGCTCAGTATGGTTGTTTTTAAGAATCATCCAATACCACTATACACAGCCACACCCCAGATCACTGACAACACCAACTTCTGACAAGAATGTGGGGCACAGGAACTCTCACTCACTGTGGTGGGAATGCAAAATGGTGCTGCCATGATACAGTTTGGCAGTTATTTATGAGACCAAACATACCCTTACCATACACTCCAGCAATGGAGAGCCTCTTGGTATTTACCAAAAGAGCTGAAAACTTATGCCCTTGCAAAACCTGCACTTGAATGTTTACAATAGCATCTTTATTCATAATTGCCCAAACTTGGAAACAACCAAGACGTCTTCAGTGGATGAATAGATAAATAAACTGTGGTCCATCCAGACAATGGTATATCAAACCATACAAAGACATGGAGGAATCTTAAATGCATATTTCTAAGTAAAAGAAGCCAATCTGAGAAGGCTGAATACAGTATGATCCCAGCTATATGACATTCTGGGAAAGGCAAAACTACAGAGACCACGGAGTAAAAGATCAGAGGTCTCCAAGGGCTGGGGGAAAGGATGGATAGGTGATCACAGAGGATTGTTAGGACAGTGAAAATATTCTGTATGACATGGTGGATACATGTCATTCCACATTTGTCCAAACCCATAGAATGTACAACACCGAGAGTGAACCTTAAGGTCAATCATGGGCTTTGGGTCATTATGGTATGTCAGTGTATGTTCATTGTGGTAAAAAATTTTCCATTCTGACGAGGGATGTTGTTAATGGGGCAGGGGATATATGGGAAATCTCTGTATTTTCTTATACAATTTTTTTTATAAACCTAAAACTACTCCAAAAATCTTAAATTAAAAAAAAAAGAATGATCTTTGATGTTGCGACCTTTTTATTGTTCTTTATTATTCCTGAATAATATTCCATTGAGTGAAGGTACCACTTTTTACCCATCATCCCAATGATGCACTTTTTAGCTGTTTGCAGCTTGGGGATGTCATGAGTAAGGCTGCTATACACATTCTTGTACAAGTTGTTTTGCAAGCCTATGATTTCATTTCTCTTGGGTAAACATCAAAGAGGAAGTGCCCAGTGATATGGTAGGTACTTGCTTAACTTTGTAATAAACGTTCTCCAAAGGGACCACACCATTTCACATTCCCATCAGCAACGTGTGGGCATTTCCATTTTCCCCTCTTTGCTGACATTTGGTACTGTTGATCTTCTTTATGTTAGCCATTCTGGTTATCATTTGCATTTCCTCAATGAGGAAGAGGAACATCTAAAGATGTTAAGAACCTTTGATATACTTATTAGCCATTCTTAGATCTTCTTTTGTGAGAGGCCTAATCAAGTCTTTTGTTCATTTTTTAAACTGGGTTATTGTCTCTTTATGGTTAATTTGTAGGCACTCTCTACATGTTCTGGATACAAATCCTTTGTCCAATATATATGCTGCTGATGTATTTTTTTCCAGTCTGTGCTTTATCTTAATGATGTCTTTGGGTGAGCATTTTCTTAAGACTGTCTTGTGATGAACCGAAACTTTTCATTTTGAGAAAATCCAATTTATCCAATTTTTACTTTTGTGATTAGTGCTTATGATCTTTGTCAAGATCATAAGATTTTTCAGTTATGTTTCCTATCAGAACAGAGGCTGGAAAACTATAGATCCCGGGACAGAGCTGGCCCACTGCCTGCGTTTGTTCGTCTTATGAACTAAGAAAGATGTTTAATGGCCAGGGAAAGAATTAAAAGCAGAATAATAATATATTACATGTGAAAAATACATGAAACTCACATTTAAATATCCGTAAGCAAAGTTTTATTGGAACAGAGCCACATCCGTTCATGTACGCACTGCCAGGCCACTTCCACACCTCAGAGGCATAGCTGAGTAGTTGCATCAGAGACTGGATAGCCACAAAGCCTGAAATATTTAGTATCTGGCTCTTTAGAGAAAACATGTGCAGACCCCTGCTCTAGAAACTTCTATAGTCCTGGGTTTGGGGTTTGGGTTTATGATCCCTCTTGAATTAACTTTTGCACTTAGAGTAGGATAAAAGGCCAAGTTTCATTCAAACGTATTTCTTAAAATGATTATTTGAGTTATGTGGCCGATTGGGTGACACTAGGGTGCAGCCCATGTTTCTGGAGTGTGACCAGAAACCACCTGCTTCTTCCCTTCTGGAAAGAGACCATGCAGCCCCCTCCCAGGGGGAGACTGGGCTGAGGGCTGCAGGAGGGGCGTCTCAGCTGACTTAGAAATAGTGTGGTTTTCAGCTCTTGTGGATTTCCCCAGATTACACAAACCACATCAAATCTGGGTTCCTTGTACTAAAATTGCAGTCCTCTATCCACAATTGTCCACTGTTGATTCCAGGAGCTAAATTCCTCTCCAGTTAGGGCTCGTGGCCAGTATTCTTGTCACCACACTCTGCCACCATGGAACAGGCTCGACAGCCGTCCAGGGCTCCTTGCATTCCTGTCAGCTCAGCAGAGATCCCACGGGCAGGGCCCTTATTACACACACCGTCTCCTGCCACCCCGTAGCCACATGGAAATGAAATGGCAGCCTTACAGAAGCAAATAATTAGTTGTCATCTGTTTATAGCCAGGCAAAGTTGTTTGGCTCTAAGAATGGAGTTCAAAAAGTCATTCTTCCTAACAACCAAGCAGAAATATTTGCCTGTTGTTTTAAAAGTTCTGTATCTCTCAGGGGCATCTTACATTAAAGTGCTTGTTATGCAAAGCGTTCTGAAGTGAAATTGAACTTCTGTGTCCCGGGAAGCGCATTCAATAGATTTATTAACGGGCTTTATTTGCACTGCCTCTCTTGTATTCTGTGCTCCATCTTCTTGTTCTCTTTTATGCGAGGCCAGGACTGGTGGTTCTTCTACATTTGTGAATACTGTTTTCAATTTTGTGAATACTGTTTTCAATAGACACCTCATGTACACACACACACACACACACCCCAACCCTTAGGTGTGCATGCAGGCAGGGGAGATGCTGCCAGCCTCCGCCTCCCCACTGCAGAGATGGCAATCATGTAACTGCAAGAATACTCTGGGAGAAGATTAAAGATGGTGGCGTGAGAGGTGAAACACAGGCTTCCTCCTAAAACTGCATATATTATGAAAATATAATTAATACAAATAATCAAATAATCCTGAAAAAGCAACAGGAAAGAGGACTGTGCCAGACTGCATACACCTGGAAAAAAGAGCAGACCTCACAGAACAGGGTAAAGTACCAAAGCTGTGACCCAGTGGGACCCAAGCCCTTCCCCCACCCCAGCTCACCAGCAGGAGGAAGAGAAACCGAGCAGGGAGGGAGTGGAGGCCTGGGACTGCTGAATACCTAACTCCAGAGATCTTCTCTGGGAGCACAAACCTACAATTCATGGTGCTTGCATGATACTCTCATGATTACAGAGTTGGAAAGTTCAGACAGGGAGAATTCCTGGAGAGACTGAGATTCCAGCCGCTTGTGGAAAGCAGGGACCCGAATCTGGCTGCTCTGGGACAAAAGAAAGGCGGGCAGTCTGAGAGACTTCCTAACAGCAAGAGGGCTGCTAAAGGGGCAAGGATTGCACAGAGACTGCTGCTCAGGAGAGAGGACAGCTGCACTCTGCCAAGCAGATTGGGAGCTTTGCCATATAGACTCTCATATTTAAGGAGGAAAAAGAAATCTTCCTCCTTAGATGATGTTCAGGTGCTCCAGCTCCCTGGCTGGCTACACAGCTCCAAGGACCCCCTCCGTGATATGCAGCCTACTGGGCCTTTCTTCCGGCCAGCCCCACCTGGCTCACAAACCGGCAAACCCTATCCTGGCATTAGCCCAGCCAGAGGGAAGATCTGTCTACAGCAACTACAAACGCAAAGCATAGAGGCTTATACCTGTGTGCTCAGCCCATGGATGCAGGCAGTGGAGACAGGCACAGCAGCCTATAAGCAGAAACAGCTCTTTCCTCCCCCCGGGCACCGATACCACTCCCCTGCAACCCCCAACATTGCTTCAGGGGCTGAGCAGCTCCAGGGAGTAGAGTTTCTGTGCACTAGAGGGCGCCATATACAACTATGAAACGCCAAAGAATCTGGCTCAGTGTAAAATTATTAATACCACTCCTGAGAAAGATTTAAATGGCATCAACCTCATGACTCTTCCTAAAAGGGAGTTCAAAATAAAAATCATTAACATGCTCATGGAGGTATGGAAAGATATTCAAGAAATCAGGAATGAATTCCCATCATAGATTCAATCATTGAAGAGTACAATGGAAGGTATTAAAAGCAGATTGGATATGGTGGAGGAGATGATAAATGAAATAGAAAATAGAGAAGAGGAATACAAAGAAGCTGAGGCACAGAGAGAAAAAAGGATCTCTAAGAATGAAAGAATATTGAGAGAACTGTGTGACCAATCCAAATGGAACAATATTCGCAATATAGGGGTACCAGAAGAAGAAGAAAAGAGAGAAAAAGGGATAGAAAGTGTCTTTGAGGAGGTAATTGCTGAAATAGGTAATTGCTGAAGGAGATAGTCTCTCAGGCCATGGAGGTGCACAGATCTCCCAGCACAAGGGACCTAAGAAAGACAACATCAAGACATATAGTAATTAAAATGGCAAAGATCAAGGATAAGGACAGACTATTAAAAGCAGCCAGAGAGAGAAATAAGATCACATACAAAGGAAAGCCCATCAGGCTATCATCAGACTTCTCAGCAGAAACCTTACAGGCCAGAAGGGAGTGGCATGATGTATTTAATGCAATGAACAGAAGGGCCTTGAACGAAGAATACGTTATCCAGCAAGACTGTCATTTAAATTTGAAGGAGAGATTAAACAATTTCCAGATAAGCAAAAGCTGACAGAATTTACCTCCTACAAAACACCTCTACAGTGTATTTTGGAGGGACTGCTATAGATGGAAGTGTTCGTAAGGTTTAATAGCTGTCAGCAGAGGTAATAAAACCACAGTAAAGAAAGTAGAACATGTAATTACTAAGCAAATGCAAAAATTAAAATAACTATCTCCAAAGTCAATCAAAGGATAGACAAAGAGTACAGAATATGATACCTAATATATAAAGAATGGAAGAGGAAGAAAAAAATAACCTTTAGACTGTGTTTGTAATAGCATATTAAGAGAGTTAAGTTAGACTCTTAGATAGTAAGGAAGTTAACCTTGAACCTTCGGTAACCAGGAATCTAAAGCCTGCAATGCCAATAAGTACATACCTATTGATAATCACCCTAAATGTAAATGGACTGAATGCACCAATCAAAAGCCATAGAGCCACTGAATGGATAAAAAACAGGACCCATCTATATGCTGCCTACAAGAGACTCACTTTAAATACAAGGACATACACAGACTAAAAATGAAGGGATGGAAAAAGATAATTCATGCAACTAATAGGGAGAAAAAAGCAGGAGTCGCAGTACTTGTATCAGACAAAATAGACTTCAAAACAAAGAAAGTCACAAGAGACAAAGAAGGACATTACATAATGATAAAAAAGTCAATCCAACAAGAAGATACAACCATTATAAATATCTATGCGCCCAACACAGGAGCACCTACATATGTGAAACAAATACTAACAGAATTAAAAGGAGAAATAGAATGCAATGCATTCTATTCTAGTAGACTTCAACACTCCACTCACTCTGAAGGACAGATCAACCAGACAGAAAATAAGTAAGGAGACAGAGGCACAGAACAACACAATAGAACACATGGACCTAACAGACATCTACAGAATTCTACATCCAAAAGCAGCAGGATACACATTCTTCTCAAGCGCACATGGAACATTTTCAAGAATAGATCATATACTAGGCCACAAAATGAGCCCCAGTAAACTCAAGAAGACTGAAATTGTATCAACCAGTTTCTCAGACCACATAGGTTTGAAACTAGAAATAAATTACGCAAAGAAAATAAACAGATATCAAGCAATATATGGAGACAAATGACAACAATAATTCAACACCACAAAATCTGTGGGATGCAGCAAAGGCCATGTTAAGAGGAAAGTATATTGTAATACAGGCCTACCTCAGGAAAGAAGAACAATCCCATATAAGCAGTCTGAACTCACAATTAATGAAACTAGAAAAAGAAGAACAAATGAGGCCCGAAGTCAGTAGAAGGAAGGACATAATAAAGATTAGAGCAGAAATAAACAAAATTGAGAAGAAGAAAAAATAGAAAGAATCAACGAAAGCAGGAGCTGTTTCTTCGAGAAAATAAACAAAATAGATAAATCCCTAGCCAGACATATCAAGAAAAAAAGAGTCTACTCACATAAACAGAATCAGAAATGAGAAAGGAAAAATCACTATGGACACCACAGAAATACAAAGAATTATTAGAGAATACTATGAAAAATTATATGTTAACAAACTGGATAACCTAGAAGAAATGGACAACTTTCTAGAAAAATACAACCTTCCAAACCTGACCCAGAAAGAAACAGAAAATCTGAACAGACCAATTACCAGCAACGAAATTGAATTGGTAATCAAAAACCTACCTAAGAACAAAATCCCTGTACCAGATGGCTTCACCAGTGAATTTTATCAAACATTTAGTGAAGACCTAATACTCATCCTCCTTAAAGTTTTCCAGAGAGTAGAAGAAGAGGGAATACTTGAAACTCATTCTATGAGTCCAGCATCACTCTAATACCAAAACCAGGCAAAGACCCCACAAAAAAAGAAAATTACAGACCAATATCCATGATGAACATAGATGCAAAAATACTCAACAAAATATTAGCAAACCGAATTCAAAAATACATCAGAAAGATCATCCATCATGATCAAGTAGGATTTATTCCAGGGATGCAAGGATGGTACAACATTCGAAAATCTATCAACATCATCCACCACATCAACAAAAAGAAGGACAAAAACCACATGATCATCTCCATAGATGCTGAAAAAGCATTCAACAAAATTCAACATCCATTCATGATAAAAACTCTCAACAAAATGGGTATAGAGGAAAAGTACCTCAACATAAAAAAGGCCATATATGACAAACCCACAGCCAACATTATACTTAACAGCGAGAAGCTGAAAGCTTTTCTTTTAAGATCAGGAACAAGACAAAGATGCCCACTCTCCCCACTTCTATTCAACATAGTTCTGGAGGTCCTTGCCACGGCAAACAGACAACACAAGAAATAAAAGGCATCCAGACTGGCAGGGAAGAAGTTAAACTGTCCCTGTTTGCAGATGACATGATATTGTACATAAAAACCCTAAAGAATCCACTCCAAAACTACTAGATCTAATATCTGAATTCAGCAAAGTTGTGGGATACAAAATTAATATGCAGAAATCTGTGGCATTCCTATACACTAACAATGAACTAGCAGAGAGAGAAAGCAGGAAAACAATTACATTCACAGTTGCATCAAAAAGAATTAAGTACCTAGGAATAAACCTAACCAAGGAAGTGAAAGACCTATACTCTGAAAACTACAAGACACTCATGAGAGAAATTAAAGAAGATACCAATAAATGGAAACACATTCCATGCTCATGGATAGGAAGAATTAATATTGTCAAAATGGCCATCCTGCCTAAAGCAATCTACAGATTCAACGCAATTCCTATCAAAATACCAACAGCATTCTTCAACAAACTAGAGCAAATAGTTCTAAAATTCATATGGAACCACAAAAGACCCCGAATAGCCAAAGCAATCCTGAGAAGGAAGAATAAAACACGGGAGATTATGCTCCCCAACTTCAAACTCTACTACAAAGCCACAGTACTCAAGACAATTTGGTACTGGCACAAGAACGGACCCAAAGACCAATGGAACAGACTAGAGAGCCCAGATATAAACCCAAGCACATATGGTCAATTAATATATGATAAAGGAGCCATGGACATACAATGGGGAAATGACAGCCTTTTCAACAGCTGGTGTTGGCAAAACTGGACAGCTACATGCAAGAGAATGAAACTGGATTATTGTTTAACCCCATACACAAAAGTAAACTCAAAATGGACCAAAGACCTGAATGTAAGTCATGAAACCATAAAACTCTTAGAAGACAACATAAGCAAAAATCTCCTGAATATAAACATGAGCAACTTCTTCCTGAACACATCTCCTTGAGCAAGGGAAACAAAAGCAAAAATGAACTCATGGGACTACACCAAACGAAAAAGTTTCTGTACAGCAAAGGACACCATCAACAGAATAAAAAGGCATCCTACAGTATGGGAGAATATATTTGTAAATGCCATATCCAACAAGGGGTTAACATCTAAAATATATAAAGAACTCAAATGCCTCAACACCCAAAAAGCAAATATCCCGATTAAAAAATGGGCAGAGGATATGAAGAGACAGTTCTCCAAAGAAGAAATTCAGATGGTCAACAGACACACATGAAAAGATGCTCCACATCACTAATCATCAGGAAAATGCAAATTAAAACCACAATGAGATATCACCTCACACCAGTAAGGATGGCCACCATCCAAAAGACTAAGAACAACAAATGCTGGCGAGGATGCTGAGAAAGGGGAACCTCCTACACTGCTGGTGGGAATGTAAGCTAGTTCAACCATTGTGGAAAGCAATATGGAGTTTCCTCAAAAAACTAAAAATAGAAATACCATTTGACCCAGGAATTCCACTCCTAGGAATTTACCCAAAGAATACAACTTCTCAAATTCAAAAGGACATATGCACCCCTGTGTTTATCGCAGCACTATTTACAACAGCCAAGATATGGAAGTAACCTAAGTGTCTATCAGTAGATGAATGGATAAAGAAGTGGTACATATACACCATGGAATATTATTCAGCCATAAGAAAGAAACAAATCCTACCATTTGCCACAGATGGATGGAGCTAGAGGATATTATGCTCAGGAGGAAATAAGCCAGGTGGAGAAAGACAAGTGCCAAATGATTTCCCTCATTTGTGGAGTACGAAGCAAAACTGAAGGAACAAAATAGCAGCAGACTCAGAGACTCCAAGAAGGAACTAGTGGTTACCAAAGGGGGAGGGGTGTGGGAGAGCGGGTAGGGAGGGAGGGAGAAGGGGATTGAGGGGTGTTATGATCTGTACACATAGTGTGGGGGTTCACAGGGAAAACAATGTAGCACAGAGAAGGCAGTAGTGACTGTGGCATCTTACTACACTGATGGACAGTGACTGCACTGGGGTATGGGTAGGGACTTCATAACATGGGTAAATGTGGTGACCACATTGTTTTTTCATGTGAAACCTTTATAAGAGTATATATCAATAATACCTTAATAAAAAAAATAATAATAATAATAATAAAAAGAATACTCTGTACCCACACCACGTGTTTCATCCACAGCTGCAAAGGGCTTCACAGGCTCCTTTCTCACTCCCTTCCTTTTACAAGTGTAGAAACCAAGGCCCCAAGACCCAGTGACTTTGGCCGCCATTGGCTATTCCTACCACCCTGGGCCTGTTGCAGACGCATCCCTCAGCTCACTGGATGATGACAGCATCCACCACCCGCCTTTATTTAGTGTGTGTCAGGCTTTGCTCTCAGTGCCTTGCACAGACTAGCCAAGTTCATCCTCTGTACCATCTAGACGCCCAGGCTTCAGAAGGGGAAAATGAGGCAAGGGAAGGCTCAGAAAATCGCCTGGGGTCACAAAGCTCGTGAGAGGCAGAGCTGGAACACAAACCCAGGCAGCGGAGCAGGCAGACAATTCCGGCCTCTGTGATATGGCACACAATTGATGGTGATGCCTAGTAATGGCTTTTAATCCTGGAAAATAGGCATCATTGACACATACGTGGAGCCCAGGGCTGTAGAAAGCCTGTAAGGGAGAGAGAGCCATTCCCATCAGCTTGACCACATTTTCAACTTTCTACAGTGAAAGAAAAATTAAAGAGCAGATTTTTACTGGATGTTTTGAAATTGAAACTGCACGAAAGGTCACTTAGCCTAAAAGCAAGCGTGCAGCCCACGACGTAGCTGGCCGTTTGTGGCCAAAGAGCATCTGAAGGAGATGTGGAGGACCCAAAAGCAATAGGACCTGGTGGCATGCTAATTCGACTTCAAAATAAGCACGCATTTTCACATGCACGACCTACATCTGTATGCAAAGCGGAATAAACCCCACAAGCCAAAGAATTATCTGGACTTCCCCTGGCTTAGAACACATCCTCCAAGGATTTTTCTCTAAGGCCAAGTAAAATTACAAGGTTGGTTTTTTTTCAGTGAAGTCACAAAATTATAGTAGTGTAAAGGGCACTGGAAAGGCCAATGATCATTGCGGCAAATTAACATTTGTTAATATCAGGGGAAGAAACGCAGTAGAGGAAGCCGTGACAAAGCAAGGCTGGAGTGAGGGACGTCGCTCCGTCTCAACCCAGTCCCACTACAGGAGAAGTGAGGCTTCCCAGGACCTTGGGAGCTCGAGGTGCTGGAATAGGAGTCAGGAACCCTGCCCCAGCCCTACCTCACCCGTGAAATTGTCAGGCTGGAAATGTCCCTGGGACTCTGCTTCTCACCATCTGGAAATCCATCCATGTCCTTCATTTATTCAACAAATATTTGAACACCTCCAACATGCCAGGCTCAGGTCTCAGCAATATGAGGGAGAGCCCCCCCACCCCCCCACCCGCCCTCACAGAGCTTCAGCCTGGAAGGGAGGTGAGCTCTGCGTATAGAAATGGAGAAATGAGGATCATGGACCAGTTACGGATGCATCCACTTCAAGGGGCAAAATCCTGTCCAGAGAAGCTCAGACCAAAAGGGAGTTTTTTTTCACACCTAACAAAAATGTCCAAGTAGGTGTTGGTTCAGCTGGTCAACAGTGTCAAAACCCACATTTTAGCAAATCTCTTGGCCTTTCCCTCAAGATCACAAGAAGAGTGCTGTAGCTCCAGCCATCATAGTCTCATTCCAGGCAGAAAATGGGGCGAATGGGGAGTGTAAGCTGCACTCTTTCCTTGCAACAGGAAACAAAAAGCTTTCTCAGGACCCTCGACTGTATCCCTGACTGAAAGATGCTGTTTCGGTGGGCACATAGTCAGTCCAAACAAACTAGAGGTCTTTTTAGCAAGGAAGAGGGGATGGGATATTTGGTAACCAAACACTGCATTTACAAACCATCCCAAACACAAGGATACAACCACCATTTCGTACACTCCACGATTCTGTGGGTCAGAAATTTGGACAGGGCATAGCAAGGCCAGCCCGTCCCCACTCCCTGATGTCTGGGGCGTCAACTGGGAGGGTGACTGGGGTGACTGAAATGACCAAGGGCCAGAATCACGTGGAGGCATGTGATTCCATCAAGTCTGGGCAGCACGGGAGGGGAAGGCAGAGTGGGAGGGGAACAGGCGTGGGGCCCTGTGGGCCTGGGGAGGGTCTTGGGCTTTGCCTGAGAGCAGAGGGAGGTCACATGGGGTTTCCCACAGGGCATAAGTGCCAGGTTTGCATGTCAGGAAGGCAGCACCTGCCGTGGAGGAAACAGAAGGGCTCCTGAAGGCAGGTAGATAGGGAGGAGGCTGCTGGAGGAACCGATGGGAAAGATGACCCGCGGCTGGAACCAGGGCAGAAGGGGGCATGGAGAGAGGCAGCCACAGCTTGGGATGTGTTTTGGAGGGGAGCGCATGCACTGCTGGTTCACTGAATTGTGCTTGCCGGAGAGGGGAAGGAGCTGGAAGGGTGAGTCCTGGCTGTGAGCTTGAGCAGCCTGGGTCCCCACAAGGTGCTGGCACAGGGTTGCTTCTTAATAAGTGACACCTGTTGTGGAAGGGGCACCTTTCTAAAGCCTCAGGGAGTCTACTCTGCCCTCCAGCTGAGAATGCATCAATCTCCTGAGGCAGGCCAGGTCCTCTGATGTCCTCTCACACCTCCAGCTTCACAGAATGGCAGAAGGGTTCCACAGCACCCAAAAATCTCTCACTTTCTCAGATCTGTGCCTCCTCACCCCCTTTCAGGACTCAGCTGAGAAGTCACTTCCTCGGGTCCCAGGATGCGCAGGTCTCAGTGGGCACAACGGTACTGACCAGCCAGCCCTCCAAGCTGTGAGCTCTCGGTGGCAAGCGTCTTGTCTGCTGCTGCGTGGCTGGGCCCTGGGCCGTGGTGGGCACTCACTGAGGGTTTAGAAAGGTGACTCGACACAGTCAGTCCTGGGCAGGGGAAGCTGCAGGAGACCAGAGGAGATGTGTGGGGTGGGAGGTCAAGGGTGAGGACACCTGATGAATCTAAGCCACTTGGCTTCTGCAGGACACCACCAGCCACACCCGGCTCCCAGTCAGCTTTCACTTCCAAAGAACCAAGAATTACAAGTTCCTCAGAGGCTACCAGGCAACGGTAAGCTTCCTGCTGACCAGTATGACTGTGGCTTGACTAGAAAGTCGACAGTGTATAATCTTCCGGTTTCTCCTAACAACTCAAAAGGAATCCAGAAAGGCAGAAGTCAAAAGTCAGGATTGGTAAGTGAGCAACCACGGTCAGTGGAAATAGAACCCGAGCTGTTCATTGTCATCATCTCTTAAAGACAACAAGAAAACCCAGAGAGAGGAAAAAGGTTCACGTGGCTTTCTCCAGCTGACTCTTCCAGCAATGAGATGAAAAGGTCATGGTGTTCAGCGTCATGTCTGATGGCCATGATTCTCTGCTTTAAGCCTCAATTTCCTTGTTTGTACAATGGGAGTAGTGTTGTTTAGGGTTCCATGAGGTACACACCCAGGGCCTGGCATTACAGGGGCACCTAACACATGTAACTCTGCATCTTTGGTGCATTTAGTCAAAAATTTGAACACTTATGAACCCAAAAATTGGAGCTCCTAAATATAGAGCAAGTATTAACAAGACCTGAAAGGAGAAATAGACAGTGACATAAAAACAGTAGTAGGGGACTTCAATACTGGAGAAACTCAGTAAGGGAATATTGGACTGAAACTACACCTTAGACCAGATGGACTAATAGACGTGAACAGAATATTCCAGGAGAAGATTACACATTCATCTAAAGCACACGTGGAACCTTCTCCAGGACAGATCCTAAGTTAGGCTGCAAAACAAGTCTTAATACATTTAAGGATATTGAAGTCATCGCAAGCATTTTTTTTAATATAATTTATTTTGGTATCATTAATCTACAATTACATGTGCAATATTATGGTTATTAAACTACCCCTTCATCAGGTCCCCCCCACCAACCCCATTACAGTCACTGTCCATCAGTGTAGTGAGATGCTATAGAATCACTACTTGTCTTCTCTGGGTTTTACAGCCCTCCCCGTGCCCCCCCAACATTACGTCTGCTAATTGTAATGCCCTTTTTTCCCTCTTATCCCTCCCTTCCCACCCATCTTCCCCAGTTCCTTTCCCTTTGGTAACTATTAGTCCGTTCTTGGGTTCTGTGAGTCTGCTATAGCAAGCATTTTTTCCAGCCCCAGTGGTATAAAACTAGAAATCAATTGCAAAAACACTGAAAAAGTCCCCAATATGTGGAGATTAAACTACATGCTCCTGAACAACCAATGAGTCAAAGAAGTAATCAAAAGAAAAATCAAAAAATATCTGGAGACAAATGAAAAGAAAATACAACCTATCAAAATGTAGGAGATGCAGCAAAAGCAGTTCTAAAGGGAAATTTCATAGTGATAAACACCTACAGTAAGAAAGAAACTTTTGAACACAGAATCAGCCACCCTATACATGTTGTTTTTTTATTTCCCAATGGGCTTAGAGCAGCTATAGCAACTTCATTTTTCTGCATACCAACCAATGCCCTGTCATGGGTCACTAGTGCATTAGTAGTTAAGGGAAGACCCCTGCCACCACCCCAAAACCCCCCAAACCCACTCCAGGATGCACCCACACAACAGTAAGAGCTAGATGCTTACTCTCAAGGAACACCCCCTACTTTTAAAAATTCCCTTTTATCAGGAGGGAACGTGAAAGTCTGAGAGGCAGGATGGTGTGCTCAGTCAGGGTGGAAGACAAGGTTTCATTTAGTGTATTTTCGTGTAAGGGCAGCAAGGCTGTTTCCTCTCAGTAAAGATTGTTCCTCGTGGTGTACCATTCAAGCTGTGTTAAATTTTAAGACCTAGTTAAAATTGTGTTTCTTCAGGCTAAGTGGAAACTCGGTAGATTATTTTTTCCCAATTAAAATAATAATAAAACTGATTTAGAAAAATTAAAACAAAGCAAGCATGAAGAAGCCTAAACATATCTGCTTGTCAGTTTTGCCTTTACAAATAGAATTAGTCCAAACATTTAAGTGGCTTCCCTGAGCCTTCCTCCTGTGGGCTCACTCTGTGTATATTCCCTCTGCAGAATGTTATTAGGTATAATTTATCCTCCTCTAATTTATTGGATTATGTCTATATACTGCTGCACTTATTTTAACAAAGAGGTTTTTAAACAAATAGAAGTAAATGTAGATTTAATTTATTTCACCGGGCAAAGAATTCTCAAGAAAATCAATTTTCATTTGCACAGGTATTCTGGTAGCCTGGCACCCCCATTATTACACTCTGCTCCTACGCCAGCGTTTACATGACAGATAGCTTCATTTCTCTGCCATGATTCTATTACTTACAGAAAAATATGTTTAAGAGTATTAAAGGTCTAACTTAAACTGACAAAAGTCACCAGGGCTTGTGTTAAGGCCTTAACTTACCCAGGCCAGTGGAGACTGTTGGCAAAAGAGCATGTTGCCCATGGTGATGGAACATATCAGTTTTTATTTGCAGCCCCTCATGTTTTTTTAATTTATAGGAGACCCTTAACGCTATTTAAATGTGAGAATGGATCTCGGCCCAGCGCAAGAAGCCCTGACAACAAATTTTCTGTACCTTCTCTTTGAAACTGTGTTTCGGTGTGCAGGGCGCCCAATGCCTTCGTGCTAAACTGGGTAGGTCTTCCGCCTACTCCTGTACACTGCCGTTCATTTATTTCCCAGCCTCACAGCTCACTGACAAACATAAATTAGATCTTTTCTGTCCTCTGTCTAAAACCCTCCTAATGGTTTTTCATCTTCGTCTCCAAACTCCATGCCTTTACTCCTTATCACGCGTGCTGGATCCAGCATGTCCGGGCTTGCAAGAATCAAGCATGTGCCTCTCTCTCCAGCTCCGTTTTCAGGGTTCACCTTGGTAGCATGAAATCAGCTTTGCTGTGAATATTTGCACCATGGAAATTGGCAAACACTACAAAGCAGGGCTTCAGGTCTTTTGTTTTTAGAGAAAATATTTACCAGCACGCCACTGCATGCCTCCTCCCAGCCTCCCCATCCTCCCAGTGTCCTGGCCACGCTAACCTCCTGGAACACACGGACCTCTTCCTTCAAAGCTGCTGCATCTGCAAGCCCTTAGCAGGGACCGCTCTTAGCCCCCAGGGCAGACACCACTGTGCCCTGTTTGCCTTCCCCTGGCCTGTCCCCCCCAGCGCGCACGGTCTCCCAACTGCCGGGACCACACTTACCCCAAGGACTTGCTCCGGCCACAGTTTGGTGCCAGGGTAGAAGGCCAGACTGCCCGGAGCTAAGGCACCACCCCCAACCATACCCTTAACAAAGATGAGCAGGAGTGGGGGAATAACAGCCCAGCTCCCTGGCCCCCTGAAGGGGTCAGTCTGGATGCATCACGCACACACCTCCTTTCTTGGCTGTTTGCCTTCCCTATCTCGCTTCCCCACCCTCTCTGGTGCCTCCCAGGACCACCTCCCCCAGGAACCTCTGGTACTGTAATCTCTGTCTTGCGGTCTGCTTCTAGGAAGTCAAACAAAAATAACCAGCCTTCCTTTGGCTGACTCCTTCTTCCCCGCCAGTCAACTGCCTCCTCCAAGAAGCCTATCCTGGTAACCAGTCCCGCCAAGGTCTCCCCACGCTGACCCCAGTGCCTCACAAACGCCAGGACTAGATTCTGAACTCAGATCTCTCTGGCTCTCAGACCAAGGACACTGGTTCTGTAGCTCTCCACTGAGGTCTGGGAATCCAGAACCTATATTTTATTTTTAACAGGTTCCCCCAAACGATTTTTATTCACATTCACAAGCCCCAGAAGAGAGTCTCACGGGTGCTTTACCAGCGAAACATAACGTCTTTGTAATATGTCTTTGTCATTTAATTTACTAAGCACTCCTTCACTCCACACGTGTTTGTGGAACTGAGGACACAACGCCTAACGAGACGGGCGTGGTCCCTGCTCTCACGGAGCTTCCATGAACCTTCTTATTGTTGTGATTCTGTTTATAAAGAAACAGAAATGTCTCGATGGAGCAAAAGGATGCTTGGTCTCCTGGCCGTGCGTGGAGGGTCCCTGGGCCTGCACCCCCGCCAGGAGCCCGCCCCCTGGGGCTCGCCCAGCAGTCGCTTGGGCAGCCTTCTCTGCCACCCCTACTAACTCCTCCATGTCCCTTCTCAGAACTGAGCTGCCATCCTTCTGACTACAAACTATTGTCTAGTGCAAAGCGCATCCCCTAGACTGTGGATCCCAGAATGCTAGTAAGTGTCACAGAAAATGGTTATGCAATCAAGTCACTCTGGGAACACTGCCGATGGGAGCGCAGCACCTTGCAGCCCCATCTTGTCGTCACAGACCACAGCAGCACATTAAAGGTCCTGAGAAGTACTGCAGCACAACGAAAAGCCAAACCAAATGCCTCTTTATCTGTCTTTCCAGGGCTATTTTGTGAATGTCTAAAAGGAAAGCTTATTATCTAGTACCAACCTGACCCCCATCTTTCAATCCGTGAATAGTTATTTTTTTAATTTTTCAATTGAAGTACAGTTGACATAATATTATATTAGTTTCAAGAGTACAACATAGTGATTTGACATTTACGTACATTTCTGAATCCCCACCACGGTAAGTGTAGCTGCCACGTATCACCATACAAGGTCATGACAATATTATTGGCTACATTCCCTGTCCTCTACTTTTCATCCCCGTGATTTATTTATTTTCTAATTCTTAGTCTGTATGTCTTGATCCCCTTCACCTATTTCGCCCACCACCCCCTCACCTCTGGCAACCACCCATTTATTCTCTGTACTTACGGAGTTTGCTTCTGGGCATTTTACTTGTTTGGATGAATGGATAAAGAAGATGCAGTGTGGGTACGCAGTGGAATATTACTCAGCCATAGAAGAGTGAAATCTTTCCATTTGTGACAACACGGATGGGCCTAGAGGATGTTCTGCTGAATAAAATAAGTCATAGAAGGACAAATACCGCACGATTTCATTTATATGCAGAATCTAAAAAACAAAAGAACAGAATAAAAAACCTATAAATATTTTATACCTACTTTGTGCATCACAGTGGGCGCTGAGCTGATGGTAATGAAATGGACACCGCCCCGGCCTCAGAGATCTTGCATTTATCAGAGAGGATGGGCATCAAGGCATGCTCACAACCTAGGCATTCAGTTACAGTTGACTGCAGGCTGCTTCTTTAAATGCAGATTCCTGGGTCCAACCCCAAAGATGAATTCCCTGGGCCTGGGATGGAGCTATAAGCAATCTGAATTTTTAATTCTTGTCCCAAATAACTGATAGTACAGGGGCTATGTGGCTCTCACCTGCACACCTTACCCCTTCTCTAGAAAATGTTCCTTTCTCTTTGAGGAAGGATTTCCCCATTCCCTGGGGGCCCATGTGGCCCTGCTCTGCATCCCCAGCTGGCACTGCGACCCAGCTCGATGTGCTGCACTCCCAGGGAGAGCCCTTCTCCCCTCCTGCCACTCTGTCCTGCCCACCAGTCCTCATCTGAAAGAGAAGGAGCCCTGATGCTCTTGCCTGCTACCCTGGAGCCAGCTCCAGGTCAGACCTGACACCACATCTGTGATCCCAGCTGCAGCCCCTCACTGTACCCCAAGCCTAAGCTCTGAGTCGCCATCCATTGCCCTGAGCCTGCATCTCTGTCCTGGGTACCTCATGGGAGGGGAATCTCTGGGCCCCTGGAACGTCCTGCCCGATGGGAGTGTCTTTGTTTAGGGGCTTTGGGCCAAGCCAGAGAAACTAACCGTGTGATTTATGATGAAGGCTTTGGGTCACAAGGTATCAGCTCAACTCTGGAGGGGCTGGAGACTGAGGCCCGACACATGGGGATTCAACTACGTCTGTGTGATGAAAGGCCTGATCCCAAGGCTAGGGGACATCCCTGGTCAGCAATACTCCATGCATGTTGTCACACATGGAGGCCATCAATGCCTGGCGACCAGTACTGTCCACATTCCACTGGAACAGGATAACTGGGAGAGGGAGCCCTCTGGACTCTGTCCCCTGGACTGTCTGCCCAGCACCAGCACCCCTCCAGGTCCCAACCCTGCTATTCCATCTCATGCCCTTTCCTTCAACCTATAGGATCACTAAACAGACCTCCAAATGCCACCTCTCCTCCCTTCGGTGTACAGCGCTGTGGGGAAAATGGAAGTTCCTATGGCCAGGATCCTCACCTGACCCTCAACTACCTGACGATGTACCTGGCCTGCTGCTAGGCTACTGCTCCCACACCCACAGGCAAGGAGTATTACTGACTGAGTCACTATATAAAGAGCTCCGCCCAGTGCTCTGGGTGGAGGCAGAGACGGAGATGGATTACGGACCTGCAGACTGCTGGATGCAGACGGGATTCTAGTGCTTGACCTATCACCGGGAGAATAAGGCCAGGTAAAACCCTTTTACCCCAAGAACATTCCCTTTTCATTTCTCAGCCTCGCTGAATCCGCAGTGAACTTCCCTGGGGCTGAAACCCTCAGGCAAGAGGGGTACCATCCTGGGTCCCACAACCAGAGACATTTGTTGATTTGGGAAAAGCCCAACGGAAGATTTCCCTCTGGATTTTCTGGTTCTGCTGGCCCGTTTCACCCCGGGCACATTTATCTAGTTCACGCCTAGATATGCTTCATTTCCCTTGCTCACTGAACAAGTTTGTCTTATGTTTTCAGCCTCTGTGGGCTCCAGGGATGACTGGCGGCTTTGTCTTCTCATCACCACATTTCCCTCTTCGGGCATCGATGGAGACACACAGATTTCACAGCTTCCTCTTTGGAAAAACGTGAAAGGGTCTGTAGCAGGGGCCCCCGTATGCTTCAAACACAGCAAGGCCTCCTCCTAGGTGTCTTTCACAGCCAGCTGTCTGGCAGCCTCTCTACTTCCTGACATTAAACAAAAAGGAAACCGAGGTTTCCCTAATTGGGGCTCATAATCAAGAATCTGTCACAGGGTCTCTTAGAAATTAATTCAGGTTGATTGTTCCTTAGACCTTCACTAAGGAGCCAGCATTCTCTTCTTGACACCAACTTGTCCCTTCCCATCCCATGTTAGATCCCTAACAAGATTGCCCAAGCGGCTCCTGGTTCACAAATTAGAAAAATGGGTGACTGGTTCCAGCAACTACATTCCGGCGTCCCCACCAGACTGCCTCAGTGTTCTCATTGCCCGGCTTCCAGATCTTTCTCTGTGAGCTGAAATCACTTCCAAATGTAACTCCTGTTTGACTTTTTCTTTCCCCTTTCCCTCAGCTCTGGCATGGTGCTACATTTTTAAAAATAACTTCACCCTGTTACCCATTTCATGGCAACTGGAGCAGGGTGCCAGTCTGATGCATACTGCATGAAGCTTTTGACTCCCTTTAAATGCATCTCTGGCCACTGAAATTATGCATATGATTCCCTCTGGTCAGGGTTCATGAGACCTTGCTGAGGGGGGTCACTGGGGGCAGTTCTGATTTAGGGGGACCTGTCAGCAAACACCCTGAAGTTTCGGGTTGTGGCAGTCGCAGGGGGTGGAGCCGGGCTGGGGAGCTAAGCGGACTTGCATTTCCACCTCAGAGCTGCCCCTTCCTAGTGACAGACCCAGGGGTGAGTTTACTCTGCAGGGCCTCTGTCTCCATCCGTAAAGTGGGGATAATTAGAACCTCCCTTCCAGGACTGCTGTGGGAATTAGAGTAAAACCGAGTGGGACCAGCACTGCCCACCCGGAGTGGACACCACTGAACCATGGTCCCTGCTCCCCACCAGCCCTTCACACTTTAGGTATTTTCCCATTTGGCTCTGCATCGCATGTCTTTGAGTTTCTGAAGGACGGGATGTAAATCAAATCAAGGCTGTAATTAAAAACATCCACCTTGCAGCTCAGCTGCTCATCTTGCCTCAGCGACACCTGATTCTCACCTGGGGGAAATCACAGGACATCATCAGAGAAATAATCCTGGAGTCTGAATCCCACGCTATACCCACTGCCAGACAGTCACTGTCGAAGTAAGAAACGTGCGTCCAGACCGTAATACCCAAATCGTCCTCAAATGCCGGTCAGAGGGGTGAAAACTGTGTGAGTGCCGAAGGAATTGATTTTCATACAATTAACATTATACTGCGTAATAACATCTCCCAATATAAAGTCTTTCATATTAATATTTATGACGTTATAGGATTAAATCACACCTTTGTGATTATTTTAATCCCTTTTTAACCTATTCTGCTCCGAAGATTAGAGCTGGTTGTGGGTTGTTTGAGGAGTTTTTTGGGGTTTTTTTGTTTTGTTTCGGCCTTTATCTTCAGAATGGTCTAGAAGCATTCTGATTTCTTCCAGCAGTGGAGGGTGGAGACACTGTACTTTTAATAATGGGTACACACACACACACACACACACACACACACAGGAATCTGCCATGAGTTGGTGGGACTGAAAAGCCTACTTAGACACCCAGCTTGAGACAGCTTTCATGTGTTCACGCTTCATTTGCAGCCACCTCCCTCTGTAACACACATCAGGGCTGCTGAAATAGGAGATGAACACATGCCCGTTCCTGCCGTCTCCTCCATCCCCGGTCCAGGGCTTCTGAGTAGCAGGGCCACTGCCCTCTGGGATCCGGGGCCACGGCAGGTGTTGGGAGCACACAGAGCAGAGAGCGTGAGCCAGGGCTGCAGCCAGCGCCCCCGTGTGAGGCCTAACACGGGCCCAGCCCCACCGCCCTCTGAGCTGTGTGCATAGACACAATGCGCACAAACCCAGCAGGCAGGGCAGGAAATGAAGCCCGCGGCCACATCCCAGGCCCTCACTTCCTCCACCTTGTGGAGAGAGGACCCTACCCGTCTTCCTTTCACAGGTTTTTTTAAAGCATCACTATTTTTTTTCTTACTTACCAATATTTTACATCGGGCTTTTTGAACACTTGAGCTCATTGTTCGTGCTGAGGAGCGGTGAGACGCACACGGCTTCCCCGACCTTTCACCGGTTTGCTAGGCCTGCAGTGACAGAGAACCACACGCCAGGTGCTCAGACAACAGGCACTTACCGTTTCCCAGTTCCGGAGGCTACAAGTCCGAGACCAAGGTGTCCGCAGGGCTGGTTGCTTCTGAACCCTCTCCGGGCCTATGCCCCGTTTCTGGGGTGCGTTGGCAATCCTTGGTATTCCTTGGTTTGCAGGCACACGGCCGGGATCTCCACCCCCGTCCCCCTGTGGCCTTCCCCTCTGTGTGTGAGTCGGTGTCAGATCTCCCCTTTGTAGAAGGACGCTGTGCAGGTTAGGGCTAGGGCCACCCTATCTCCACTTGATGATCTACAAAGACCCTACTCCCAACTAAGGTCACTTTCACAGATACTGGGGGTTAGGACTGCAACATCTTTGGAGGGGGACACAATTCCAGCCATAGCAGGTCCCCTCCTCTCCACCCTCCACTCCCTACCAGGAGCCCCATCACCCAGCATCTGGGGGAAAAGGTCTTTTCTTTGCAGAAATAATGGGATGGCACATTGCAAAGCTCAGTACAGGTAGCCGGAGTGATGGCTCTAAAAGGCAAATTTGATCACATTACCCTTTACATCCTTTGGTGGTTCCCATGGCTCTTGAAATAAAGACTAAAATTCCCCAGCCTGGCCCCTGTCCACCTGCATGGTCTCATCTTGCACTGCATCTCCTTTCTGACAGTGCTTGCTGTAGGCCCCTCTGCCAGGATTGCTCTTCCAGTTTCCACCTGCCTAACTGACTCCATCTCATCTTCCAAGAGTCACTTAATCAAATCCCCGCTCGTTGACATTGAGTCCTCATCCTATAGGCTGTTAGAGCACTGTGCAACATCTCTAGAACATTCACTTATGTTCCTATTTGATCATTGTCTAGCTTCCTACTGGACTGTAAGTGCCATGAGGACAGGGCCCAAGTCTCCACCGTGGTTTCCTCAGAACTTCGCACAGGTCTGGCACACAGTAGGCACTCAATAAATATGTATTGAATGAATCAATCGATTCATTTACAATATTAACAATACATATTGTTCATATGGAATAAGGTTAATATTATAATAACACTAATGGATGAATTAGTGACTGTATATGTCTGCTCTCCCATTAGTAACGCCCCACAGTGGAGGATTTCACAGAATACCCGTGATGCCTGCACATTCACAGGCTAAAAAAATAAACAAGGAAAGCAAGAATCGGCTGCTTCATCCCTGAAAGCCATGAAAGATTGGCCCTCCAACAGGTTGATAAACAGCAGAGGGCCCTGGGAGACACAGGGGGGCCATCTTTCCAAGCAAGGACACAATTCACCAGGTGCGAAGATTAGTAAATGGCCCCCTGGCGGGTTTAAAAAGAATGTGCTTCCCCATGACATTGGGCCTGACCAGGCCACCCCAGGAGGGTCCCGTGGTGGGGATGGGGAGGGGGACCATGGCTGTCTGCAGGGGCTGTGTCCAGAAATCTTTTCCAACAGGTTTTCCTCCTAGCCAAGTACGTCCTGGGCTAATAGACTGGAGCCAGAAGGAGAGAGGACAAGAAATGGGTGTGAGACTCTGGCCTTGCAATTGTTGTGTGACAGGTGGACCACCCAGAGAGCCTCTCCTGGGTAGGGACGGGAGTGGGCCCTGACCCTGACAAGCTGCGGAAAGCCCCTTCACTGGAATCCTTCCATCCCATCCAACCACATCGCTCCTCCCCAGCCCTTTCACGGACACCAACAGGCTGCTGACGGCTCCGTGTCCCCTCTGAGCTCCCCGGGGCCTGACTGTTCCATGTTTGCAGCAACCCAGTGAGGCAGCTCTGCCGCTCTCACTGCATGGAGGGCACCTAGGGGAAGCGGTGTGCCGGAGCTTGAACTCTACCCAGGCCGGAGCTCTTCCCACAGAACTCCCACGGGGACCGGCCCACAGCGGCCACCGACTCCCCTTCCTTTGCATTCTTGGCCGATGCTGCGCCAGCACAGAGACCTCGGCCCTTCGGAGGACGTGTCCCCACCATGGGGCCTGGGTGCCCGTGAAGCCCCAGACTGACGGCCTCACTGCTGTTCCTGGCATCTGGGCAGTGCTGCAGACACAAAGAGGTGCGTCTGAACCCCGCCTCCGTGTTTTCTTGGCAACCAAGCCCTAAATGGCAGGTCAAGCTAGGAGCCACCTGACAAGAAGAGGCACTCCTGGCCTCCAGGGGCCTTCTGTTCCCAGCTCTGTGCAGGAAGGTAAATGTTATACGGTAAATCCTATCCTAAGACTTCAGCAGGGCATGACCAGAGCATTTTCCCCCGACCAAGAGGCTCACCCATCAATGACAGCAAGGGGGACACAGGTTTCCCGCGCTGCCGGCAGAACGCGGCAGATGAAAGCATACACCTGTTCCGGGGTGGCCGCGCCAGGACGGGAGGGCGACAGCATCTGCCAGAGAATTCCACTGAGGATGGAAGGTCTGGGTCTGAGCAGCAGGGCCTCCAGCTGGAGAGCCAGGGGTCTGGATTAGCCCAGGGGTGACCGGGAGCTCTGAGAGTGGGCGAGGCTCCTGATTCTTTAGGACTTCAAAAGACTTCAGTGCCATTAGGGTTGAAGGTCAAGGCTTCTGTTTCCAGATCAGGGAAAGCAGCCGCCTCAGGTCACCAAGAAGTACCCACATCTCCTGCAGCCCCATTTGGCCACAATCAGTGTCCAGACGAAAGGGTTGCCTCCTCCTGGCTCTGGAATGTGCCTCCCACCCCCCACCAGGTAGGAAGAACCCCACCATGGCGTCTGAGACGTGCTGTGTCCTCTCAGGGAGCGAGGCGGCCACAGCTAATGAGATGAGAAGAACTTGAGCTTCCAAAACACTGAATGAAAAATGACACTTTTCAGCTCAGCAAAATATAAAAGCCCACTTCTGAATCCCTCTGAATGCCTGTTTTGTAGCCTCCAGGCAAAGCTGTCATTTCGGACTAAACACAGCCAAGGAGGAACTAATGCTGATGGCTGGTCCTTAGCTTCCAGTTCACCCGACTTCTTTGCCTTGTTAATACATCCAAAGTCATTCTCCGCCGCGTTAACAATGGCTTGTTTCCTGCCCGGGCATTTTGCAGGCGTGACATCAGTTGAGCTCCTTGGGAAAAGCGTCCA
Source organism: Smutsia gigantea (assembly GCA_032199065.1). NCBI lineage: Eukaryota > Metazoa > Chordata > Mammalia > Pholidota > Manidae > Smutsia > Smutsia gigantea. The sequence goes on from JAVSCE010011040.1 coordinate 146,895, forward strand.
CCGTCACAGTTAAATAAATAAATAAGATGAAATCTTCCACGTTTCCTAGCCCAACACCCCTTCTCAAAATAGTAAGTCCCTGCTTTTCAAATATACGGTTGGCATCTCTGACTGTGTTTTGTAAGGACAAAACAGTAAATATTATCTCTCGCTCCTCTGGCCGTCAGCAGAGGACGTGAGGAAAGAAGGCTGTAACTCTTCTCCTTATGAAGCGTTACCCCGAGGATATTATCGAAGTCTGGCCTGGATTCGCCAGCAGTTCTGGCTCCGTCGCTCTTCCAGCCATTCTGAGGAGGAGGGCCTTTTCAGTGTCCACGTAGGGCCTGTACCCTCGCTCGGCAGGTCTGCTGGTCCGAGGACAGTACCCCCCGAGGCTTGTGTCTGTGAATCTATGAACCTCGTTACGTTTTCTAAAATGAAAATGCACTAAATTTGTAGCACCACTATGGCCTGATGATGGAATCTAAAAAAACAAAACAAAACAAAACAAAAAAACACCTAAAGAAAAGACACAAAGGGAAAATACCAGAATGCTCTGGACATCCTGAGGTCTTATGTATTAATTTCTGTTTTTATTTTCAGGGAGTTCATTTTGACCTTTGCTGTATCCCTCAAATATTGTCAGCTAAACCACCCACCTCAACATCCCTCCTTTTCTGAGCTCCAGAATATGAAGAGTGGGTTTGGGTCTGACTTTCTTGTCTCCCACAAAATGAGCTCCCCTAACCGTGACTACCAACACCTCCAGGGGTATCTTGGGCTGTCTTGGTCATCAATCCTTAAAAGGCCCCATGGCTGGTCCCCCATCCCAGGATACCCACCCCCATCCGCCTCTCCATCTTTAGCCCAACACATGTGTGCATCCCACCTACTGTCCCCCAACCCTTCATGACTTCTTGTCTGCAACAGGATTTCAGTGGGAACACCTCCCCGTGCCCCAGTTCCCACACAGGACTGCACCCATTTCCCACACGCCCCCACAAAGGACTGGTGTCTCTTCCTCTCTTCCGATCAGTCCCCTGTGTGGATTCCAGGCCTGCTGCCTGGTCCTCTCCACAACATCTTGGCTGGTCTGTGGTCAGCCTCCCAGTAATGCCCAGGCCCTCTGGCCCTGACAACCGTCTTCTTGGCCTTGAGTGAAGCTCTGCCCGGTCCCCACCTCTTTGATTGTCCTACCATGTCTTCTGATCCCATGCATCTGATGAATGGTGCACGGCACATTTTGCCCTGTGTTTGCACAGGAAGTCGGTAATTAGCAGTGGAGCATTTTGTTGGGCTTCCACGTGAAAGGAGGCAGAGAGAAATAAATTGCACTGTATTGTATCTTACTCCTGAGCCAGTTCTTTACTCCTGGCCCCGGCCCCTCTGCCTGCTGCATCACCCTCCTGAAAATTGCTATTCTTGTCTTGATTACTGGTCCTTTTCAGCCTCAGAATTAGTTTTCAAGGTACAGAGCAGTTTCTACCAACTCTATCCTTTTTCAGAAGGGTCTTATTTATCAAAGTTAATTTTGCTCATATTGCAACATGCTTGAAAATAAGTATGAATCTTGTTTATTTTCATTTGCAGTGTTTCACCAGCAAGCAGCAATTGGAACCCAATTACAAGGGTTCAAGGAATGTACTCACATATTTCCAAGCTGTTGAGAAACATCTTGCTGGACCAAGCCGGGTTCAAACAAAGCTATAAACCAAACCTTTGTTAGCTTGAGGACCCCCTAGAGAGTGAGTGCATGGGTGCACCACAGGGCTGGTGGGGGAGGCCCATTTGTTTTAGTTGTGAAAGCTGGTCACAGGTTTACCATCTGTCTCTCTCGCATCCCTGGCAGGCAGGCTGGAGATGGTACCAACTTAATGGTTCCTAGCCCATTAGGAATGCAAACCTTTTTATTTCCTTGTAAATAAATCTCTTTGTATTTCCAAAGCTTCCCCAAGGAATGGGGCTGCCACAGAAGGACTCTGTGCTTTCTCAGCCAGGCTACTCTCCATTTCTTTCCAGAAAGCAGGAGAGCTCTGTGCTCCAGGGCAGGGGTTGGGGCAGGTGTAGGGTAGGAAGTCAGCTGGCACATCCTTACACTGGGCTGGCTGCACGCTGGGTCCCTGCCCTCATATGTTCGCAGTCTAACAAACATGAGGCCTACAGAGCCACAGGGAAAGTGCTATGCGGAAAGTCGCCAGTCTCTGAGAAACACTGGCAGATGCCCCGTTTAGGCTGGGGACCCAGACAAGAGCTCCCAGAGGGAATGACATCTCGGCAGGACCTAACACCTGACTCTAGCAGCCAAGATGGTGTTTTTCTGATGAACTCAACACAGGGATTCCCACCAGCTTTTTTATTTAGCGTGTGGCTTTCCTGGGGTGCAGCATAAACCTCGGATACCATGCCACTAAGTACTTGTGGATAGATTCTGATTCTTCCATTAAGCTCAATGTCCGTTGGAGCTATCGTCATCTCTGGTGGAGAGCAGCTTGTCAGGGGCCCCTTTCCCTCCTAACCACCTCCAAATTACCCAGACTTGAAGTTCAGATTTTTACATTCAAAATAAAACATTTGGGAATCTAGGTTATTTGCAAAAGTCTCTCTACCCCTAATGAAACCCACGTCCTTTGCCTCTCCGCTCTGCCACACGTCGTCGTCAAGAAGAAGGGTTTCCCCACCCCTCGCTGAGGTGAGGCTGGCCACATAATCTGCTTTGACCAATGGGATGCAGCCACCATGACAAATGGGGGCTCCCTCTGGAGCAGGAGAGACCACGTGGAGCATACAGCAGAGGTCACCGAGGACTTGCTGACAGCCAACCCCTGACACAGGTGAGCTCAGCGAGGATCAGCAAGCCGCCCAGCCCAGCTGCAGACCCCTGAGCCATAACACATCTCAGGTGTGAATCAGTCTGTGGGCCGCTGTAACAAAGTGCTGCAGACCGGGCAGCTTCAACAATAGTCCTGGAGGCTGGAAGTCAGAGAACAGGGTGTTGGCCGGGCCGGGTTCTCCTGAGGCCTCTCTCTGGCTCGTCGGTCACTGCTTCTCCTGGGTCCTCCCATGGTCACCCCTCTGTGCGTGTCTCCGTCCTGATCATCTCCTCTTACAAGGACACCCATCCTACTGGACTAGGGCCACCCCAACGACCTCATTTTAGCTTCATCACCTCTTGAAAGGCCCTGTCTCCAGATATAGTCCCATTCTGAGGTCTGGAGTTAGGACATTGACATACGATTTGGGATGGTTGTGAGGGGCGCAGTTCAGCCCATCACGGAATCTTTATTTCACAGCATTATTGCGGCCATTAGAACGGATGCCCTTAGTAAGCGCCAGGTACTGTGTTTGCACTGGGGTTATAGGAAGCACCAGACAGGATCCGTGCCCTGCCTGGGAGTCCACAGTCTGTGGGGTTCTCTTCATATGAGACCCCGTCCCCTGGGCCAACCATGAGCCTGTGCATGCACACATTCCAGTCTGCAACCAGCCACCCCCAGCAGGCAGACTTGTGCTCTGTCTTTGCCAAACAGACTCCAAGAAACCCAGGGGAAAGAGCGAAAACATTACACTCCCCTGGTATCTTCACGTTCATTCAGGTAATAAGCAGTTACGTTTTGCTGCCCCAGGCAACAGCTTGTTCTGTTTTAATTAACTTGCCTTTTATTGAATTTCCCTATCTGTCACCAAACACCACAGCACCCTTACTTGCATCTGTAAAGGCGGCTCTCTCAGCACCTGGCGCTCTGGGGCACCGGACCTCTGATCAGGGGGAGAAGCGGTTTGGCTCACATCGGGAAGTGAATTCGTGGTCTGATCCTACCGCAGCACGATGGGGTGGGGGCCACAGGAGACGGTTTGGTGAAGAGAGGGGAGCCGTGGTCAAGCAGGGGCTCCAGGATTCTGCCCTCCGGAGGGGTATGAGGATGTTTGTGTCTTGGCTCTGCTGCCTAAAGGACAAGACAAAAGCCACGGAAGCTGTAGGTGGTGGCTCCACGGAACGGGCACTTTTCTTCCGCTTATAAGAACAAGAAATGTGTGCCAATGGGGAGGTACGCTGTGCACAGACCAAACCGGGACTGAGGTCTGCCTTCTCCAGTATCTCCCAAGGCCTGACGGGGATCACGCAGGACTGACAATTCCAAAGCAGGAGCAGATGCATAAACTCTGCTCCTAGCCTAGAGAAAACTCCTGATTCTGGCCAGATGGAAGGAGGTCAGCCCTGCAAGGAGAGGGTTTCACACGTCGCTTCACTGCTCTATCTCCAGTGCCCAGAAAGCATGCTTGGCAAAGAGCAGGTGCCCAGTGAATGCGGGTTTTCATGAGCCCCTGGACTGCGTCTGCCTTGCCCCTCTCTTCCCATAGGGATCTGTCGTAGGTTAGGTTTCCAGAAGCAGATCCTAAGATAAAGATTCTAGAGCTCGCAGGAGAAACTGGAGAAGGAGGAGGGGCAGGTGGGGAGCCAGGGCGGGAAGGGAAGGAGCCCTGCAAGGCGGGGACAGGGTAGAAGCATGTGCCTGCCCGTGGGGGGCGTTAGAGAGCCGATCAGTCATCCTGGGGGCGTGGCTGGGCTCCCCACTCCTGTCCCCTTCGGTCTCTGGCTAAGTGCTCTGCACCCGGTGAGGCAGCACCAGCCGCCTGAGGGCGGCCCTCTGGAGAGGAGGAGAGGTGCTGGCGCTGGGAGAGAGCGGCCCAGAAATAGGAAAGGGGCCAGAAGGGATCTGGGCGGTGCACGGACAGAAGTGTGATTTGGAAGCCAGAGGGCTGAACGGCGGTCAGTGGTTCCTGGCCACCTGTGACGGTGACTGTGTGTGTGACTTGGCTGGGCCGCAGCATTCCACATATGTGGTCAGACACCGTTCTAGGAGCTGCTAGGATGGGCCCTTTCTAAAACAATATCAGCATTTGAATCAGTAGACTTTGAGTAAAGGAGAGCGCCCTCCAGAATGTGGGGGGGTGGGGGGGGCCTCGTCCAATCAGTTGAAGGCTGTGGGACAGAAGAGACAGGTGTCCCCAAGGAAGAGGGAATTCTGCCAATTGCCTTAGGACCTGGGCCGTGACACCAGCTCTTCTCTGGGGCCGGAGTCTGCTGGCCTGCCCCACAGATTCTGCACGCGCCAGCCTCCAGGATCGTGTGAGCTGGCTCATAAATGTACCGGTAGGAAGACAGAGCTATGTGTGTGATCACATCTGTACTTGCCCGTGTTTATCTAGGTATAGATGTAGACATAGATCCATCTACGCATGTGCATGTGTGTACGTAGCTGCAGCTGTAACTCTGTCTGTGTCCCGGTGCGGGTGGCTAGGACTGTACATCTGGAACGTCGATGTTGCTCACTCCCCAGCGGCCAGTTGGTGTGGTTGTGCCTGGGAGCTCCCCCAGGTGGCCCTGCCAGGAGCCGGGCTGTCGCGCAGTGCGGCATCTGAGTCCTGAGAGGCGGCATCCATAAATAGACACGGCACATGGTGTGAGGTCCCGCAGGCGACGTGCCACGGTGGCATTCCCACCACGACTCCCTGCAGAGGCCGTCATGGGGTCGACGCGGACTCGGCGCCCACCACACAGGGACCGAGGGCCGGGAGGAGGCCTCACTGGAGGGACAATGGAGGCTCATCTCAGGAAATGGATCGCCATGAAAGAAAACTCAGATTTAAAAAGTTAAAAACCATTGTTCAGGCCCCCATTAAGCATTGGCTAGTCAAATCTGACCTAGAACCTGTCAGTTTGAAATCTCTGTTTCTGGCCCAACACCCTGTTTCTCCCAGGTGAAGACCCCAAGATCTTGGGGGAACAGGGGAGGCAGGAACTCTTTTTTTAAATTGAGGTGACATTCACATCCTATAAAATTAATCATTTGAAAGTGAACAACTCCGTGGCATTTAGCACATTCACGGCGTTGGGCCACCTCCACCTCCATCCAGTTCCAGAACAGTTCCGTCCCGTCCAAAGGAGCCCCGCTCTCCGGATGGTCTCTCCCGCCTCTCCCCAGCCCCTGGCACCTGTCAATCTGCTTTCAGTCTGTGCCACTTACCGATTCTGAGTATTTCATATAAAAGAAATCATATGATATGCGACCTGCTGAGCCTGGCTTCCTCACTTAGCGTCATATTTTCAGGGTTCCCTTCCTTCCTGTGGCTGAGCAGACATCCCTCGTATAGATATGCCCAAATATGTCCGTCCACTCCCCCACTGAGGGGCGTTTGGCTTGTTCCCGTTGCTTGGCTCTTATGAAGAATGCTGCCGTGAACGCGCACGGACAAGTATTTGAGTACAGCAATTTATTTTTGAGACCAGACAGGCAGTTAGATGCAGACCTTTAACAAAATGTAGGTTCTCTGGCCCCTAATTTAACACATATTCCTAGACTATGCTAGAATTAGATGCAGCCGAAAGATACGAACATGGAGGTGGGCAGACTGCCAGGCCCTGGCTATTTCGGAGGTGATTTTAACAATGAATCAGAACCGGTAAATTGCCGTGGACTGGGACCCTTCCCAGATGTTCAGGCAAGTCTAATAGCATACAAATAAAGCCACCTGGTGATGAGAATTCCACGAACCAGAGGCTTTGATCCTATTATTTCCTTTAAAAGATGAGCACGGGCATGCGTGCGTGCGCGCGCGCGCGCGCACACACACAGACACACACACACACACACACACACACACACACACACACACACACTCCATCCTCCATCCTGCCATAAACTGAGCCCTGAAACAGCACCAAACATTTTGAATACCTGGCATGGGTTCTCAAAAGATTCCTGCAGGAGATTCCTTTGGGCCTGATAATTTATTTCATCTTCCCAAACCCAGGAGAGATCCCATGGTAAATGACAGCTACTGAGAAAATATGAGCATTGTGTTGGGAACAGAAAGCACCCGACATCTCCAGCTTTAACACCTCTGCATTTCACAGGGCCCTGGAACTGTCTTTGCTGCTGTGTTTCAAAAGAAACATTATCACCCCCAGGGGCCCCGGCAGGTTGCAAGCTTTGAGTTATGGCTTCCGGTCTTGCTGTATGTTGGTTGTTATGCAAAATTAATTATCTTGGTCATTTGAATGTTTTCCCCCAAACATAATATAATCTCATTACAGACTTCTCCATACCAGAGTGAATCACGAGCCAAATTCCATTTAGGAAATTGAAGGTAATTTAGAGTTACATGATTTGCAGAAAAAGAAGCCCCTTTCTCTGCTAAATGCTAATTTGGTCTGTCTCTGTAATGTCGAAGTGACATTCATTTGGTTCTGGAATTGCTGTAAGTGTGTGGGAGACTTGGGGCAGCAGAAGGGGCAGTTCAGAATTTTTGAGTGAGTTCTCTAGAAATAGACTGTGCAACTGTGCATAAGAATTCTGGGATCCAGGCTTTCCAGAGGGTGGCATTTGCCTGCTGGTGAACAGGCTGGTCCATGGGAAATATGGCCTTATACCCGAGGGACAGCTGTGAAGAGAGAGGGGGCACGGCCTTTGAAGAAAGCAGAAGGGGGAGAGCGAGCCGGGACCACCTGGGCCAGCCCGCTTGTAGCTTATGCAGAGTGTGTCTGTGGAGACCGCCGTAACAAAGAACCACAGACGGGACAACTTAAACAACAAGAATATATCTTCTTACAGTTCTGGAGGCTGGAAGCCCACGATCAGGGTATCGGCAGGGCCGGTTCTCCTTGGCTTATGGATGCTGTCTTCTCCCTGTGTCCCCCCACAGCTGTCCCTCTGTGCGTGTCTGTGTCCTGATCTCTTCTTAGAAGGACACCAGTCCTACTGGATTAGGGCTCACCCACGTGACCTCATTTTACCTTCATCACCTCTGTACAGACCCCCATCTCCAAATACAGTCCCATTCGGAGGTCCTGGGGGTCAGAACTTTGACATTTGAAATGGCAGGGGACACAGTGCATTCCAAACAGGAGGGCAAAGACAAAGTGCCGTCCACACAGCCGCATCTCACCTAGGTGTCCACGGCGCCCTTACCTGGCCCCTCTGCTCCCACCATTACCCTTTTCTGCGGCTTTCTGCACCCAGCAGCTGAGACAATGACATCCCCCCTGGCCTTTGGTGCTTTTCATTGTGTTTTGAATAAATGCAAACTCTCCAGCAGGGAGCATGCTGCGTCTCTGATGCCCAGCCATCATTGTGCTCAGGACGGCTGTACTCCGTGTCCTCCCCTACAGCTCCTGGGTCTCGTCTTCTCTGCCCCTGGGCATTCCGTGCTCACTCTGACCGGACACGCCTGTCTCTGCTTGTTCTGTGCAGCTCACTCCTTCTCATCCTTGAGTCTCCATTCAAATATCACTTCTGCAGGAAAGCCTTCCTTACAGTCCTCTCTGATCATGCCTGGCATGTAACACGCACTCAGTAGACACTTGCTCAACAGACGATAAAGTGAATGAATGAATGAGTGAGTAAATGAATGAATGAATGACTGAATGAGTGAATGAATGAATAAACAATAAGTGAACAAACAATAAATATCTCCAAACACAGTGCATGGCTTTAAGCCCTCCCTGTGAAAGTTGATGCTATCGGCCAGAGCCAGGATCTCAATGTTGGTGTAGAGGAAACAGAGCCACAGGCCATCAGGGGTCCCCACCCTTGCCCATCCTGACAGGGGGCCCACCAGGAAGAGCTCACATCGCTCACTTCTTGCTTTCCACGACCAGTGCACTGCAAGGGGCAACCCGCCGTGAGGGTTTGGGCTCCGTCTGGCCTGTGGCTCTCCCGCCCAAACTTCTCTCCCACTCGATATATCACATTGTGAAACACAGAGATTAAAGCTGAGAAGTGTTTCACGTGGCAGTGAGATTCCCCATTAGACTTCACCTTGATTTTTTTGTTTTTATCCAAAAGCCCATTCAAGCCAATCACCCCTTGACCCTGGGATTACAGCTGGAGTTAACAAACGACCCTCAAAGAATTTAACAACCTTTTTCAGAGTCACGTAAGGATAATTGTTAGTGAAGTGTGAGTACAACGAATTAGTAAATGATTCCTTGAAAGTGTGAATCTCATTCCTGTGAAATGATACTGTCAGACGTGAGGTTCCTCCAGAAGCAGATCCTGAAACAAGGAGGTGAGTGTGACTATTTATTGGGAAATTGATCCCAGGAAGTGTGATTGACTGAATAATGCCATCCCCCCCAAAAAGAGACTTAGGTTCTGATCCCTGAAATCTGTGACTGTGGTGACCTTACATGGCAAAAGACAGCACTGCAACCGTGGCTAGAGATCTTGAGGTGGAAGATACTCCTCGATTATTTGGGTGGACCCCTCACACAATAACATGTATCCTTATAAGAAGGGGCAGAGGGAGATGTGAATCCACGTGGAGACAGAGGCAGAGACTGGAGTGGCGTGGCCATAAGCCAAGGGAAGCCAAGGATTGCTGACAGCCACCAGAAACCAGAAGAAGCGAGGAACCATTGTCCCCTGGCGACTCCGGAGTGGTGTGGCCCCACCAATACTTGGTTTCAGGGATACTAATTTCGGAATTCTGCCCTCCAGAGCTGTGAGGGAAGTGTCTATTGTCTTAGGCCACCAAGTTTATGGTCATTCGTTATGGAAGCCACAGGACACCAGTATGGAAAAAAAGCCAATGCCACACGTGTCACCAAGCAGCTCACCGTGGTGGCAATGGCGCTCAGTCCTCCCGGAGGATGGTGGGGACTGTGTGGGTCCCACCTCAGAGCCAGCCCAGTGGGGGATGAGGACCTGGGGAATTCACTCACTGACTCTCATCAGTCACGGGGTGAAGGGTCTTCCTGGGGGGGTTCCACCCCCCGTCCAGGGCACAAACCCAGCAGGTCCCAACACCCAGGCAGAGCTCTCAGGAAGAGCTGCCGCCACTGCAGCTACAAGCCAGTCGTGGGTCGGCGTGTGCAGGACTGAGGAATGCCAAAGGCCTGTGGGCAAGACACCAGCAATGTCTGCAACATACACAAAAATAAATGAAAAACTCAAAAGTGACTATCCAAACGAGGGCACAGAGATTAAACCTACACTGAGACCTTTCTCAGTGAACAAATCAGGAAGCTGACAGATGGAACTGAACACTAACAACGCTGACTCAGAGCTCCGATGTCACTTTAAAATGGCCTAGAATGGATAGAAGAACTAGTGTCGGTTGAATGTTTACATCAACCAAACACTCGGATGCATCTTTTCATGTACTATGCCAGGGTTCTCTGAGGGGAATGTATTAGTTTCCTAGGGCTGACAAACTGCCACAAACTAGGGGACTTAACACAACAGAAATATACTCTTTCTCAGTTCTAGAAGCCAGAAGCCCAAGCTCAGGGTGTCAGCAGGGCTGGTTCCTTCCGAGGCCCTGAGGAAGGGTCTGCTCCAGCCTCTCCCCCGGCTCCTGGTGCTTGCTGGCCACCCCTGGTGTTTCTTGGCTTACAGACACATCACCCCGCTCTCTGCCTCCATCCTCACGTGACCCTCCCCAGGGTGTCTCTCCGAAGCCTCTTCTCTTCTTATAAGAACACCATCCTTAGCTCAAGATCCCTACCTAATTACATCTGTAAAGATACTATTTCCGAAGAGGGCCACATTCTGAGGTTCTAGTGGGCACGAATCTGGTGGTAGGGATACTATTTAACCCACTAAGTAGTTATTAGTATCCACACTTTTACTAACGAGGGACCTGAGGTTGCCCAAGATCACAGAGTGGGGTGTGGGAGACAGATGATTTCAGCCCAGGTTGATAGGACATCGAAGTGCTCGAGCTCTCCCTGGAGCCGTTATATGGCGGCTATGGAGCTATGTGAAACCTTAAGAGAAGGCTCTGAGCAAAAGTAGCCCAAGGTAGGCCAGGGACAGTTTAGGCTTGGTAAATATTTGTTGGGTAACTGAAATGAAGATTCCCACAGGACCCCAAATTCTAGGCTCTAGACACAAATAGCCCATTTCTCATTCATGTGTACCTGATGGGGACTTTTGTCCTGGAAAACTGGTGGAAGGCGTGATCTGGACAAAATCAATGGCCCACAGTTCGTGCTTCTGTCCACTGCTGCTGTCGTTGGCATTAGAAAAACCCTCAGCCACAATCAATTTTATATTCTGTTGCTTCTTACCAGGTTCTCAAACAGTTTCAAGTACATTGGAGCATCTTTTATCCTTAATGGTCTGTCCTCCCGAAACTTATTTTTGGAAACAAATGAGTAAACAAAAGAAACCAAGCCCAGCTTGATCCCAATAACTCTGAACCAAATAAATTGGGTCTTCTTTTTAGTTTCTTTCTACTTACAAGACTTTACAGAGTCTGATAAGTCATTAATTTGTCCGCTCTTTTGGTTGTGTTTATGCAGAGCCATTAGGCAGCACACTGTGAGGGAGGCTGGAATTCTTTACGAATGTGGCCTCTGACCCTGACTGTCTATCTCCCCTTCAGAGAAAAACATAGAGGACTTTGGGCCCTGGGGCTGCCAGTCCTTTGTGGCCTGGTTTTCAGTCCCCAAACAATCACTGTCCACCCTTATACTCAACTTTAGTCAAAAACAGAAAACAAAACACAAGTGCAGAGCTCCAAACTCTAAGGAAATATATGGATCCCAGAGTGACACCTGGAAAGTGATTTCTCCAAACAGAAATGGCGATTCCTCATCTGTATCATCTTAGCCACTGTACAAGAAGAAGACATATTACCATGCAATCCTGATACTAACTACCTAGATTTAGGTCAAATTTCACAGATTAAGACTGTCCTTACTTCAGGCATGAGGTACAAACTCAGAAAGCCCCAGACCATCTGCACTTCTGGCCCTACGGCTATAGATTCAAGGCCCCCCAATGCTCCCTTAGGTTTGATAATTCACTAGAATAACTCCTAGAACTCAGGAAAGCACTGTACTGACATTACTCTTTTATTATAAAAGATACAAATTAGGACCAGCCAAACAAAGAGGTCCACAGGGTGAGGACTGGGAAAGCCCCCAAGGCAAGCCTCTGTGTCTTCAGATGCTCCAAGCTCCCTGTCTGGTTACCAAGCAAATGTGCAACTAAACTTCAGTGTCCGCGGTTTTTACTTAGCTCCCATTCTGCAGGCGTGACTGACCGAATCACTGGTCACATGATTGAACTCCATCTCCAGCCCTCTCCCTTCCCCAGAGGTCGGGCTGATGTCAACTGACTCAGAGCTCCTGACCCTCTCATCTCACAGTTGGCCTTTCTGGGTGGCCAGCCCCGACCCCGCATGCTCTCATTAGCATAAACGCAGGTGTGGTCTGAGGCCCACCGTGAATGGCAGGACTAACAGACTCTCCTATCACTTAGGAAATCCCGAGGATTTAGAAGCCCCTTCCCAGGAACCAGAGACAAAGGTCAGTCAAACTTGTTATTATGCAACACATACACATGCAACTGACGGGGTCCAAATTCAGGAAGCGTTCTCGCTCCCCTCCCACAGATAAAAATCTCTGGTCCTGGGTCGGCTTTCCAGATCCAGAGGGGATTCTTGCTTGCTGGAGCCAGATACTTGGCACAGACTGGAAAGAGTGGGAAGGGAGGATGAACGCCAGGGCTGGGGGAGGGGGAGCAGGTGCATGAGTCTGGCCTGTGAGGACCTTGGGAGCAGAGGGAATTCGGGACGGGCGGGAGGCGCTTTAAGAAGTAGTGCCCCTGAGGGTTTTAAGTTGGATTGTCTGTAATATGTTTGGATAAACATGATTTGGGAAACTCATTTTAATTTTTGACTGTAGACCTGGAGGTTTAGATCCCCTCTCCCTACAGAGACTGAGCTGAGGAGCCTGTTCCCCCCCTCCGCGCCCCCCACCCCCCCCCCGCCCCGGGATGTACCATGATTTTTATCCATATGTCTGTTGATCTTCCTTTTCTGATGGTGAACTTTCCCTCTTTCACACGCTGCCCTCCCATCTCGGGTGAGAGCCCGCTCAGATTCCTCCTGCACTTCAGCCTCCAAGGACAGGAGGAAGCCACGTGGGAAGCACCTCGGGAGCCCAAGGATGAGAAAGCAAGGGTGCTGGGGCCCGAGGGTCCAGGTGAAAGGGAGCTGGTGGGAGGAGTTGCCAAAGGATGGTGCCAGAGAGCCGCCTGGGTGTGGGAGGAAGGGGAGCTGGAAGAGCGCAAGAAGGGACGGCCAACGTGTCCACCAGAGGACGTCGATCTTTACTCTCCTAAACTCATTCCCAGCGGGCAGGGATTCCATTTCCCAGACTCTGAGCCCCCGCCCCCTGCTCAGTGTAGCTCCGCCTCCTGTTGGAAGGGTGGGTGGATCGTTCTGACCCTACAGTTCAGATAGCAAAGGTGGACCCGCCTAGGCTCCATGCTTTTCTCCTTTCTTCACTATATTCCCGTTATTTATGTCACTTTGGGCATAAAGCTGTATTGTCATGAGGGAGCACCTTCATCTATAAGCCACCTTCCATCTGACATTCACCAAAGCCTCAGGAAGCAGCTACTCAAGTGAAATGAAAACAGACATCAACACAAAAACGTGTACATAAATGTTCATAGCATTATCTGTAATAGCCAGAAAGTGGAGACAACTCAAATGTCCATAAGCTGATAAACAAAGTGTGGTAAATTTATAGAAAGGAATAATATTTGGCAGTACAAAAATAAAGTACTGATTCATGCTACAATATGGATGAACCTTGAAAGAATCCAGGTACCAAAGGCCGTATATTGTATGAGTCCATTTATAACAAATATTCAGAATAGGTAAATCCACAGACACAGAGAATAGATTAGCGGTTGGCTGGGGTAGGGAGGGGAGCTGAGGAGAGGATGTGTGGGTCGGAGCAGGAGAATGACTGACAATGGTTACAAGGTTTGTTTTAGGGGTGATTAACATGTCCTAAAATTAGGTCATGGTGTGATTTCACAACTCTGTAGATACACTAAAAACCGCTCAATCGTTCATGTTAAGAGGTGAACTTTATGGTATGTAAATTCTATCTCAATGAAGCTATTTAAAATTTAAAAGTTTCTAAAGGTTCAGAATTGTGTGAGCTCATTTCAGTAGGTTTGCAGTTTCTCCATGTTCTTACACTGCTCTTCCCTCCAACCCCTGTGGCACTCCTATCTTTAAACAGGAGATTCCTAATGAATAATAATAAAGTGATTATAAAGAACAAAAGAGAATTTGACTTAATTACTTTGTTTCTGACATTCCCCTGACCACGTGGAGATTTTATTTATGTTTAAAATTTAAGACAGGGAAACAAAGGGTGAATTCCCAGCTGTCACATTTCTCAGTAGGTACAAATTTTAGTTCTTCGTATGCGAAATGTTTTCCTGAATTTGATTAAGATCTTTAAAGTTGAAATTCATTCTTTTTGTAACTGATCATTGTTTTACAACCAAAAGGCAAATGATGATTATCACTGATTATTATATAATTATTACCGAAAATAATTTTGAAACATAGAGGACATTGTTAAAAATTATCTGCTCTGCGTCTCAGAAATGCCAGAGCTACTCATGAAGGTGCGGCATGTCAGAAAGGCTGGAAAGCCACATTTTAAAGAAACCAGCTAGACCCCAAGTAGTAACCCAGGCCCAGTGGATCCTAATAGTTATTCATAAAATATTGATATAGTTCATGTACTAGTCAAGTATCTGTCCCTCTGACAATCCCTGTTGGCTTTTTGGTTTTAAAACAATGATCAGTTACAAAAGTAATGAATTTCATCTTTTTAATATTATTTCACCTTGGATGGGCCATTTCCACATCATAATTGAACCTCAGCATCTCCTAACACCAATGCTAGAAAAAAAAAAGTGATGTGTGGACTGTGTAACCTGCATGTGTGTACATGGAGGAGCGTGTGTGTGAGCGTTGTCTGGTTAGGTTCGGATTTTGCTCCGCGTGTCCCCTCTGGGCAGCTCTGTGTGGACGTCTCAGTGTGCAAAATGAAACCCTACCACCTCTCATGCACTTATATGGCGTGTTTATCTCCTAGCCTCAGCACTTTGGGCTGAATATTTTTGAACCTTGTTGATTACTGCCAGCATTTGCTCCTGTCTTTACAATCTTAGGGCAATTCGCTTTCCCTCTCACTTTCATCCTTTTCTCTCTTCCTCCTCGCAAAGTTTTCTTCCCTGCAACTTGCTCTCTCCACCCATCCTTTAAAAGTGGGTCTGCAGTTCCTCCATGTTCTTACATGCTGAACTCAGCCATTCCAGGACACCTGCTTCAAAGGGACACAATGCTTCAAGTAAGAAAACTAAAGGTCAGAAACAAATCTCCCAATGCTCTGTGCAGGGTTAAATTAAAGTAGGTAACAATGTGCTTAATTTTATACAATGTAAAATATTCGAAGGATTAAAGAAGTGCAGGCTTGGAAAGGCATGTAATTCTTCTAAATAGTAATAACATAACTGTTACACAAAAGTGTCCAATTGATAAAATGACAGGTGCTCTCCACATCAGTCATGGAGGGCTTACTTCTTCGCTGGCTGGAGTGACTTTGCAAATGCAGCTCCCAGCTGAACCTTGGGGAAATATACTCAAGTGTGTTATGCACATAGATACTGAGAGACGCCTCATAAAAACCCAGACTACTATAAAACAGTTTGAGAACCACTGGTGTGTAGATGACTGTGTTTAAAGTCGCCAATTCTATAAGCTACAACATTCGTATTTTTAATGAGCCCTGACTTTGGTGCTCAAAAACATAGTGTGCCGAAAACAGACATAACTCAGAGCCATTTATATCGCGTGGGTGTTTCCAGTTGCTTTCTCTAAAAGCAAAGGCAGGGCAGAAAGCACTTGGCAGGCGTGGTGATTGGTGAGCGGGGCTAAATATTGTCCATTTTTAAACAGGGGGACCAAAAGCAAATATTGAGCTGCTCTCATGTTCTGTGCAAGAGAAACGGACTCCCAACTGGATACAGCACCTTTCAGGCCACAGGTAACCCAGAGCGTTTTAAGCCTAATCAGTTACATGCTGTTAACACAGCCCCTGCAGATGACAAGGCATCCATTACGTGCTTCATGAAGTAGCTCACACACATTTCTGGTCATTACTGGGATTATTCATTATTTATATAGAGCCGCACTGTAAAATGGATGTAATGTGCCAGTTACCCTAACATTGATTGACTGAGAAAGAAACCCGTGGTCAAGTTTCAGACTGGTGTCTCTTCTCTTGGAAAGGAAATGCGGACGGAGCCCAACACTGCAGTGACTGGAATAATGGGACACTTTCCTGACATCTGCCTCCTGCACCAGGCGGCGCCTGGATAGCGCATCATGGAGCTGCCCTCCTGGGCGTAGACCAAAAGGCCCTAAGTTCATTGTCGCAGTGGTACTATGGGGAGCTTACCATCATTCCGCACATTTTGTGCAGAAACGTCTCTGCATCAGTACTGCGGCACTGACTTTCAAAGTATCTTTCCCCCAAGAGATATATGGACCACTATCATCCTATTTCATAGCTCCAGCAACTGAAAGCTGTTGAATGTATGTTACCATCCCACAGATGGGAACCTTTTCCTCCTGGATTTAAGCCATCCTTTCTGCAAGAATTAAAAAAAAAAAAAGGTCAAGGGTCATTTCAGGTGTTCAGCATACAGGAAAGTAAATAGACCCTTTGTGGGTTGTTTTTCTATAGGTGTGGGGTAACGTACATACAGTGATGTCTTTCTGGAATCATCTCTGCATAGGGAGAGGCCATGGAAAAAATCAAATTAAGAGGAATGTGCATGGAGGGGTAGAGAGAGCAATAACAAGCATAAAAAAGTACAAAGTATGTAAAACATAATGAAGAGCCTAGAAGATTCTGTTTTGCTCTTGATGCTATTTTGGGGAGCATTAATATATACAACGGCAGTGAGGTGTGGTATTTGGGAAAAAAGCAATATATTAATTCTCAGATCAATAGTTTGTGAAATGCCTTTTCGCGGTCCCAGGCGTGTGACTGTTTCCCTGATAAGGAGTGATTTTCTTGGAGCTGAAGGCAGCTGCCGCAGGGTGAAATTGCTCTCTGGAGGGGAGGGATGGAGGGGGCGAGGCTACAACTCTGACGCCGGAAAGGAGGGGTCATTTAGGAAGGAGAAACATGGTCCCCTGGGCTCCCGCGCCCACCACGGGGTTCTAAGTGCATCGCGGAAATGCCTCAACACCCAGCCTTGCGCCTGAGTCCAGTTTGGCTCAAGGAAAGCCAGTCCCTCATTTCCCCAGTCTTGAGTTTTTGCGGGGGCTCAGGCAGCTCACATGCCTCGGGGGAGGCGTGTTGAATGCGGGAGGCATTGTCAGACATACACACACACACACACACACACACACACACACACACACACACACACACACACACGGCACACAGCTGACAGTTAAGTCGAGGGGACTAATGTAACGAACTGAGCAGCTAGGAGAGGGCTTCTGCCGGTCACATCCTGTCCTTTCCACTCTAAGTTGCCAGCTCAGGGTGACGGTGTCTTGAGAGAAGCCGTATCACCACACCTTCCCCAGGCAGCCCCCCCAGCTCTCGGCCGGCCTTTCCTTGGGTTGGGGGTGGCCTGCCGCTCAGCATTTTTCCTCGCTGCTCTTTTGCCGAGCTCCCTCTTCTGCTGGAAGCACCCCTCCAGAACTCAGCCACACAAGAGCCCCTCACAGGCCCTCTGGGGCCCTGCTCAGATGGGGACAAACGGGCAGGTGTCAGTCTGCACACGAGGGGGCTCCTCCGTTTCTCGAGGCTTCCCCACCTGTAGGAAGTGGGGCCTCCTAAGTTCGCCCAGTAGTCGGATAACAGGTCAGAGAAAGGACACTAAAAGGACCACATGCGAGTTTGGGGCTGCCCATGCCAAGGCACGTCCTGCAGAGAAAACCCTCCAGTGGCAGGCAAGGTGTGGGAGCCTGCCGTGGCACAGCGCAGGCTGAAGGTGGCCTTCTGGCGGAGGGGACTACGGAAGGTAGATACTCACCCAAGCCAGAGAGCCAAGCCGGAGCCGTGCAGAAGCTACGTGTCAGCCCCCGGGCCCGGCAGAGACACAGGCCAGGAGCCCCCCCGTAGCCAGAGGTCAGGGGCCGGGATCCCCAGTCCCCTTGCGGCCCTCCCGGCTCTCCAAGCCACTCTCTTCTCCCCCACAGGCAGCACCGTCTTGGGGGAAGCAAACTAATCAAGTCCCCTGGGTTTTATTATTCAGTCCTACATTCCTCGCAGATTTGTTCTGCTCTTAGATCCCACATTTTCCTCTTTCTTAGATTTATTTTTCATTTTATTGCAGTGCATTCTTAAGCAGTCTTTTTTCTTGAGAAGGGTGCGGGAAGTAAGTTTCTCAAAATCCCTGCGTGTCTGAGAATGTGTTTATTTTGTTCTCATACGACTGATAATTTAGTTGAACCCAGAACTCCACCTTTAAAGTAAATTTCCCTGAGAACACTTCTTTCTCCCCTCACTAGAAGATAATCCAGGGCTGCTGGTGAGAACCCTGAATCCCATCTGATCCTCTACATCAGCATGTATGCTCCCCCACCCCTGAAAGATTTTAGAAACTTCTCCTTGTCCATCTTCTTCTCTATTTGCTGAAATTCCATGAGGCTACACCTAGGTGCAGACCTTCCTCTGTCCTTTCACATCGCCTCTCTCTGGGCCCTGTCATTGTGGAGAATCACAACATTCTTCAGCTCTCACGAATATTAGGATCATTTCATGATGAATTCTCCACCATGAATGGATGCTTTTTAAGCGAACTCTGGCCTTTTTGAGTGAATCACAAACGGTTCAACCCTTCATTTCTTTTTTTTTTTTTTCGCTTTCCAGCCTAGGAGATACACTTGACAGGCATCCTCTTCCAGTCCTTCTATTGAATTTCATTTATTTATTCTATTATTTTGGCAATCTCCTTTGGAATGTCCATGGAAGTTCCCTTAGGAAGTCCGCTGGCAATCTGTTCTTATTTTGTGGTTGTGATTTCTGCTTGGATCTCTCCGAGGATACTCATTAGAGGCTTTGCCTGGCTCATTATGCTCCATTCCATCTCCACCCGTGGGAGGCCGTTGTGCTACTCTTTCAGAAAGTCCCCTCTTGCGAGATGCTGATTTCTGCCCGTGTTTGGGAAGGCCCAGGTCGACTGATGCTTTCTGACTTCTTACCAAGTGGCCCCCTGGGCTTCCCGGGGCAGATGGGGCACACCGGCACGCTGGCTCCTATCCAGGGCAGTGTCACGCACAGTCTGGCCACAGATCCGTGTCCTTCCGTGTGCCCGTCCTTGACGAGAGAAGAACAGAAACGGAGACTGAGCCCTTAGAAACTCTCACAGTGTTTGACATTGCCACAGTAACCAAGTGTGATCAGCAGGTTTGTATTTGGAGTACCTTCTTTTAAATTCCAGTTTCTAGTAATTCACCTTTCTTATGTTTTATGAAAGTATCAGTCTGTAACAGATTAGAAATTTCTTTAAATATGGGTGGCTAGTGGACATCTTTCACTACAGATAGTTCAGGGGGGACAGGGTTTTAGGGCGCCCAGGCTGGGGGAGGTCTAGGAAGGCTGTCTGCCTGCTAAACGCTGAATGAGAGGGGTCTCCTCCCGCCCCTGGTCCCCCCTGAGAGCCTCTGACCCTCAGAGGAGGTTTCCTTAGAAATGTTTCTTTGCCTTTGCCTGGGGAAGAAGCTGAAGCTGAACAGAAGCTCAGAGGTTAATGGTGATGTTCTACATCATATGAACACTTTTCCATAAAAATATATGATTTAAAGTTTTCTAGTAGTAGCATTAAAAAATAAGCAGGTGAGATTCATTTTGATAATGAATTCTATTATCTCAACATGCAATCAATAACAAAATTGTGATGTTTATATTGAGATGTTCTGCATTCTTTTTTGCATACTAGGTCTTTGAAATCTGGTACATCTTTTATACCTATTAGGACCTGAAGTCTGACACTAAATTTTCCTTGAAAATACTCGACTTGTATTTAGATTTTGTAAAATTTCCAGTTTAAAAAGTAGATTAATATACTAAAATTGCTTCTGACATACTGAAAAGTTTTCCAGTAACAGAATCAAGTATTAGATTTTAGACTTGAAATTAAATGGAAGTTAAAATCTCACTCCTTATTCACCACAGCCATGTACATGTTAAGCACACAGTAGCCAAGTGTGGCTAGTAGCTGCCATGGTGAACCACGCAGTTCTGTATCTTCATAGGGTTTACTTTACAGGGTATGCATTTGTCAAAACTCACTTCATGGTATAGTTAAAATCTGTATGTAAATGTTACCTTTAAAACACCCTCTAGTTAATAATATGCATGAAGAAGTATTTAAAGGTGAAGTATGTTGATGTTTTCAAGTTACAGAGAAGTGCATCGAAAAACATAAAAAGCATCGATGGCTAAAGGGATAGATGGATATATATGTGATAAATTAAATATAGCAAAATGTTAGTTGTGGAATCAGGTGGGTAGGATATTTGGCTGTTCAGTATACAGATTTTCTAACTTTTCTGAATGTTTAAAAATTCTCATAAGGTATTGGGAGAAAAAGAAACATGTCTTCAATGAACTATGCCTGCATGTCATCCCCATTGCTAAATCTCAAAAACATAACCTTGATCATAAAAAAGAAAGGAATCTTGCTATTTTCAACAACATGGATGGACCTAGAGGGTCTTATGCCAACGGAAACAAGTTAGAGAAAGAGGAATACCATATGGTTTCACTTATACATGGGATCTGAATAGCAAAACAAATGAACAGAAACAAAACAGAAGTAGACTCATAAATACAGAAAAGGCACAGTTCAGGGGAGGGTGGAATGGTAAAATAGATGACTGGGATAAAGGAGCATGAACTTCAAATTATGAAATAGTTTAGTCACAAGGGATGGAAGTATAGCATAGGGAATATGGCTCATAATATTGCAAAATCTTTGTACAGTGACAGATGGTAACTACCTTTATCACAGCAAGCATTTAGTAATGTATAAAACTGATAAATCACTAAGTCATTCATCTGAAACCAATAATATGCATATAAACTTTATTTCAATACAAAAGCTTAAAAATAAATGGTAGGAAAAAAAATTTGAGTGAAAGAAACCAGACCCTAGAGAAAAATCTATGTATGGCTCCATTTATACAAAGATTTTGAACATTATAGGCAAAAGATCAGGCAAAACTCTTCTATGGTGTTAGAGATCAGAACATGGATATCCTCAATGGGGGGAACTAGAAGCAGGGGTGACAGGAAATTCTGGGGTGCAGACAGAGCTCTGTTTTTTTATTATGGGCATGGGTTACATGTGTGCACGCACTCTGTGAAAATTCATCAAGCTTTAACAATGTATGTATCTCCATAACCAGTTTTGTTGCTGTTTTAAAGCGTGCTTACCCTTCATACCCTGCAGGAGGGAAACCAGGGTTCTTTTTTTAAAACCACACTGCCTGATTTAAAAGTTCCATTGAGTGGAGGGACAGTCATCCCTGGTCCCTGGTGATGCCCTGGGGGTAAGGGCTGGATGCTGTGGGCCTTGATACTATTTATTTTAGGAACTTTCTCTCTCGGTGGTTTTGATTCCATTTTTGAACATGCCTTGCAGAAAGCAATCTCACGTCTTCCTTAGTCCCTGGCCTATGAGCATCCAGACAACCACTCGCCACCACACAGCCAAACTTTCAAATTCTCCTGTGCTTGGACCAGAGTAGCACTGTATTTATCTTCCCACTTAGTGGTTTAACGTTTCGAATTCCTTACCCTCTGGGAGCTCCAGGAGCTTTTCTCAGAGAACTTAAAACATGAAACGGAAGGGTATGTTCTGGAGCTGCAATAGGGGTTAGGGAGTGGTAAACTGAGGCAGGGTAGGAGCAGTATGGGAGCTGGGGAAACAGTGGTAAGTTGGCAGTTGGAAGAATGGAACCCAAACCTAGAACTGGGAATTAAGTTCACAGTTCATACAAACCCTGGGACCTTCTGGCCCATACAGGTCTTGTCCTGAAAGCGACGCACCCAGGGGCCTTACCGCCGGGTTAATTATTAAAACGAAGCCATGTGGAAACACCATCTCTTACAAATGTGGGTCACCTGGGCCTGGAGAGCACCAGCGGCAGTGGACCCTGGGCCTGAGCCAGTGGGTGAGGAAGGCACAGGTGGCCTCCGTCCCTTCGCGGTGTCCACAGGGTGCCCACGGCCGGGCAAGCCCCAGGAAGCTTCCAGAACAGAGGCTGAGGGAGGTTAGAGGCCCGGGATGCAGCAGGAGTCCTGTTTCCCACTCCTTTGTGGGAAAAGCCTCCCTGCAAACTCGCAAGGACGGCAGTTTTTCAAAACGAGACGGAAGCCTCTACAGGGCCGGGCCGCCCACTCAGAGCCCGAGGGCCTGGAAGGGGCGTCCTTCCCGAGGCCACACCTGGGCCCGGCAGGTGTTCCCAGCCGGACGGCTGGGGAAGGGGGAGGGCGCAGGGCCGGGGCCGGGGTCGGCCTCACAACTCCGTGCTGGGGGCCCGAGGCCCGCGCCCCCCGAGCCCCTCCACCCGAGGCCGCCCAGGGCCGCCCCAGGCCCCGCATCCGCGCCCCCCGGGGCCGCCCCGTCCACCACCCACCGCCGCCCGCCGCCCGGGTCCCCGCCCCGCCCCTCTTCCTTATCTCTTTTTCAAACCTTTTGCATTTTTTTAGCCTCATTTCCTGTCGGGTTTTGCATTTCCCTCCCCCTGTCAGCCTATGACACACTTTCTCTCCTTTTTTCTCTTGACTCCCCCGGCCTCCGGACTCCTGCCGGGTGGCGCGCAGCCCCCACCGGCCCTGAAGCCCCCGGCGGACGGCGCCCCACGGACCTCCCGGGCGGCGGGGACCACGGGCCGGGGTGCCGGGAGGCAGCCGGCGGCCTGCGCGGAGGAGGCGCCCCGAGTGGCCAGCGGAGCATGAGCGCCCCAGGTAGGCAAGGCGGCCGCGGGGGCTGGGGCGCGAGGGGCGCGCCGAGGTGGGGCTGGGACTGCAAAGGGGGGCGCCCAGGGGGGCGCGGGCGCGGACGGGACGGGGAGCGGGGACCGCCCCGGGGGCCTCGCCGCGGAGGGCCGCGGGGCGCACGGTGGGAAGGGGGCGCGACCGCGGGCAGAGCCTCGGGCTCGTGGCGAGGGCGCAAGGGGACCGAGGGTCTGCAGGGCCCGGGTGCCCGGCTCCGCGGCGCTGCACCCCATCTCTCGCCCCATCCCCCTCTTACGCCCTTTCCCCTTCGGCCCCATCTCCCCTCCCAAACTCTGTTCTTCCTTCCACCTCGCACCTCCCTGTGTCTGCCCCGCACGCCCCCAAGAAGGGGCTGAATGGGTGCCCGGGCTGCATGGCTGCCGGGCGGCCTTCGCCGCATCTGCCCCCAGGGAGGAAAAGAACCTTTTTTTAACACCCGAAAGGAAAGGAAGTTTCCAGACCGCAGGCCTGACTCAGAGGCTCCTGAGAAGGTGGGGCCTGGGGCGGAGGGGTTAGGACGGCGCCTCCCCGGGGGAGGGTCTGAGTCCTGGTGGCCTCCAGCCTAAGTCCACTCCCGGGACCAGAGTTCAGAGCACAGTCGGAGGGGCCGCAGGGGGACTGTAGTTACTCTGTAAAGAGCAGCCCGCGGAGGTGGCCTGCTGACCGCCAGGTGTGTCCAGCTGTGAGCCCCCCCAGAGTGTCAGCAGAGGAACACCTGCACAGCTGCTCTTGGACCAAACTGACCTCTGTGCCCGCTGCCCTCAGAGCCTTTGGTTTGTAGCTGGAAATGTTTCTCCTGACATTTACAACTTCTCTTAAAGGTATAAGGTCGCCAACCTACTAGAGAGGGAAAAAATGTTGACCTGTCACTGGACAATTATTGAATGCCTGGCCTCTGCAGAATGTGCCCTGGCTGCCCCTGGCCTGTGGATTAATGGCAGAACAGGAGTGCAGCTAAATCCTCCCCATCCGTCCTTTCCCTGAATCCACACGCCCCACCCCCACCCCAAGGCAGCTGTAAGGACATGACGGTTCCTCTGAGGGCAGGGGGTCATCTGAGGGCACGGGGAGCCTGACCTCAGGGGCCTTGTCACATCCCGGAAAAGAGGTGTGGGCAGATGTCGGTTCTATTAGTACCAGCACCACCGAGGGAGGCTTGCAGCCCCATCAGCCCAGTCTTGCTCTGTGTGCAAATGATCTTTTATATGGTCTTTCAAACTGTTGAATTTAAATTTATAAAATTAACTATCTTAACTTCTTTTAACTGTATGGCTCAGTGGTGTTCAGTACATCCCCACTGCTGTGCTTGCATCCGCACCATCCATCTCCAGAGCGTTCTCATCTTCTCAAAGTGAAGCCCTGTCCCCAATGAGCATGCCCTCCCCAGCCCTCCCCAGCCCTCCCCCAGCCCGACACCCACCACCCACTTTCCACCTTGATGAATGGGGTGACTCTAGGGACCTCCTATGAGTGGAATCGCAGTATTTGCCCCTTTGTTACTGGCTTATTTCCCTGGGCATAATGCCCTCCAGGTTCATCCAGGTTGGAGAATGTATGACAATGCCCTTCCTTTTTGAGGCTAATACCCCGTTGTGTGGAGAGACCCCTTTGTGTTTAGCCATTCACCCCTTAGTGACATTTTTAAGTGACTTGTTGGAAATAGTCGGTGATCACTGTCCAGTGACGTGGTACTGGGTACCCTGGGGACACACGGAAGGAATGTGAGGCCCAGATGAGCCCTAAGCGGCTTGGGACACGCAGTCTATGTACGCCATGACCAGCATGTGACTCAGGCTCAAACCAGATTGGAAGGAAATAAGGCGAAAGAGGACAGTGGGAAGTGAGTGTCCTGGTAGGACTCGGAGGCCCAGGGGCTGGTAGAAGGTTCCAGGCTGAGGTAGTGCTGGCAAGGCAGTGTCCAACTTCTCTCTCCACATTCCTATGTCATGTTCCTCCACCCTCCCATCGGAAGACTTGCTGCCCAGGACTGACGGGCCATGTCCAGTTGGGTAGTGGCCGTGAGGGGCGGTGCAGCATGAAGGCGCCAAGCGAGTGCCGGTGTTCAGGTGATCTGGATGAGGAGGGTCGGGTGCTGACAGAGAGCTTCTCAGATCGGCTTTAACTCGCCGTCTTTCCCTTGCCTTGGAGACAGCTTCCTGGTGACCCGCATGGGAGTGAAGTCCCGTGTGGGCCACAATTCCCAGAATATCCCCCTGAGGTTTTGCAGAACCAGTTCTATGGAATGGCTCTTAGAGTCAAGGCAAGGGAAGAAGGCGGTAGGAGGTCCATGTTCCACCTTTTGGGTCTGAGACAGTGTGGGAGAACGGGGAAAGCCCCAGACACCAGTTCGGGCGCAGACTGCGCGTCTGTGCTCGCCCTGTGACCTGGGCCGGCTCGGCTGTGGCTGTGTCAGCCTTGGAGAGCCCTTTCCCTCCAATGAAATCAGGATTATTTTTAGGATTGTTGGTTACACCAAGCCTAACATGAGAAAACATGAGATGAGACACATCATAACCTTTGCTGTTATCACCGAGATCTGGGGAAGAGGAGAGGTTGGCACTGAGGGCCACACCTGGGGCTCCCACACCGTCTCCCTTACTTAAGTTCCGTCTGCACTTCCAGTCTTCCTGGCAATTGTAGGGATTAAAGGAAGTCTACCTTGCACATACAATGCATTATCTCTGATCTAGAAAATGCTTGGATTACTTTAAATGCTGGAACAGAAAGAAAAGGAAAGGAGAGTTTTTGAGGAAGCCCCTTAAAAACGCTTTTCTGCTGAAGAGAACAAACCACAGATTCACAGATTCCTCCTCCCCACCAGCCCCGCCACGCAGGAGGAACATGGCTAGTGCACATTACATGCAAAGAACACACCCCAGGCATCGTCCCCCAAACTCTCCTTGAGCTAATCCTGCTCTGTGGGTTGGTGGTTTTAATGGGGTGACTGTTTTTAGGAGGGTAACCTTTTTGGTCGTGATTTGTTAAGGGCTCTGAGATTATAATGGTCGCTGTGAAATTTCTATAATGGGAGCAAGGGGTAATAAACATTCTACTGTGCCTGCCTCCTTAGGCTTGGGCTCTCTTCCCTCCGCCCACCCCACGGTCAAGGCCCCCTGGGCCCATCTGTTACGTCACAGCCCTGGTCCTTCCCACTCAGTGGGGAGGGTCATCCGCAGTGGGCCATGCTCCTCCCAGGTGGGTGAGCCAGAGGAAAGGACGTGCAAGCTCCATATGGCCAAAAGGGCTTCATACACAGGTGTGGCCGGGACAAGGCAGGGCCGCCCATACTCTGTCCCAGGTCCCCTGGTGCCACAGACAATACATGTCAGATTGCTTTTTACAGTCAGCATCATCCCCTGGGACTGGCCCCATCCATTAAGGGGCAAGATCCTCTAAAGGAAAGATCTATGAACTTGGAGCCAGGCACACAGGGCGTCCATCCTGGCTCTGCCACGTCCTAGCTGTGTGATCTCGGGAAAGTCACCGAGGGCCTCTGAGCCTCAGTTGCCGCACATGTAAATGGGTATAAAAACACCACCCCTAAATCGGAGTAGACCAAAGTGCTTCCAAATGGAAGTGCTCAGAGGGCTTCCGTGTTTTTAGCTGCACTTCTGACCTGGTTATTTAGGATGGAGTTGGAGGTAGGAGGTAGAACAGAGTAATGAATTCAATGCAAAACAGTT
This sequence comes from Smutsia gigantea, assembly GCA_032199065.1. Classification (NCBI taxonomy): domain Eukaryota; kingdom Metazoa; phylum Chordata; class Mammalia; order Pholidota; family Manidae; genus Smutsia; species Smutsia gigantea. Next base: position 173,415 of record JAVSCE010011040.1, read on the forward strand.
TTTATAAGACAGAGCCATTTCCTTAATTTACAAGGAACTCTGACAAATCAGTGAGCTGCAGGAATTGGCAAACTTGTTCTGTAAAAGTTCAGATAGTAAATATTTTAGGCTTTGCGAGCCAGATGGTTGCTGTGGAAACAGCTCAGCTCTGTTCTTGCAGCTCGAAAGCAACTGCAGGCCCGAATGAGTGTGGCCAGGTTCAGCCAGTGTCACAAAACGGCGATGCAGGCCCTTGACCGTGGTTTGCCGACTCCAGAGGTGGGGAACTCAACCCCAGAGAAAAATGTTTAAAGGATGTGAACAAACTGTATGAGCAGACAATCCATTCACCTCATTTATCATGAAGTAAAATGCAAACTAATGCAAGAGGGACAGAGCATTTTTTCACCCATCAGACCAGCAAAGATCAAAAAGGTTGATAAAAGCTAACACTGGCCAGGGAGAGGGGAGGCAGGCACTCTTACACCCTGTGGATTTGACAGTGTTTGCCACCGTGATGAGTGTGTGAACCCCTGACCTGGGAATTCTGCTTCTAAGAAATTATCTCATAGACAGACTTGTCCTCTTTGGACGCCTGTGTTGATGGTACCTTTGTTTATTTGGGGGAAAAGCTTGAAACCACACAGATGCTCTCAAAGGCAAGGTCCATCCGCACCCTGGAGTTCCGTGAGGCCATTAGTGAGGCCGAGGGCGGTGTGGGGGGACAGTGAGTATGGGCACAGGCAGCATTTGCACACGTGTGGGAAACTGCTGTGGTAGGGCTTCGGCAAAGGGGCTTGGTGGGCAAAGACGGGAAGACTTGCGTGTTCATTTGGTGTCTTTTGTGGGTTCGTTTGCCCTGAGCGCCTACTGTCCTTAGGACATTAAGCAGAGGAGCAAGGGTCGTCCTCGTCGCCGTTAGGAAGGAAGTGTTCCTCTTGACTTACGATTTCAGCCGAGTCCCAGTAAGACGACGCTCGGGGCCTCAGCGTGCCTATTGAAAGACTAAACCGATTGCTTAAAAATAGTGATTTTTAAAAAAATGAAGGTATGGCGCCCCCACAGGACAGGTCCCACGTCCACACCTGAAGTGCACCTGTGACGGGCTCTCACATGCACCGTGGGGCCCATCACCCAGATCAAGAACCGGCCCCCTTCCAGGCCCACGGGGTCTGGCGCCCTTCCCAGTTGCCTGCGCCATCCTCTCCCCCTGTCCTTGAACCTGGCCTGCATGGAAGCATGTGGCACGTTCCCTCCGGCCTCCAGCTTGCGGCTCCCGGGCCCTCACTGCCTGGCTGGCATTGCCTCTCTGAACTTGCCCATGGACCGGTCCACTCTGCCAGCATTTGCGTCTCTGCGGTTTGGGTCCTGGGGGATGGGGGGCTGGGGCCGCTCCGCTAGGAGGTGTGCGCGTGGCCCGCCCTTGACCCGAGGGCCCCCGGAGCCGGTGCGACCCTCCCGGGAAATTATCTCGGCGGGGGAATGCTGGTCTGAAGTGAACTGCGTGGTAGTGCGTCGTTCCTGCCTCTGAGTGAGGGTTATGGGATCGCTGAAATTTTCTAAGAGGAAATCCTTTTTGAAAAGGATTCGAGCGTAGTTGGTTCAGAGTAATAACGCTGCCTCCAACTTCTCCCACGGCACCCCCGTCTTCAGCTCTCAGGCGCTTTTTCAAAACCAGCTTGTCAGCCTCGCCGCGGGCGTGGAGACCCTCCCCGCGGGGCTGCGTCTCCCGGGCGGGTCCAGCCGGCGCTTCCAGGGGCCCAGCGCGCGGGGCTTCTCGCTGCGTGGCGAGGGCCGGAGGGACGGGGGGATCTCCTGCGCACACCGCCGCCGCAGAGCCAAGGAAGATCCATCTCTTCCCCTTCACTTTGTAGAACATTTTATAGTATTGCATCTTTCATAACTGATTTTAAAATACACTTTCAAATCCCAACCTTTTATATCTTGTGGCAGAGTCAGACGAACTGGGCCCAAGAGGCTCTCCTGCCCCAAGCCAAGGACCATCCTTTCTCTGTCCACCCACTGTCTCTCACCTCCCACAGCCCTGCCTGGCCTGCCCGCTAGCCCCCAGGCCTCCCTCCTCCCCACCAGGCCTGCCCCCTTCCCCAGGCCTTTGCCCACCCGGCCCTGCCCCAAACAGAGGCTCCAGAGCCTGCCCTGTCTGTCCAAGGACTTCTCTAGCCCTTGTCCCCTTCCTCCCGCACCTCCAAATCATCTTCTTCCCTACCAGGATGCCACATGCAGCAGTCCCCCCACCTTTAAAAGAACTACCCCCCCTTGGTGCCATAGTCTCTTGCAGCCATCACTGCTCGGCTCCGTGTTGTCCTGCACCCCTTCTATGTGAGTTTGCCGGGGGTGTAAACAGTGGACATTTATTCTGTCACATTTCTGGAGGCTGGAATTCCAAGATCAAGGTTTTTTCAGGGCATGTCCCCTGAGGCCTCTCGCCCTGGCGTGCAGGCTGACAGGGCCTTCTCACTGAGTGCCCCCACGGTCCTCCCTCTGCGCAAATGCCCCTGGTGTCTCTCGGTGTCCAGTCGCCTCTTCTGACAAGGCACCGGGCTCACTGGACCAGGGCCCACCCTGACAGCTTTACTCTAACTGAATCACCTCTGAAGGCTTCGTCTCCAACTGTAGCTGCTGGGGTTTGGGTTTCCTTGTTCCAGTTTGGGGGACACAGTTGAGCCCATGGCCTTCCCAGCAGATTTCTTGGAAGTGTTGTTGTCTACACTGTCCCCAGCGCTCAGTTTAAATAGCTCTTATCAAGGTCACTGATGGCTCCCAGTTGCTAAGTCCAGTGGGCCCTCTTAGTCCCCGTAGGGCCTGACCTCAGTGGCATTTATTTAACGCAGTCGGTCCTCTCTCCTCCCTGGAGCTCCGTGCGTCTCACCCTCTTGGTTTTTCCCTCCCTTCCGGACCACTGCTTCCTAGTCTTTCTTTTCTGATTCCTCTGAGTCCCCTGACCCCTAAGGTCAGAGTGCTGCAGGCCCCTTCTCCCTCTGCTCTCCTTTCCTTCCTGGGCCGTTTCATCCACTCTCAGTTCCCAAGTTGGTATCTCCTGCCCACATTCCCTTGAGCTCTAGCCATTGGGTAGGAGCCGACTGTATTGTCTGCCTGGACATGGAATAGATCCCCAAGCCAAACTTCTGACTGTTGGATCCCAAGTCCTATTTCCCGTCCCGGAAGGGTGGGAATATGTCCACTTGCTCGGCACAGAAAACCCATCTGCCCTGGCGAGATCATGGAGAATGCCAGCTGGTGCGCCCTTCCGTGGGGACTGGTCTGCCCCGCAGAGGGGCGTGGCGTGTGCTGCAGAGACGCAGGGCTCAGAAAGAGGTGTTGGGTTCTGGGCCACTAACCCGTTGGGCAGTCCTGGCCTAGTCTCCTCTCCTCTCTGGACTCAGTTTCCTCGTATGTGAGACCGTTAGACTGTGCGTGGATGGCAAGCGGGTTCATCGCGGGCCAGGTCCTGGCAGCTAGTAGCGGCTTGCTTGAGAAGGACCTTGAGCTCTCTGGAAGAGAGTTCTGTGACCGACTGCCTGCATCTGCTCCCGCTGTGAAACTGAAAACTGCAGCCTGGGTGCCCAGACCGAGAACCCTCCAGGGTCAAAACTCCATGGTGGCTCCATGGTCTTGAGCAAGTCACTTCACTGTCCCAAGATTCTGTATCTGCACAGCAAGTTCAAGACAAATAACCCCTGCCTTCCTACCCCCTAAAATTCCTCTGAGGAGCATAGAGAGAGTGGGTGAAAAACTGCTTTGAAGAAATGCAAAACGTTATGTAAACGCGATGTTTTATGGTTATTAATGGACCTCTCTAGTCGCAAATCCACCTTAGCCATGCCTTCCTCTGACCCATGCATGGGGCTGGGCAAAAGCCTTGCAGGACGTGCTCTTGGCATTTCCCTGGGTGACGAGGAAGGGGGTGAACACAGGAGTTGGGTGTGGGCGTGATCCTTCTGTTCTTGGGAGATCACAGCATCTGGAACAGCCCCCTGGCAGCCGAGAGCCAGGCTTTCCGCTAGTCCGTGTCTCTCCCCCTGCCTCCCCACTACTTTGCGATGTCTCTGCACAACGGTTGGGGGAAAAATCTTCTCCAAATAAATTTTCATCTCCCATAGGGTTTCTTCCTTATTAAACAAATCTCTGGAGTTAAATTAATTCTCCGGTCGGGCAGTTGGGAGCAGTAGATCTGGGAGAGCTGCTGAGTGCAGCTCTGGTGAACCTCTGGAACGGGCACGTACCCTGCAGCCCATGGGAATCCAGGAGAGACATCCAGATATACCTATTTTTGTTACCCAATGAAAAACCATCCCCTTCCCTAAATCTACAAGTCTCCCTTCTTTCACCTTGAATGTTGCTAATGCCCGGTGTTTTCTGCCAAAATCCCAAACAGAGTCTCCATTTGCAGCCTGCTGTATGCATTAACTTTTCCCAGAGACCCAGGGGAGCCGTCTGTTCCTATATTATTTGGTTTAAGCAAAGCTTTCAGGTATTTATTCTTGCCAGTGGTACATTCTGAGTGGGATATGCTGGTTGAGCTTTTATTTATTAGTGAGTGTGTTTTATTGTAATGCGCTTCATTTCCTTCTGGCTTCATTCTGCAGCCTGTGTCATGAACAATGTTTGGCGTGGTGTGAGATGAGAAGCATTCAGAACTTCTAAGACGGAAAGGTTTTTTCTTTTTCTGGTTTGATTTTTTTTTTTACATTTTTTTTTTCTTTTCATTTGCAGAAAAATAAAGGACTTAAGTTTCCTGTAGGACTGGAAACAGTGAATCAATTTTTGTTTGTTTAAAACCTGAAAATCTCAGGCAGGAGTCGAGAGTTTCTGGAGAGAGGTGAACACTGTGTTGAGGGGTTCCAATGATGCCCCTTCCCGACAGGCCATTCCGTGGGACGGGGCGTGGCCGCCCACAGAGACCTGGGGCGGAGTGGGCCCTGACAGTCCCACCCTTGCCTTTCCTGTTCTGTGGGGCATTTCAGTGATTCAGCGCTGGGCGTTACTCACACAATGGGGAGAGGGGTGCCTGTGGGCCTTGCCTCCCACCAGCCGTGTGATCTTGGACAAATCATTCAACTTCTCTGCACCTCTGTCCTCTTCTGTGAAATGGAGATGACATCCTGATCACAGGAAATTAGACGAGATACCACCTACCTAGTGCCCAGCCGGTGCAACGAGCATGTTGTTTAGGGAGACCCCAACAAGGGATAAGTATAGTCACGACACGGGGTGTGCCCCATATTAGCAGGGTGACCTAGAGCAAGCTCTGGAGGTCCCTGCCAAATCTAAAGTTCAGCATGAGCCTTTTGTAAAACATTTCATTAGACTCCTTTGGTCCTGGTGCATTAATATCCATTCCTACCATTATCCACTTAACTCAGCCTTTACCACGTACCCTGTGTGGACCATTGGTGGGCACTCGCTAGGGGCTCAGGATACAAAGGTGAGAAGCCGGGGTCCCTGCCTGAACAAGCCACAGTCTGGTGGAGACAGGGGTGCAAACACACAATGAAAACGGGTCTGTTGGGAAGAGCACTTGGGTCTTCGAGAAGAAGTCCAAAAGCCCTCCCAGAGTTGATGAAGCAGAAACAGAAGGAGGCTTCTGCCAGGCAGAGAAATGCAGAGGGCCTTCTAGGCAGAGAAACAGCACCTGCAAAGCCACAGAGGTGTGCTTAGTGTCAGTGTTGGGAAGAAGACATCAAGGTCGGGGGACAGAGGGAGGAGGGGCCCCTAGAGCCCCGTGATACTGTGTCAATGGGGCAGATGCCGTCCTGTGGGCCAGGGCCAGCCACTGGGGCACCCTGAGTGGGGGCCGCAAGCCAGAATGGATATTCGGGTTGCAAAGATCACTGACAGCAGCAAGGGGAACAGATGGGAGACTCGAGGCAAGAAGCAAGGCTCTCGCCTAGTGGGACCAGGGCCAGGGTTAGGGTTACTGTTATTTTAAGTAAACTTTATCTTGAAGTATAACATTCATACAAGAGGCAGATCCTGTGTGCAGCACCGTAGGGTTTCACAAAGTGAACACATCACCACCCAGATCGAGAAACAGAACATGACCCGCTGAAAAACAATATTGTGATTAGTGATGACTTTTCATGTAATAATAATTTTTAGTTCAAGTACGTCCCAAATATTGCACGGGACATTGATGTACTAAAAAGTTATTGGTTGTTTATTCAAAGCTCAGATCTAATGGGGCAACCTGTGTTGTATCTGACAGCTCTGGCTTCATCCCTGTTCTGCATGTAACAGTAGTTTTTTCACATTTTTATAGCCAGTAACAGTCCATTTTATGGATATTTCAAATTTTATCTGTACTACTGTTGATGGATATTTGGGTTGTTCCCAGTTTTTTGCCATTGTGATAAAGCTGCTATGGGCATTCTTATACATACCTTCTGGAGGCACGTGCTTGTATTTCCACTCCAGTGGGTTTGCTGGCTCTCAGAGTATCTTTGGCTCTAATAAATACTGCCAAATAGCGTTCCAAGGATGTTGTTCCAAACTACACCCCCACCAGTAACAGATGAGAGTTCCAGTTGCTCCACATCTTTGCTCACACAGGGTACTGTCTTCATTTTAGCCAAAATAGTGGGTGTGTAGTCACAACATGTAATTTTGTGGTTTTAATTTGCATTTCAGTTGTGACTAATGAAGTTGAGTACCTTTGCATGTGTTTACTGACCATTTTGGGTATCCTCCTTTGTGAAGTGCCTTTTCAAGTGCTTTGTCCATTTTCTATTGGGTTGTCTTTTTCTTATTACATTGTAGTAGTTCTTTATATATGATAGTTAGGAGTCCTTTGTCAGATATATGTGTTACAGATGTCTTTCTTCAGTTTACAACTTTCCTTCTCACTCTCTCCACAGTCTACTGATGAAGGGAAGTTTTTCATTTTAATGTAATCCAAGTCACGTGGGTTTTTTCTTTTTTGAGTCCTGTGTAAGAAAGATTTGCCTACCCCAAGGTTTATGTTTTCTTCTAAGAGCTTTATTGTCTCATCTTTTACATTTAGATCTATAATCCTTCTACAATGTATTTTTTTCCTTAAAATGAACTTTATTAAAAGATGCTTTGCATACAATAAAATGTACCCCTTTTTAGTATACAACCCAGTGAGTTTTGACAAGTGAATATACCCATGGAACTACAACCCCACTCAAGATTATAGAATGTTTCCATCCCCCACAAAGTTGCCCCATGTCCCTTTGCTACTCCGAGTGCGATCCATAGACCAGCAGCCTGGGCCTCACTTGGGAGCTGGTTAGAAATGCAGGCTCAGGTTCCACCTCCGACCTGCTGAATTAGAATCTGCATTTTTACAAGATCCTCGAGTATTTTGTACCCACATTAAGGGTTTAGAGAGTCTGAGTTTCTTTGGAGAAAGATGACAAGCCACAAGTGTTATTTCTATTGTTATACATAGCATAGGCTGAAGCAAGTCATGGTAAACGATGGATGATCGAATTTGGGGAAAAAAGGAGAGAAAAAAGACTAAGTTGGAAGGAATTTTGCAGTTCATTCCAGGAGCACCCTGTGTTCTCCCGACCAGACCCGCTTCCCCCAGGGGCGCCGGCCTGTGAATGTCAGGGATGGAATCTGCCTCTGCTGACGCTGTGGGTTCAGGCAGCTGCTTCCAGGTATGTGCCCTGAACGCCGTCCTAAGGTTTGGCTTGTTGAGGGTTTTATTTTTACTTTTTTTTTTAGTTTGATTTTTGTCTTTATTTAAGTAATACATGTATTGTCATTCTACAAAGCTTGTCATAAAAAGAGCAGGCCCCCAGTACACCCTCCGCACTCCTCCAACATTTCAGTCACTTACTTTTTTGGATGGTCCCTTATCCCTCACACCTGGTGCCCAGTTTTCCAGGGAGTGTGAGTAAATGTTCCTTCTGCCAGGGCTGCAGAGGGAATCTGGGGAGGGAACTGCTCCTTTTCCGTATCTTCAAAATCTCCTGGTTTCAGCTCTGCCACCTGCCCCGACTTCGCTTGTACCATGTGCCTCTGTTTCCCCGAGCCTTTGGGAGATTCTGCAGAGAGATCGGCTTCTTTCTCACCAGCTCTTCTCCCGTCCAGAACTTGAGATTCATCCTTCTCTATTCTAAGTCTTTAAACATTTTTAAATTATAAATTAAATTTCTTTTAAAAGTTCCAACAAAAGAATATATACATATAGTATAATGAATACTGACAGACGGACTTCACATTTAAGTCTGTGGAATTTATTTTTGTAAATGGGTTTAAATCCATTTATAGTCATTTAATTAATTTCCAAAGGGCTGTCCTGGACCCCATCCTGTCCCCACCTTATCTAAAATACTAATTCCCTCATATTTCAAATTTCTGTACATCCCTGCTTCTCAACCTGAGCTCGTTGTTCCTTTCCTTAGATGGACTTGTCTTTTGCCAAACAAATACCAGGCTAGCTCCCTCCCCACTTTGTTTTCTGCCTTCTCAGGTTTTAATTGAGCAATTCCAGATTCCATTTGACCTCTTTTCTTATTGTCTCAATTATTATTTCTTTTTAAGGATTTTTAGTGGTCGCCCTAGAGTTTAGAGAACACATTTTTAACTAATTCAAGTCCGTCTTCAAATGACACTACATTACTGCATATTTGGACAGGCACCTTATAACAGCATATCCCCAATTTCCCCCTCCCAGCCTTGTGAGATGGCTGTCAATCGTTTTGCTTAATCCGTATGGCACGATGGATACATTGTTACTATTAGAAATGATCCCTAAGACAGTTTGACTTATGATTGTTTTACTCCTATGATGGCTCAAAAGCAATATGCATTCAGTAGAAACCATACTCTGCATTTTGAATTCTGATCACCTCCCAGGCTAGCAATACACAATGCAATCCTGTCTCGGGGTGCTGGGCAGCGGCAGTGAGCCACAACCCCATCAGCTCTGCAGTCTCCATGGTAAACAACTGGTACCCTTACAGCCATTCTGTTCTTCACTTTCAGTACAGGATTCAATAAATTACATGAATGGGCTTTGCGTCAGATGATTTTGCCCAGCTGTGGGCTAATGTAAGCGTTCTGAGCACATTTATGATAGTCTAGGCTAAGTTGTGATACTCAGTAGGTTTGGTGTATTAAATGCATTATTGATGTATGATATTTTCAACGTACCAAGGATTTATTAGGGCACAAGACCATTGTTAAGTCAAAAAATCTCTGTACTTTATAAAAGTTATATTTTAGGTCAATTGAGAATAAGAAAAATAAAAGATCTTATTTTACTGTTACTTATTCCTTTTACAAAGTTCTTCCTTTCTTTATACTGTTTTTCTTCTGCCTGAAGATTCTCTTTTAACATGTCTTGCAGGGCAAGTCTGGCCACAAATTCTCTCCATTTTGTTCATCTGATGAAGTCTTGAATTCTCCTTCACTTTGAGGACAGTTTCTCTGGATATAGAATTCTAAATTGGTCCATTTTTTCCATCTTAATACTTACAGTATTTCACTCCACTCCCTTCTTGCTTGGGTGCTTTCTGATGGGACATCCTTGTAGCTCTTCTCTTTATTCCTTTATGAGTAAGATATTTCCCCTCACAGGCTTCTTTCAAGATTTTCTGTTCATCTTTCAATTTCTGCCATTTGGGTCTAGAATGCCTGGGTGTGTTTTTCTTTCTTATCCTCCTTGGTATTCTCTGAACTTCCTGAATCTGTGGGGTTTGGGATCATTGACTCTGGGAAGTTCTTGGCCACTATGAATTCAAATATTTCTTTTGCTTTCTTCTCTTTTTCTTCTCCCTCTGCGTGTGCAGTTAGGCATATACTGCACTTTTGATATTATCCAATAATGCTTGCTTATTCTGTTCTGATTTTTTTTCACTCCTTTTCTCTTTACATTTCAGTTTGGGAAATTATATTGACCTATGTTCAAACTCACTGATTTTTTTTCCTCAGCCATAGCCAGTCTGTTGATGTGCTTGTCAAAGGCATTCTTCATTTCTAATATTGTTTTTTACTTCTAGCATGTCCTTTTGATTCTCGCTTAGAGCTTACATTATCCATCTGCTTGTTGTCCAGTTTTTCCATTAAAGTCCTCAATATATTAATTATAATTATTTTAATTCCCTGCCTGACAATTGCAGCATCTGTGTCCTATCTGAGCCTGGTTTCTGATCATTGCTTTGTCACTTCAAAATGTATTTTTTTCTTGCCTTTTGGCATACTTTGTTCTTTTTTGTTGAGAGGCATACATGCTGTGTTGGGTAACAGAAACTGAGTAAAAAGGCCTTTATGTGAGGATACATGTTATTCTAGCCAGGATCAGGGCTCTGTTTAATGTTTGTTGTAGCTATAGGTACCAGAAGCTTCCGATTCTTCACGTATCCCTATTTTTGTCCCCCTGTTCACTTTGGGATTCCCTATGCACTCCTCCTTAGAGGGAGTCTGGTTTTTCCAGCTCCTTTACCTGTAATCCATGGTGGTACTGCAGCCCTCTTGGTGTGGAGGTAAAGTGTGGTAGAGGGAGTGTTCTGTTCTCTGTGGTGAGATTTCAGTCTTGCAGTGAGCTTGTGTTTGGGGCTGGGACAGAAACAGTGATGGAGCTTTTCCCCCACCCCCAGCCCCTTCCCCAGCTGCAGCACCCTAGTGTGTGTCCTGGATGCTGGACTCTGTTGAAGGACCTCCATCCCCCTTGTGAGACGGGAGGCTGGAGGAGGCTGAAGAAGGGAGCAGCCCCTTCCCCCAGGTGGGCAAAGGTTCCTGCTTTGAACTCTGGCCACTCCTCCCACTGGAGGACAGGGTTTGGTTAGGGAGAGGTCTCTGGTCTATTTCACACCGGATCCTTTCCCCTCTCTCTGCCAGAGCCACGCTGGGAGCCTCTCTGGGACCCTCACTGTGAGAACTCCGTGGGGTTCCTGGGAGAAAGCCCAGAAAAGTGTGGTGGCCCCCGAGCTGTGCCCCACCCCGAGTTTTCCCTTCTCACGGCTCCACACTCAGCCTCCCACAGTTCATCAAAATCACTGGAGTGTTCCTGTTGGTTGTGCTCCATTGGTTTCTACTGCCTGTGAGAAGACCTCAGTGACTGTGTCCCACCAGATGTCCCTGCCTCACATGTTCAGGGTGCCATGTGTCCTGTGACCTTAGTTCTCTGATGGGTCCAAGAAAATTGTTCACTTTCAGTTAGTCCAGCTTTTTTTTGTAAGGATGGAAGTGACAACTTTCAACCTCTTTACATGTTGGAGCAGAAACCATCTTGATTACTGTAGTACATTAGTTAGCATGGTTACACTGCGTAACAAGTAGACCCCAAATAGACATTATTAGTTTTGTTTTATACAGTTGATGTATCAGTGTCTTAAAGAACAGGACATATATATTTTTCTCCCCTAAAATCCAGGATGGGCTTTGGGTCAACAGGACAGCTGTGCCCTCATGCATTCAGGGACCCAGGCTCTTCTATCTCATGCTCCATCGTACTTGAGGCCACAGTGTTGTTTCCGTTCAGTCTGCAGGAGAAGGGCAGAAAGGTGCACACATGGAGGTTTATTATGGGCCCTGCCTGGATGCAAAACACACTGCTTTTGTTCACATTGCATTGAAAAGAACTTAGTCACGTGGCCACACCTGACTTGAGAAGAAGCTAGGAAATGCACTCCGTCATGCACCCAAGGCAAACAAATGGAATTTCAGAAACAGCCATCAGTCTTCACCTCTTCCTGCTTCACATAAACCTTAATGTCCGGTAGGACAATCCACTCGACCTTGTTCTCGATCGTGTGTGTCTTGACTCCTTTCAGATGTAGCTTTTGTGTTGGGATTTCAATTATATTGAACTTATAGATCAATCTGGGGAGAACTGGCATCTTAATGCTATTGTTTCCACTTATGAACTTGATTTATGCTTCTGATTGTTCCAGTCTTCTGTAATGTCTTTCAATAAAGTTTTTAAATATTCCCTAGAAAGGTTTGCTCAGCTTTGGTTCAACTTATTCCTAGTATCTTTTGTTTTTTACTGCTGTTATAAGGAGTATCTTTTAAAATGTTGCATTTATACTTTTACATGTAGTGAAATGCAGCTGACTTATTTTTTATTATGCATCTATAACTATGTGAAACTCTTTCATTTCAGTAGTCTCTAGATTTATTTTGGTTTTTCTATGTAGATAACATCATTGGTGAATTAGGACAATCTTTTTTTTTTCTTTTCCATCTCAGATCTTTATTTCTTTTTCTTTTCTTTATTATTTTTCACTGTGTTCACTAGCATCTCCAATATAGCATTAAACAGTAGCAGTAATAGTGAGCAACTATGTTTTGGCCCCATTCTGGAAGGAAAGTCAAAGTTTCACCTTTAACTATTATGTTTGCTTGATTGAGATTTTTTTTTTTCCCCACCTAATTCTATCACCCTCTCACCAGCTTCTGATTTGAAAGTTATCCCCTCTGTTTTTTAATTCCCTTAATGGATACTCTAGACATTTTACCATTTGTATTTAACAAATACAAAGTTAATTTATATCTTTGTCCTCCTCCCCAAAAATACAAGGACTTCAGCATACATTTCTAAATACTGAGCATGCCAATTCATGCCCTGTTGTCCAGTATTTTAGTTCTTTTATTTTCAAACCCAACAAATAGACATAATTAGTTTTGTTTTATACGGTTAATGTTTGTCTTGATTTATGTTGCATTTATGTATATGTATTCTTTGGCCACTGTTCTTTTATGCATCTGGACTTTCATTCCAAGAGCATTTTTCTTCCTTCCAGAAATATATCCTTCAGAAGTTCCTTCAATGAGGATCTACTGGAGAAAAATCCTCTATTTTTGTTTATCTAAAAATGCATTGATTGTGCTGTGGTTCTTGAAGTAAAATTTCACAGCACGTACAGTTCTTGGTTGACAGACGCATTCCTGCCCCACACTGACATATCCATCACCCTTCTACCTGAGGCTTCTCTCATCACTGATGTGGTCATCTGAGTCTAACTGTTCCTTTGGAGGGGCTCTTTCTGCCTTGCCTCTCTTATAATCGCTCTCTGTTTTGTGGTGCAGTTTCACCACAGCATATATAGATGTGGGTTGATATTTTATTTCTCCATCTTGGGATTCAGCCCAAATATGATAATTCACATTTTCATCAATTCTGGGAAATTCTCAGTTGTACTTCCTTCAGCTATTCTCTCTCTTCCTGGCTTTCTCGTGACATGTGTGCTTTCTTTTCACATGTTCCTTCCCATGCCTCAGTCTCTGCCGGGGTTACCATGTTTTTGCCTTGTTATGCCATATTCTAGGTAAATTCTTCACATTTGGTATATTGGCCATTTCTTCCTATCTATTTTTAGTTGACTAATCTCACCTCTGGTGTGTCTATTCTACTGTTTAACCATCCTTTGAAGGCTTTAAAAACTATATTATTAAGGACATTTTCAAATGTATGTTAAAAAGGTTCAGATACAGAGCCCCTTCTGTCTTCCCCAAGTTCAGGAATTATCCACACCTGGCCTTCTTGTCATATCTGTCCACCTGTCCACCCCGACCTCACTGCCCTGTTCCAAAGCAAACCCCAAGCTCCCTATCATTTAATCTATGGTTGCATGGGGCTTTTAATGTTAATCATGATAGTTTCTCATTTCTAATTCTACCTGGTTCTTTTAGAAATCTGCCTGTTTATTTTGAGGAGTTGCTTACTTTTTATATTTCGGTTCTCTTTTGTTTATTTATACATGTTAAAGATAATAATCCTATATTCTGTATTGGGTTAACATCTCACATCTGAATTCCATGTGGATTGGACACTATACTTACTGTCTGCTTACTGTTGGTTATTGGGCCTTGTTTCGTTCCTGATTTTTTTTTAATTGTGAGCTCATGTTCTTGAAAACTTTATCTACACAAAAAATTTGAGGCCTGAATTGAGGGCATGCCTTTCCAAAGATCTGCTTCAGCCGGATACCTGGTGCCCTATGAGCAGATACTTTCTCTGTTGCTCTGTTTAGAGTAAACATTTTACTGAAGCATAGCATTCATACAAAACATATACACATCACTGGCTAATAGCCTTTATGACCAAAAAAACAGAAAATTATCTAAACTACAGAATTTCCTCTCCTGCTGCTTTTAGCCACTTCCTCCTTTCAAAGCTTATTGCTGTCCTGAACATAGAGTAGTTTGACCAGTTGTCATATAAATGAAATCATCCATTCTCTACTGTTTTTTCGTATCTGGCCTCTTTTCACTCGTCGTGCGTCTGTGAGAGTCCTCCATGCAAATGCGTGCCGTTGCAGAGTCCATGTGCCCTGCTGTATAGTATTCCACTTTGTTTCTCTCTCCGAGGGCTGGTGGGCACGTGAGTGGGATCCACTTAGGGTGCGATGAGCGGTGGCGCTGAGAACTTTTGTGCACGTCTTGTGTGAACATAATATGCTTTTCCATCAGATCCTGTAGCTAGGAATAGAATCGGGGTTAAAGGACATTTGTGTTTCTTCTTTTATACTTACACATAGTTCTTCAAAATAGTCATACTTACTTATATTTCCACCAACAGTACAAGAGTACAGGATGATTTTACCTAAATCCTCAGCGTGGTGCTTTTTGATCTGCAAAGTCAGGTGAATTAAGAGCCCCCTGCTGCATGCCGCTGGTGGCTGTCAGTTCACAGCAAGGTCTGTTTCCTCCCCTCAGCTGAGGCAAGACAGATGGATTTCCTCACTGCTCCATCTGTGGTTTTGTGATTCACTGCTGCTCTGGGACTGCAGCCCTTGAGGGTCCCGTGCTTTATGGGAGACTCTGGTCTGACTCTCTGTCTCAGTCTGGCCCCAGCATGGTCACCTGGGCTTGTGAGAGGCCCCAGGACAGCTCGGAGCAGCAGTTCCTCTCCTCAGCTCCTGCTCTGGTTTAGCTTTTGGCCTCTAAAGACTTCCCATAGTGTCTTGCCAGGTCAGTTCTGTAGTTGAATAAACATTTTAAAGTATATTATCTGGCATTTTAGATATATTACTGAAGAAGTATTTTTAAACTATGTAGTCTTCCTAGAAATAATGTGTTTTTTTATTAAGGTATTATTGATATACACTCTTATGAATGTTTCACATGAAAAACAATGTGGTTATTACATTCACCCTTACCATCGAGTCCCCCCCATACCCCATTGCAGTCACTGTCTATCAGTGTAGTAAGATGCCACAGAGTCTCTATTTGTCTTCTCTGAGCTACAGTGTCTTCCCCGTGACCCCCCACACCATGTGCACCAATCAGGATACCCCACAATCCCCTTCTCCCTCCCTGCCGACCTGCCCTACCATACTCCTCCCCTTTGGTCACCACTAGTCCCTTCTTGGAGTCTGTGAGTCTGCTTCTATTTTGTTCCTTCAGTTGTGCTTCATTGTTACACTCCACAAATAAGGGAAATCGTTTGGCACTTGTCTTTCTCCACCAGAAATAATGGTTTTTATCTGCTCTCCATCTTCCAGAATTTTGTTGACGTCTGTCACCCGTTGTGGTCTTTTCCTTTCTGTTTGTCCATGTGAACATACGTGTGTGTGTGTGTTTGATTCCTTTCTGTTGAATTAGTGCCACTTCAGCGGGGAGCAGAGAGAAATGTGTAGGCATTCACCTGGAAGTCCAGTGAGAATTTCTTCTCTCTGTATTTGCTGGCAGCGTTTCTCCTGGTGGCCCTTTCTCTTACTCCTCAAAGGGCGGTCCTAAGTCCACCCGCACTGATGTCCCATGGGCTCTTGTTAGAAATTCAGGCCCCCAGTGCCAGGTCCTGCTGTGGATCCTGGGTCAAGGGACCAAGTTCAGTGGGACAGCATTGTCACCAGGGCCCCAGCTTGGAAAGAAACACCGAGACCTCCGCTGAATCCCAGACCCCAGGGAAGCCAGCTTCTGGGACTGTTCCTCCCAGTCCAGACATCTGATTCCAAAGTCATACGGTGCTCATGTGACTATGTGGGCTTTACATTGAATGTGCAGAAATCTACTCTCTGCCCTCGAGAGCTTTTTCTGATTTTCCAGAATGTTCTCCCAGATCCAGGCTGGGAACTTCCAAAGGCCGTGGCTGTTTTCTTACTATCTTTGCTCCACTTCACTATCTTCCTGCGATACCTGGCGCCCCTGCGGAGCTTTGGGAACGTGATGCTCAGTGCCTTGCCCTGAATAAGGATGTGGTTAGCTGTGGTGAGGCCCAGGCAGGGCCAGGGTCGGAAGCCGCTTCTGACACACAGGTGGGAACCGCTGCATCAGAGCTTAAGTAGCAGAATGTGAACACAGTCACTTCGCTGGGCAAGTTCTGGTATCAGCCTGGAGGTGCAGCCGGCCAGTGACCCAGCTCAGCCAGGTGGGGAGGGGGCCGCCCAGTGCCAAAGGCCCCTCGGGGGCACTATCGGTCCAACTGTGGACCCGCGCCAAATTCCTGTGTTGAAATCCTAACCCCCAGACCTCAGGGTGTGACTGTCCCTGGAGATCAGGCCTTTAAAGGCATAATGAATATAATGAGGTCACCAGGATGGGCCCTGAGCCACTCTGACAGGTGTCCTTGTAAGAAGAGGACATCAGGACACAGACGACTGTGGGAGGACATGGAGGAGACGCCTCTGCAAGCCAGGGAGAGAGGCGTCCGAGGACACCGGCCCTGCCCACCCCTTCATCTCAGGCCTCCAGCGTCCGCATCTGAGACAATATGTTTCTGCTGTTTCCATGGCCCAGTGGGTGGCTCTGCACTGTGGGGGTCCTGGAGACTAACCCTGGGGCCCTGCTCCCTGCTGACCCTCTCCTCTCTGAGGGACTCCCCGCCCCTACACCTGTGAGGGCCCGAGGGTGGGAACCAGACGGCACCCCAGCTCCGCGGCTGAGGTGGGGGGTACACGGCAGCACCAGTCAGGCTGCCGGGGCTCCGCGGGGTCTTCCCCACGGCCCTGTGGCCCTTGCAGCCCCAGAGCAGAGCCGGGGGTTGGCTGCGGGAGAAGCCGTTGGGGTTGGTGCCTTCCCTCCGATTCCCCACTGTCATACCCCTCTATGACAGGGCCCCTCGGTGGGTGCAGTGCTGCGCTGGTTTCTTCTAAATTTGCTTTCTGGACCCACATGGGAGCCTCCGGGAATTCATTTTAAAGTCAGAGAGAGAAGAGAGAGAAGAAGCCAGAGCTGGCTGACCCCTGGTCCCTGCATGCTAAATCTCATCCCCGCTTGACACATCTCTTCCATGACAGTTGGAAGCAGATGGGTGATGGCTCTGGGTGCCCTGCCTCTGCAGTCCCCGGGCCAGGACAAACGGGTGACCTCACTGCCACCCCCTCCTTCCCCGTTACTGCAGATTGCCCGTGAGCCGTACAATGGACTGTTACTCAGCCATGAAAAGGGATGAACTGCTCTAACTCCAGGGAGAGGAAATCCCAGGGCAAAATACCTCTAAAATCAAAATCAAGTCAAAGGGAGAAATAAAGTTTAAAACCCATTTATTGCTTACAAACTGCAGTCCAGGGCCAACTCTTTCCTGCTCCGGCAGAAGCAAGCAAGACCTCCCCCTAACCTCTCAGGTTCAGATAAGCCCTCCTGGCCCAGGTTAGTACCCATTGATATTGAGATAAACTACTGCTCTCCACCCCTTAGGAATGAATGCCTGTTGATACACAGATGCACTAAAGCTAGGGGAGATATTCTGGAACTATTGCAATTTTACACACAACTGCTAACACATGCCATGGTGAGAACCTTGGAACGTGATGCTCGGAGAAAGAAGCCAGACACAAAGGCCGCGTATTGTCCCGCTTACGTGAAATATCCAGTCCTGGCAAATCCACAGACAGATGGCAGGCAGATGGGTGGTTACCTGGAGTCGGGGGAGGACGTGACAGCTGAATAGAAATTTGGAGCTAGGTAAGAGTGGCAGGTGTACAACACTGTGAATGTATGAAATGCCACTAAATTGTACACTTAAAATGGTCAATTTTATGTTTCGTGAATTTCACCCCAACAAGAAGGAAGAAATCATGGATTCTCAGAGCTAAAAGGAACCTTAATCCTTTGGAGGTGATGCGGGAGTCCTGTGCAGGGTGTCCCCGAGGGTCTGATACCCCTCATGTGTGAGAGGTACCAGCTGGTGGGGGACGGGCCCGGGCAGGGGAGGCTGCTCCCAGGGGACAGGCATTCAGGTACGGCAGGATCTCCCCGCCCCCGCCCCCATCTCCTCCCCACCTTGGTCAGTAGTCATGTGGAGCAGAACCACTTCTTAGCCTCGCAGCTTCCAGCCATGGCAGTTAGGCAGGCAGAGGTTAAGAGTTTGGACTTCAGAGCTGGTTGGCTTGGGTTTAGATCTGGCCTCTGCCAGTAAGAGCTCTGTGATGGTGGGCAGATTCCCAACTCCTAGGCTCAGATTCCTCCTCTGTGGGATGGGGATGGTGCTGGTATCTGCCAGATACATTTAAGTAAGATGTGGGCTGTGAGGTGCCTCAGGCCATGCCTGGCACAGAGCATGCATTGGGGCATGCCTGTGGCCACAAAGATAGTCACGGTTGGTGTTTACAAGCCCAGTTCTTTTGACTGTCCTCATTTAGGTTTTCATATAAATCATCAACTCAGTCTTCTCCCTGGGTAGTTAAGATGACCACATACCTTACTGTCCAAACCACGGCACTTCATTTTACATCACATGCAGAAAATCATCTCTCTTTGGTGTGCAGTTCTATGAATTTGGGCCCATATTTGGATTCAAGTGCCCACTATCACAATCCAGGTGCAGAATAGCCCCACCACTCCAAAATAATCCTTCTGGCTTCTCCTCTAGTACTCGTCCCTTGACCCCACTCGGTAGCCACTGATGCGTACTCACACCATAGTGTTCTGTTTTCAGGAATGTCACATAAATGGAATCATACGGGATGTAGCTGTTTGAGGCTAGCTTCATTCATCCAGCATAATGCCTTTGAGATTCATCCATGCTGTGTGTGATCAATGATTTGGTCCTTTTATTGCTGAGTCGTATTCCATGGTAAGGATGTACCGCATTCTTCTCACCTGCACATTTGGGTTGTTTCCAGGTTTTGGTGATTATGCATTGAGCTGTTATAAACATCAGTGTAAAGGCTTTTGTGGGAACACAAGTCTCCATTTTTCTACGGTAAATGCCTATGAGTGGGATTGCTGGATAAGTTTTTATTTAACTTTATAAGAAACTGCCAAAACTGCTTTCTAGAATGCCCTGCATGTACCATTTTGCAGTCCCATCGGCAACCTGGGAGAGTTCCAGCTGCTCCATATCTTCACCAGCACTTGGTACTGTCAGTGTTTTTATTTTAGGGATTCTAATAGGGGTGTCATGGTATCTTCTCATGGTTTTAACTTGCTTTTGCCTAGTGACTAACAATGTTGAATTGTTTTTTGTGTGTGTGTGCTTATTTAGCATCCTTATATCCTTTCTGGTAAAGTGTCTATTTCAAAGCTTTTGTCCACTTTTTAATTAGATTGTTTGTTTTCTTAGCACTGACTTTTGAGAATCCTTTTTCTATTCTAGATACAAGTCCTTTGTCAGATAAGTGATATGCAAAATTTTCTCCCAATCTGTAGCTTGCTTTTTCACTCTTTTTGCAGAGTGAAGTCTTTAATTTTCAAGAAGCCCGTTCATTAATTTTTCCTTTCAAGGACTGCGCTTTTGGAGTCTTGTCTAAGAACTCTTTGTCTAACGCACTGTTACAAGTATCTTCCATGTCTTCTAAAACTTTTATAGTTATATGTCATATATTTAATATATGATCAATTTTGAGTTTGTATTTATACATGTAAGGTCTATCTTCACACTTCTTTTTGGCACAGGGATGTCCAGTTATTCCCTCACCATTTATTGAAAAGACTGTCCTTCCTCCATTGAGCAGCTTTTGAACCTTTGTCAAAAATGAATTGGTCATATTTCTATGAGTTTATTTCTGGACTCTATTCTGTTTCTTTGATCTATGTGTCTGTCTATCCCTTCACCAAAACCATACTCTGTTGACTACTACAGGTCTATAGTAGTTTCAAAAACAGGTTTTCAAGATTGTTTTGACAATTCTAGTTTCTTTGCCTTCCCATGTGAGTTTCAGACTCTCTCTAGCTACAAAAAAGTCCTGCTGTGGCTTTTAGTAGAATTATGTTAAGTCTGTAGATCAGTCTGGCAAGAATTCAAATCTTTACCACGTTGACTTTTTAAATCAATGAACGTGGTATGCCTCCCCATTTATTTAGGTCTTCTTTGATTTCCTTCATCAACATTTGTTAAGTGTACAAATCCCATACTGTTTTGGGAGATTCCTGCCTAATTTTTTGGTTTTTGTTGTTGTTTTGGGGGAGCTCCTTTAAATCAAACAGGAAACTCTTGAGAGTAAGAAGGGGCACTATTAATGATTGCACAAGGGCAATAGGTATATGCGAGGATGTCCTGGGCCAGTTGGGAAGTATACTATCGTTAGTGCCCTCTGGCTGCAAGTGTCTCTCCTAAAACGTGATGCTCAGATTGGATCCAGAGCTCACAGATGTTGTCTAAGCCTCCCAATGCACAGTGGGACTTTTACTGGACACTCTACTCTGACTATAATGAAGTAGCGAAAGGTGGCATTGGTGTTTGGATTTGTTTGATGTTTTATTTGTTTGTATTCTAAAAATTCATAAGTGAAAACATTCTTAAGTCTCTCTTTGCAAGCATATCTTTGATCCCGGTATGTGCTCTCCTGAGGAAACCAGTGCTATCGGTCTGATGTTGACTTCCAGACCTCATTCTAGGCATATGTATGGAGCTACAGAAATACATGTTTCCGTGTGGTGGCATCGTACCATATTTATTGTTCTGCAACTTTTTCCTTCACTAAAAATAGGTCTTGGAGATCTTTCCAGGTTAGTATATGCTCTACCTCATATAGTTGCAAGGTCTTCCACAGTATCAAAGCACTGTGTTTAATGATTACATTAATGATTGATGGGCATGTTAGATTCTTTCCAGATAGTGGACTGGAGTTCATCAGCCTTCTCCACGTTGATGGTAACGTAGCCTGAGACGCTGTTTCCCAAAGTGTCTGGCCCAGAACGTGAGCCCTGTGAGTTGCTCCGTGAAGCAGTACTCCACGGTCAGGCAGGCTGGGAAAGGCTGCACGCCGCACCTCCCTTGGGGACATTCCCGTGCTGAAGCCCTGAGAAGGCCTGCGGCATCTGACCATATCACAAGCCCTCCCAATCCCCCACGGTCCGCAGCTGCACGCCCTGAGGGGGACTCTCGCCCTAGAGACATGCCTTTCTTACGCTCACGGTGAACCTGCCCTGGGTGGATGCCCTGCTCCTTTAGGCAGGCAGGGAGACACAGACCACCCAGGGAAGCTTGTGCAATCTGCCTGCACGTGCCCGGCCTCCAAACGCCTGTGGGCACAGACGCGGGTGAGACTGGTTGGCAGCTGTGGGCTGGCCCTAGGGTTAGAGGGTGAGTGAGGCAGACATGGCCCCTAATACCAAGGAGCATGAGGGCGGCATGTACCCGCCATCTGGCGCCTTGATAAGGCTCTCGTAGTCACTCTGTGAGTCAGGCAGTGAGACGGACACGGTGAGCCCTTCCACGTCCTGGGCCAGCGTCCTACAGCCGAGGCCACATCATCCTTTGCCTCCCAGGTCATCCCCCTGCCTCCACTCTTGTCACCCCAGTCTGTCCTCACCGAGCAGCCTCCTCAGTGTGGTTAAGACGTCAGTCTCAGGCCTGGAACCTCCCCTTCCCAAGGCCCTCAGGACCCCTGAGATCTGGCCCCACTGCCCTCTCTGGCGGCCCGCCACGCCTCCGCTCCCCGTGGCCCCGGACTCCAGCCACACTCACGCTCCGACAGGCCCCTTCTCTGCCCCGGCCACGATGGTGTCACTCCCCAGCGTGACTGTCGCACACGTAAATATGGCAGGTCAGCCTCAGGTGAGCTGTGCGTGTGAATGCACTCTGGGGCTCAGTCTTAGGGGGAACAGGGCACAGTATCTCATCAACAATGTTTAGATTGATCACATGTCAAAATGATCCCATTTGGAATATATTAGGTGAAATATAATACATGATTAAAATTGATTTTACCAGTCTCTTTTGACTTTCTTTAACATGGCTGCTAGAAAATGTAAGATTATATCCGTGGCCCACATTCCTGACCAAAGTGAGCTCCCCGTCGGACAGCACTGTCCTGGACGGACAAGCCTTTATCTCCCCGGTCTTTGTGTTCGCTCTTCCCTCCGCCAGGGGCCCTGGTTCCCTATGCTTCATGGAGCTGGCTCAGTCACGAGGGCCTTGAATTAAGACTGACTCAGGCCTTCCCCAGCTGCCACATCGAAGGGCCCCCTCCTCTGTGCGACCTGCTGCGGTGTGGGACACTGTTCTCTGGCAGCACGTTTCTTTCCTGGCATGAACCCCACACTGTAATTGTTATATATTCTATTGACTTTATCCCCCAACACTTACTATATGCCAAGCAGTATTCTAAGTCTTTCATGCATATTCACTTTCTAAAGCCGCATCACAACCCTGAGAGGTAGGCATGTCCCCATTTTACTGATGGGGAGACTAAGGGATCCAACCGCAGGGTCTAGCCTCAGAACCTGCTGTTCTGACCTAGTGAGGGAAGGGGCCCTCCTTACCTTGAATTCCCATTTGGCAAATGTTGGTGTCAAATAAATACTTGTTAACAAGCTATATGTCCATCAACCGATGACTAGATTTAAGCAAAATGCAGTCTAGCCATTCAAGGGAATATTATTCAGCCATGAAAAGGAATGGAATGCTGATATGTGCTACAACATGGGTGAACCTTGAAAACTTGATGCTGAAGAAAGGAAGCCACACTCAAAAGGCTACATTTTGTAGTATTCCATTTATATGAAATGCCCAAAGAGGGAATCCATATAGACAGAAAGCAAATTACGTTGCCAGGGGCTGGGGGAGGGGAATGGAGGCAAATGCTAATGGGAAGAGGGCTTCTTGTGGGGGGAATAAAATGTTCTGGAACAAGAGGGTGGTGACAGGTGCACAATGTGAGCAAACCAAAACACACTGTATTATGCACTTGAGATAGGGAATCTTAGGATGTGTGAATTAGATCTCAATTAAAATAAATATATAAATATTGCATTGATTGAGCAAATCCACACAAAGGCAGACGTGAAAACAGGATTTGCCACCTTTCTCAAGGGGCCATCCTGAAATGCAATGCACAGGTGCAGAGTCAAGTCACGCCAAGTCATCTGCTCATCACGCTTCTCATGCATCTGCCGATGTGCCGGGCATTTTTCCAGGCATCACGTTGCCACTGCAAATAAGACAGGTGGGGTCTCTGACCTTTGGGGCTCTGCAAGCACATGCACAGAGGTGAGAGGAGTGTGACCCAAGGGCAAGGGCCTAGAGCTTGTGCCCTGCAGTCACCCCCACCCCCCACACACACCCAGGGTCCCTGGATAGAATTCTGGAGACCCATGAACTTGGCTGGAAGAAATTACGTCTTTATTTTCACTAAATCTAGTGAAAACTTAGCATTTTGTTCCATTATGAATCCAGGTGACAGGCCACGGTCATCACCAACAGAAATCACAGATGTTTTCATATTCTGTTATGGCTTTTGTGAACACCTCAGATTCTTGCTTGCATATCCCTATTTCAAAGTCAAGGGAGTCTGGGTATTATTTGATGCATTATTAAGGAAGCACATGTTAGAATATCATGATTTTTTTAAATATCTGATAACTCTATTTCAGTAAAATGGCTTTCCTTGGTAATCCTCGGTACATTATTGCATGTATGTCAAACATTATTCTGAAAGTGGTTTAGATACCAAATGGATTCAAGAAAGCTAAGCAGCCCCACCCTGGCGGGAAGGGGCTGCTGGGAGGGAGTAGGCGGGCCTGAGAAGTCGGAGGGACAAATGGAGGCCGAGGTGGCCGTGATGGGAGGTTGTCCCCCAGACCACGGGGGGTTGCTCATGCCCTTGGAGCAGCCACGGGGCAGCATGGAGCTTGTCATGTCCCATCCTCAATGGCCCAAAACCGTGTGAGGGGCCGTGTGCTGAAGGGAGGCACGCTGGGCAGGCAGTTTAGGGTCCTAGGATAAAGGACAGCTCCAGGAGGAAGCGATCCTTCTCACCACCTTTGGCTTGCAGGGTTGGCCTTGGTGGCTTGGGAACCAATTTGAGGAAATTAGGATGGAAGAAGCGCTAAGGAACTTCCTGAAGTACATAGTCAGGGGCGCCAGGCATCCTCAACTCTCCAGAGCAGGAGGGAGCTCCCCGCATCAGGAAGACAGTGAGGGGGACCCCACAGAAACAGGCAAAGGACGCCTGTTAACGAATGGCGTGTCAGC
This sequence comes from Smutsia gigantea, assembly GCA_032199065.1. Taxonomy (NCBI): domain Eukaryota; kingdom Metazoa; phylum Chordata; class Mammalia; order Pholidota; family Manidae; genus Smutsia; species Smutsia gigantea. Next base: position 197,692 of record JAVSCE010011040.1, read on the forward strand.
CATCACGGCACGTTACCTGGTTTTATTGGTCTGTGTCATAACCTCGACGTTACTGAAATGCAGTTTGGTGGTGTTTTTATTACAACTTCCCTTTCTTTTCCCCGTGGCTGCTAATATTTTGTGTTCTACCTCCCCACTCTCTCTTGTCACCCGTTATCCATTACTGTCACTTGCCAGGATGTCCTTGGAGCGGACTCTTAATGGAGCTGTCCTGGTTAAAGAAATTCAATGTGATAGAACTGCAGCAAAGAATCAAAGGCCCAATATCTGAAAGGGATGAATAATAACTAGGTATTAAAGCATATTGGTTATTTATTACTGGCAGAAGGCAGGAAAACATTAGCATGTTAAGAAGCTATAAATTAATCACGGCTGGTGATGGGAAACCTGAAAAAGTCACCCCTATCTTTGTTAACCATGTTTTGTTATTCGTGTTGTGTTCCCAAGTCCTGCGCTCTGTCCTTCATCCCAGCTGCCTAGCTGAAGGCACAGAGGGGAGAGACGAAGCCAAAAAAATGGTTAATCTCACATCCCCTGGTGTTTAAGATAGAGGACTGTGGGAGGAGGGTCTAGGAACTAACCTAGATTCAAATCCAGGCCGTACCACTCCCCAGCAGTGACCCCAGACAGATCATTGGACGTCCCCAATCTGTGGAGTGCAAAGGCTTCAAAGACCTTCCCATAGAATCGCCATAAGGATCAAATGAGGGACGGTCTGCCTGTGTGTAGTCCCATGGCCAACAGCAGCTGTCAGTGACCAGCAAAGGGCCGGAAGGCCTTGCCCCCCAAAATGCTCCCGTGGGCCAGCATTGAATTGAAAGTGCCAGCCTCTGACCTCCTGCATGAGCCTCTGCATTCCTGCCACAGAGAACAGTATGGGCAAATGCAGAGGCGTGGGAAACCCAAAGGCTTTCAGGGTGGCTGGGGTGTGTCTTCACCTTTCGGGCAAGAACACCTATAGAGAAAATGTAAGTCCCTGTGGCCAGGATTCTCACCTCACCCTGGTCCTCTCGCTCACTGCACCCGTGTGGGCAATACGTTGTTATTGACTATGGAGAGAGCTCCACCCAGTGCTCCGGGCCGCACGGCTGCAGGAGAGCAGAGGCTGGAGTGGTGGCAGTGCCAAGGACAGAGACTGAGACGGCTGCGGGGCGGAGAGGCCCAGAGGGCGAGACCGGCTTGCTTCATGCAGACTCGCTGAGTGGACGGGATTCTACCACTTGACCTGCCACCGTGGGAATAAAGTCGGGTATAAACCCTTTCACCCCAGGAACATTCCATTGTCATTTTTCGGTCTCCCCGAATCCAGAGTGAACGTGGCCAGGGGTGAACCCCACTGGCAAGACAGCGTCACTGCACACCAAAGGATTGGAACCCACAGCCTCTGCAACTGTGTTTCAAGCTTTGGGACTGTGGCTCACAAGGTGTCCCTGAGAGACTTGGTGATGTTCCGTGAAGTAAGTTGGGCAAATGTGGCTTCGATGGAAAGACTACTTAAAGTCCCATGTTCATCTGAGTGCTGTCAGTGAAGTCGCCTTTGTTCTAGAAAGCCCCTTTTGGTTCCTAGGGCCTGCCGTGATGTGGTGTGCCTCACTGCCCTGGGGACTGAAGTGTCTGTCCCCCGACACCCACGGACACGGGCCTTTAAGGAGGTAATGAAGGTTAAACAAGGCCATGAAATCGGGGTCACTGGCTCTGACGCAACAGCACCGGTCTCCTTGCAAGGAGAGGAAGAGGCGGCATGTGCACGCAGAGGACGTCCTGGCCGGGCAGCCGGACCCAGCCGGAAGAGAGCTCGCGCCGGACCCCAAGCCCAAGGGCGCCTTGATCTTGGACCTCCAGCCTTCAGAACTGTGAGGAACACCGCCTCTGCCTGAGGCTTCCCAGTGCCTGTGCCCGCAGCCCGAACTGAGGAATGCACTGACCAGCAGAGAACCGGGCCTCCTTAAACATTCTGATGGGCTCCCGAGCGCCTCTGGCAAAAGCCCTCCCAGGTGGAACTGGCTCCGGCTCAATGCACTGAACTATCTTTTCTCCCACTTAGTGTTGTACTTTCAAGGCCCCCTTTCCCAGAAAAGCCCTGCCCCCCCAGGGTCTCAAGCAGGTGCTCACAGAAAAGGTGGCGTGTGGGACGCAGCCGGCTGCCAAAACCTCAGTGAGGAGGATTTGGCAGCCCCACCCCCGCCCCAGGCCTCGCTCCGCTCCGCCGGACACACCTGAGCGTGAACAGGGTGCAGCCAGCCCCGCTGCGGGCAGGGCCGTCCTCAGAGTCTGGTCTTCCTGCCTTTCCTGGGAGCAGAGTTTGATGGGACAGGAGTAAAGAGACAAGGACTCTGAGCCTTTGGTGGGAGGAAGGAAGGGGCGAGTGGGCGGCGTGTCAGGGGAGGTGTCCTGAGAACCAGCCGGCCTGCAGGTGGGGGCTGGGCGGAGGACCAGCCTTTCATCCTGCTGAAGGTAATTCCTCCGGGGAAGAAGCAGGTAGCCTTCACCCCCCGTGGAGAGAGGACGAAGGCAGGTGTGGCCAGAGCCATCTCCAGGACATGGCCCCTGGCACACCCACTCCCTTCTCTCCTGTACAGTTCCCGAGCGTCAGGGCCGTGTGCTCAAAGCCTCTTGGCGCTGGTTCAGTGCTGCCTCAGGGGGTGCAGACGCCAATCCAGGTGGTCACCGGGAAGGCACTTCTTCCTAGGAAGTACCTCTACACCCCACAGCTGCGGGGAGAGTGACCCAAATGTGTATGCACTTTTCTGCACCCCCTTTACCTGGGCCTGCCTACCCTAATCCCAGATATTTTCAAGGTCCCTTGGAGACCCAGGCCCCGTGCTGTTCCCTGAAGATGCTCTGCCCATCTTCACCTGCTTCGAACCTAACCTGACCTGTCTCTTCCCTCCCGGGACCAGGACCCCTGTGCCTTTTAAGGTAAATGACACCTTTCTAATGGGACAGAGCTGGAAGAAAGTTACCAGGTGCAGCCTCTCTTTCGAGGTAACAAGCACGTAACGGGGGCCTTCTGAGGACAGGTAAAGACTTTGAGGATGTTGGAGGGGGGTGAGTATATTTTACAGGTGAGACAGGCGTGAATTTGGGGGATGAGAGGGCAGGCTGCGGTGGGCTGAAGAGCGCTCTCCAGAATTCATGTCCGCGTGGAGCCTCAGTGTTCCTTATTTAGAAACAGGGCCTTTGTCGCTGTAATTAGTTAAGATGAGCCCTTCCTGGTTACGGGTAGGCCCCAAATCCAGTGACTGGTGTCCTTATAAAAAAAGGGGACTAGAGAGACCCAGGGGAGGAGACCACCGAGGCAGGCTGGAGCCATGTATCTACAAGCTGGGGAAGCCCATGAGCGTCAGAGCCCACCAGAAACTGAGAGAGGGGCCTGGAACAGATGTCCCTTCCCAGCCTCCAGAAGGACCCAACAGCCGGCCGCTTAACTTCAGGCTCCTGGCCTCGCGAAACCGAGGCCTCGCAACAGCTGCTGTGAGGCCGCCCCGCCCGTGGCAGGTTATTCCTGCAGCCCCAGGACCCAGCACAGACTTTGTCTAACTCGGCGGTGCTCAATCTTCGAGTCCCCTTCCGTGCCCTCTGCGGGGTGAGGGGTGGGGGGAAGTCACGCCTAGACCGTGCCGAGGGCTTTGGCGGGGGGAGCTCATTGCCAGAACCGCACCTTCCCCACCCGCTGAGCTGTCATTTCAGATGTTATTATCGAGGCCTGGTGCACACACTGAAATAGGCCCACCGTCCGTGTACCATACGCCCTTTAATCCCTGCTGGAAAAGGCAACCCAAAGCCCACCAAAACAGAACATTTCCAAACCCCAGCCGGTGCCCTGGTGCCGCAGCCCCTGGCCAGAACGGACGGTCAGTGCCCCTGTCTTGCGGTCTGGCCGCTTTGGCTCAGTGCGTCGTTGACTCGGCCGCGTGGGATGTCTCAGTCCTTGGTTTCTTTCCGTGCCGTGGTCTGTTTGTTTATCCATCATCCTGCCCTCAGACACTCGGGTTGCGTCCTGTGTTGGGGACATTAGGAGTAAAGCTGTCATAAATATTCACATGCACATCTTCTAGGGGACATGTTTTAGTTTTTCTTGAATAAATACCAAGACTCCTGAGTCATAGGATCCCAGGTCTTCCCTGCGTCATGGGGTAAGTGTGTGTTTCATTTTATAAGAACTGCCGAACCGTTTTCTAAAGCGGCTGTGCTGTTTGACAGGCCTGCCAGTGGGGGAGGGTTCCGGCTGCCCCACGCCCTCGCCATGTTTGGTGCCAGCCAATTTTAATTTCAGCCTTTCCACTGGGTGTGTGGTGGGTTCTCATTGCTGTGTTAATTTGCATTTTCCGGGTGACTGATTACCAGGGGCTCTTTTTCATGTGCCCACTGGCCATTTGTATTTCTTCCTTTCCGACACGCTTGTCCAAGTCTTCTGTCCACTTTTTACTGTCTTGTTCCTCTTTACTTCTCATCCCTTATATGTGCTGGGTACCATAGAGCAGCTACACAGCTACACAAACAAAGAAGCCTTAAATCAAATTCAGAGATTATCATGTTCATAGACTGGAAGACGCCTCGGTATTGTTAAGACGTCAGTTAGGTCCGAATTTACCTACGACTTCAATAAATTCCCAACAAATACCAAAAGCTTTTTTGTATAGTATGAACAAATTAATTCTAATATTTATATAGAAAGGCCAGGGACACTTTGATAGCTAGAACAATTTTGAAAAAAATACAAAATTAGAAGAATATAAATTATACAAGTATTATATGTATTATATATACATTGTATATTATACATATATAATAAAATTATATATGTATATAACTATATACTATGTATGTATATATTATATATAATATTATATATATAAAATGACTTCAAGGCCTAAAGTAAACCCACAATTATCAAAACAGTGTGGTTTCTGTGTAAAGATAATAGATCAATGGATGAAACTGTCCCAAAATAGATCTACATCTATATAATCAATTACTTCTTGACGAAGTCACCAGAACAACTCAAAGGTGACGGGAAAGTCTTTCCATCATTGGTGCTAGAACAACTGGACGTCCACGCAGGAAAAATAAAACCTCAACTCCTACCTCACACTGGAAACTTAGATTTAAACATAAAATCCAAAACTAAATGTTTCTTGAAGAAAACATAGTATCTTTACAACCTTGAGGTGAGCAAAGATTTCTTAGACAAGATCCAGGAAGCATTCACCACAAAGCTGTTAAAAAAAGTCAGTAAATTGGGCTTCATCAAAATTAAAAACTTAGAAAACACTAGCAGGGAAATCTATACATAAGCCCCAGACTTAGAGGAAATAGTTGCAACATAGAGATCTGATAAAGGACTGGTACCCAGCACATATAAGGAACTCCTTTAATGAGAAGTAAAGAGGAACAAGTCAGTAAAAAGTGGACAGAAGACTTGGACAAGCGTGTCGGAAAGGAAGAAATACAAATGGCCAGTGGGCACATGAAAAAGAGCCCCTGGTAATCAGTCACCCGGAAAATGCAAATTAACACAGCAATGAGAACCCACCACACACCCAGTGGAAAGGCTGAAATTAAAATTGGCTGGCACCAAACATGGCGAGGGCGTGGGGCAGCCGGAACCCTCCCCCGCTGGCAGGCCTGTCAAACAGCACAGCCGCTTTTATATTCAATTTTCAGAAATTTGAGATACGTCTTTGTACAGTTTTGTGTTTATTTTTTTTGGAGTTCATTAATTCTTTTGGATCTGTGGGTTGATATTTTTCATCAAACTCAGAAACATTCTTCACGTAATTTCTCTTGCACAATTTATCTTTCTCCTCTCCTTCCAGAATTTCTCCTCTCCTTCTGATTACATGAGTGTTAGACTGCTGGATGTTATCCCACAATTCCCTGATTCTCCAGTCATCATTTTCAGCCTCTTTCCCCCTTTGTGCCCCAATTGTATCATTTCTGTTGTCCTGTTTTCAAGTTCACTGAATTTTTCTTCTGCAATGTCCAAGTGGTTCATAAGCCCATCTATTGAATTTGTAACTTATATATTCTAACTTTTAGGTCTAGAATTTCCATTTGGTTATTTTGTTTCATATCTGTTTTCTTTAAATCTTTGATATATTTATCATAGGTGTGCTAAAGGCTTTGTGTGCAAATTCCAATCTTTTTGTAATTTCTGGGTCTGTTTCTATTGACTGTTTTTTCTCCTGGTTATAAGTCCAGTGTGTCAGCTTATGCACATGCCTAGTAAAAATTTTTCTTGAATTCTGGTTGTTGTGGATGCCATGTTTCTGGATTTTGTTGTCTGTAAATTGTGATAGGTTTTGATCTGGCGAATAGTTAACTTATGTATGAATAGGCTTGATCCTTTTGAAATTTATTTATAAGCTTTCTCAGGTACATCTAGGGGAGTTCTTGTTCTGGAGTTAGAGCAGCCGTACCTAAGCCTAAGGCGTGGACTTCCTAGGCCTTTGGGGGACGTCATGGCAGCCCCTCCAGTCTGGCTAGTTGGAACTCCAGCATCTCCTGGTCCTGTGTGTCACCTGAAACCTCTCGGTTTGCACCCCCTTGGTAGTTAGTCGTTCCCTGTTGAACTCGTGGAGTCTTGCCTGTGTGTATGTAGCGGAGTGTTTGGCCAAACGCCCTTTCTCTGTGTATCTCCCGTATTGCAGACCTGAGCAGCCCTGGACTCTGACTTCTCTCTCCTCGGTGTGATGAAGCTGCCATGCGCCTCTGTGCCCCAGGGCATGTGGGATGCTTCCGGGCAAAAAGCCAGAGTGCTGGGAGGCTTACCTCATGAATTCACCTCCCCTCAGAAGCCACCTGTTGTCCAATATCTACAAACAGTTGTTTCAGATAGCTCGTCCCATTTTATGATAATTTAACATTTTCACTAGTATTCATAACGTGTTACTTTTCACCAACTCATGACTGATCTGATTTTACCAAGCCAGATAAAAAGTTATTATAAAAGATCTTCAATGGCTTAGGATTTATTATAAGTAGTATAATAAGACCGTCCCGAAATAAGACTTCAAGTACACCCAAAAGCCTCATTGTATGAAATACTGGAATGTTACAAGAAGTACTTTGTGGCCTTCATCCTTACTTAGCAAAATAAGAATCCTACCTTTGCTTCACAAAAGAACTACTAGAAGCACACAGCATTCTCCCATGACCCACTCAGGAGGCTAGAAGATGGCTGTTTGGAGTGGAGGTAGGTGATGAGCAGCTGAGCCCCAGATCCCCAAGCCCTGGAAGTGGTTCCCAGATGGGTTTGTCAGTGAGGGTTGAAGTGAAGGGACCACCGAGGTGTTGAAGCATGTGCGAGCATCTGGGGCCCCTGGCAAGACCAGAACCAAGTAAGGGCCATCCCGGGGTGGAGTATGAGGACCTTGGCCCCCTTGGGGCTCAGGTCCCCAGAAGAATCTTGAGTGTATGGAGCTCAAATGGGAAGCCAGGAGCTCCGTCAAGGGCCAGGCAGGTGAAATCCAGGAGAGACTAGCACATGTCAAAGCCAAGCTCGGGGAGGTGTAGAAGGGGAGGGAACAGGTGAGTCAGTAGCCTGTCTCTGCAGGCACCGCGGACTGAGGTGCAGGGGCGCCTGTCTGTGAGCGTGGGAACCACCTGGAGGCCCATCAGAATGAGCTCTGGTTCAGAAGGCCTGAAGCACTGCGGGTCGGACGGGCCCCAGACGCCGCTCACGCCAGGGCCCCACCACCAGCACTCTAACGGGTGAGGAGTCTGAGGCAGGGAGCCCGGGAAGCCCCTCACCTGGGGAATCAGCTGATGCTGGGGCCCAGGGGAGACTATGGCACTGAAGCCAGTAAATGGAGAGGAAAGGCTTTGATTTCCACACCGTGGTTTACCCGCACGTACCATTTAATCCTTAATGCCGGCTGCACCTGTTGGGGCTGACAGTTACACCGGAGGGGCTTCAGGCCCCAGCATCCCAGAAATCTCAGCCAAGCCCCTAGGAGAGCCGCCAGGAGCCGGAACGGGTGCTGTCCCTACTCGCTCAAGAGCCCAAAGGCCAGCAGCGTGGCAATATGCTTCCATTTTTTAGAAAAAGAAAAAGTAAACAAAAAATCAAAAACTCTATTACCTTCTGCATAAACGTTTTTGCAGAAAGCATCTTGTGTGCCTTGACAGACACTGAGTCTAAAGTTCTCTGCTGCAGATTCCACGAGGAGGAAACCTGGCTCATGTCTACAGATATACATGTTGGGGGAGCCCATACACTGCACCCGTGTCTGCATGCAGGGTGTGTGCGCAGCCATGAGCTCTGCACACACATGCTCACCCCATCCACACACGCTTGGACTTCAGACGCTGATGGGAACACGCTTTGGTTGGTTGTTGGCATGATTCCAGCACCAGCCACATGGGTTGGGTTTTTCCTCAGCATATTTAAGACATTGTTAAATTGATTGTCAAATCATGTTTTAACTCCACCTGAGTTATGCTTGGAATAGTCCGTTTCTTCTCCATAGGGTTTGAGGTCTTAGTTCTGGACTTTGGATGTGACCTATGAACTCTTACAAGGATGATAATCAAAGCTCCCATTTATTGAGCACCTACTGATTTCCAAGCACGTGCTTTAGAAAAGATTTACTCATCACTAAAATTCTGCCAGCTGTGGGCATTGTTTATCCTATTTTATGAAGGAACTGGATTATTTATAGATTTCTATTTTATAGAGAAACCAAGGCTGGGGTAGTTGGAGGGACAGGGAGGGTTTTGGGTTTTGCACATTTCATGAAATGTAAATACCACCAACTTTTCTTGCACTCATGTCCAGCCTCAAGCAGAGTAACTAGGCTGTTTGTAAGCTCTTAGTGGCTTTTTCCCCCGGCCTCTTCCCAGTCTCTCCCTTCTGCCATAGAGACAGCCAGGCCTCTAAGCAGGCCAGTGTCCCCACCTGCCCAAGAGGGGACGTCTGAACCATATCTGATTCTCTGCCTAAGTGAGTGGCCCCCTTGTCCTTCCAGGTCCGAGGCTTCCTCCACTCTCCAGGTGCTGGGGGCAGCCGGCGAGGGGCAGGGGCTGCAGGAGTGAACAGGGCGGGGCCATCTCCCCTCTCTGCGTCTGCAGGCGGGCTTCCGTGGCAACTTCATTAGCAGCAAGCTGCTAATTAAATTTTGTATTTATGATGAGAAAATAAAATCATTGGACCTTTTTGAAATAGGATTTTATGAGTTTTGGCTCTGGCGGCTGAGTCAGCAGTCAAGGGCCTGTTCCGTTTAGAACTACGGTTTCAAAGCGGAGCTGAGTAAAACAGATAACGCTAGGCAAGACGCTGAATTCTGAGTCCTTGGGCGGGCCCGGGCCTGAACTGGCCTGTGGATCTCGGTGGGACAGACCCGGGTCCACTGTGGGAGCAGTGTCTGGAGAGGGTGCCCCTCTAGGGCTGCACTTTAGGGCTCCAGGGTGCGGCTCGGACAGCAAAGCAGCCAGTCCAGGCCGGGAGTGTAGCGTCTCTGGGGTCCCTGAGCTCCCGTGGGGCTGTTTTTATTGCGAAGCCAGCGATTTTGTGTTCTTGTTTCTTCTCATGCTTTACCCACAAGGTCAGACTGGAGCCCCGCTGGGCGTGTGAGCAGGAAGCTCTCGGAGGCTGCATGCTTTCACCTATGACTCCTGCACCTTCCCCAGGGGCTTGGAACACCCTGCCCCACATGGCCTCAGGCAGCCTCTTCTCGGGGGCTGCCGGGAGAATTCAGGTTCTTCTACCCGTTGAGGCCGGCAGCCTGGTGTGGCACCCTGGCGAGCCCTCTGGGAATGCCCTCAGTGCGTCATGCAAAGAAGTCTACCATCTCTGTTTCGGTCTCTGCAGTGGAGAGTGTTTTAGAATCCCAGCATCGGACGGCACTGGGAGGGTGTCTGCCCCACCCTGGAACACGGGTGGACTTCCATCCCCTGCAACCTCCCCCAGGCCTGGACAACTTCCCTCCGCCCGTTTCCAGTGGGGTTAAGCTTCCTGGTGTCATAACGGCTGGCTCTCCTATGTGAGCTCCGAAAGATAGGCTTTCTGTGCGGGAGGAAGAGGCAGGTGGGAGCAGCAGGAAGATTGGTGTATAGGTGCAAGACCAGGACAGGCCCTATGCCTCCCTCCCCTCCCTGTGGGGCTGGACCTTGGCATGGCAAGCCTCTGCCTCCGCGCCCCCTTCTGCCGCCAGAGGCAAAGAGACCCACCCTGCAGGGCAGCTGTACTGGGCGCGGTGTGAGGGAACCATGCGAAGGGCCCAGTTGACCCTGCACATAGCCAGCACCGAGCCGTTCATGCATAGTTCTGATTCAGCCGGTCACCCTTTTCCCCACTTGGTACGTGCCTCCGCTGTGAAATGATGGGGTGAGTGGTTGCAGTAGCACCAGAGACCCCTCCCAGCCCTGAAAGCCCATTACCTGGGCTCTGGCCACGTAAGTCTGAATCTGCGTGCTGTACTCCCCTTCTGCTAACTTGCTCAGGAGCCATTGCTCAGTGGACACTATCCCCATGAGGTCCACAGCGGAGCAGGTCACCTGAGGGGAGGCCACCCCCTGGGAGACACAGCAGGTACTCCTTCTGTCCCATGCAGAGCCGACTCCAAACGCTTCCTGCCCCTTACCGTGTGCTGTGGATGACTGAGGACCCCCAGGACTCACAGGTCGACACCCCAGCAGGACGGCCTTCGGCGGTGCGGCCCTCATGACGGGATTGATGGTCTTATGAGAGGAGGAAGGGGTGCCAGGATGCTCTCTGGGAGGGTGTCTGTGAGGCAGGGGGTGTCTTCCCACACACCGAGGAAAGGCCCAGGGAGGACCCAGCAGGAGGTGCCGGCAGTGAGCCGGGAAACGACCCCACCAGCCACGCGATCTGCGGCCCCTCCATCTTGGACTGCCAGGCGCCGGGACCGTGGGAAAGGAAGGCCTGCTGTGGGGCCGCCCAGCTGAGGCATCCTGGGGGCACGTCCGCGCCCTCCCCGAGCCGCACGGGAGGCTGTGAGAGAGAGGCCATGTGGCTAAGCGGGGCTTCCCTTCATGCCCGGCTCTCGGAATAGAGGCCAGAACAAGGATGCGCCGAGAGGCCCCCTGAAGCTCCGCTCCAGCCAGAGGGGGGCTCACCTCCTTCCTACGCACTTCAGTTCAAGCCTGCAATTAGGGAGTGGGGCGAGGCCACCCCCGACAGGAGGACCCTGGCCCGAGCATTTGTCACATACAAAAGGAACCGAGGACTCAGAGAATGTGCTGGAAGATACCCCTCTGCTCCTAGACACACCCCCGCCTCTGTGCTGACTGGCATGAGCCCCACCCACAGGCTCCCTGACCCTGGCTTCTGCTTGTGTTGGGCTGATGGGAGCACAAAGGACACAGGCTGGGCATTCTGTCACCTGGGGTGGCTGTCCGGTCAGGCAGCCTTCCCGGAAGATGGGGCCCTTCAGTCCAGGCCAAGCTCCTGAGGCTGCAGCCCAGGGCCCTCTGCTCCCTGCTGCCCCCCGCCACACCATTGCAGACCGCCCCTTCCTTACGCTCTGCCAGGCCCAGCTTTACGTCTGCTCGCTGCCAGCCCTTACTGAAGCAGCCTCCTGTCTTGCCCAGGGTCGTCCACCTAGTCGGTGACAGCCTGGCTGCCCCCTGTGCTTCACCTGCCTGGGTCCTGTCTGCAGGCACCCTGGGAGGAGAGAGGGCAGTCAGGGAAAGCTTCCTGTCGGAAGAGGCGCTGACCGGGGAGGGCCCTGGAGCCGGACAGGAGTTTGACAGGGAGATGTGGTTGGGGACGTTTTGGGGTGTGTTTCCTGAAACTGCCGTAGTAAATTACCATAAACTGTGGGCTCCAAAGGAGATTTATCTCAGTCCAAAATCAAGGTAAAATGAAAGCCGGACCGTGCCTCCTCCAGAGGCGCTAGGGAGGATGCTTTCTGCCTGTTCCCATTCCTGGTGGCTGTGAGTGTCCCCGGCTCGTGGCCGCATCCCCCTGCTCAGCTTCTGTCCCCACGTGGCTGTCCTTCCTGTGTCTGTCATGGAAGGCCTCATCCTATCTGCAAAGACCCTGTTTGCCAATAAGGTCATATTCTGAAGTTCTGGTTGGACATGGATTTGGGGGGACTCTGTTCAGTCCATGTGGAAAGGCGTAAACGGATGGAGGTCCAGGTGGTGGGAAAGGCAGGAGGTAGATGTGAGGCAGGGAGGGTGGAGGTGCTGAGCGAAGGGACGTGGTCAGTCCTCGGTGAGTAAAAGGCCTAAAACGGCAGCCTGACACCCCAAACATTGACGGGGACACAGAGGAACCGAACTCTCGTTCCCTCCCGGCGGAAGGGCAGCGTGATGGGGCTGCGTTGGAAAACGATGTGGCTGCCTCTTACGGAGTAAAGCATGCACGCACCACCTGACTGGGAGCCTCATCCCCAGGTATTTACTTAAAAGAAATGACAACATACGTCCACACAAAGATTTGCCCAAGAAAACAATCCAAATGTTCATCAACAGATAAACCGCGGAACGCACTTTGATGGAATTACCCCTGGGAACAGAACAGGACACGCTGGCCCGCAAATGGACATGCTGCCGAGCAAAATGAGACCCCTTCCTGTGCCATCCCATTCCTCCAGGGTCCGAGGGGAAACCACCGGGGGGCAAGGGGATGGTTGGGGCTATGCTCCTATGCTCCATTTCTTGATTGGTTATGTTTTCTTTTCAAAACTCACTGCTCTGCACGCAGCTGACCGACCGTACTGCAGTGTCTTAGAAAAGGAAGGGGACTAGGAAGGTCCCTTGCCATTGATACAGGCTGGGAAGTAGGAATTCAGCTGAAGCGGTAGACTTGGGCTCTGCTGTGTGGGGCTGGGGAGTGGAGGGAAGAATCTTGGGGCAGCCGTGTGAGGTGGAGGGGGCATCACAGGCTTCTAGGAAGGGGTGGAGCTAGGCTTTACGGGTCCCCTGTGCCCGCGTCACCTGGATCCATCCAGCTGCCACTCTCCCCGCCCCACCCCTTCCCTCAGAGGACAACTTCCTCTGGGAGTCGTACTGGCCATCCGCCTCCCGGAAAGGGGTGATCTGTGGGCAGCCTGCAGAGTAAGGCCACACTGGAGAAGCAGGCAGAAGACAGGTGTCAGAGAGGAGCCGGGTCAGGGGTCCAAGGTGGGCGCCCGGTGGTGGCAGCTGACAGGGAAGCTAAGATGTCAAGAGAAGAGGAGTGTGACTGTGTGCTTGTCTCCGGCCAGCTGGTGTGAGGCTTGCAGAGCATCGTCCCTGGAATGTTCTAGGCCCCACACGTCCCGCGGACCAGGCTTCCTCCTGGGTGCAGTTCAAACCAGGGGACTCTGTCCCAGGTCTGGCACAGCAGCAGGGGCCAGCAGGAAGGACAGTGCTGCGGTGAGGCCAGGCTCCTGCCCGCTGGGCAGCCCCGAGCCTCACCACCACCCCATGGCAGACACGGCCCCGCTTCTCTGCAGCACCCGCCTGTCAGAGAGAGGCGTCCCTTCCTTTCTCTCAGCCTCCCTACTCCGCAGAGAGTCACCCACAGACTCTGCTCAGAAACAAAAATAAAAAGGGAAGTGTGGCGGCCCACCCCGGCCCCCACCTCTGCCCCTGCTAAAAATAGAGGCCGCTGAGGGGGGTGTCGTGTGGGCTTCCGGGGGAGGCCACAGCTCCCTGCAGCATCATTTCTGGGGGCCTTGCAGGCAACTGGTGCTGGAGGAGAGGGAATTTGAGAGGACCCCAGAGAGACCCCTAGCCAGACCCAGCACAGAGCTAGTTTGCAGACACGTGAGTACATTTTCCAGCTGGCCGGTCCCCTCACCCTGAGGCACATGTGGGCCGATGCAGGGAAGCCACATCCTTGTCCAAGTCCCCTGCAGCTGGCGGGGGGCTGCCGTGTAACCCACCCCCGTCCTCTTGCTCTCGTCCACCATGTGCTCTAATGGTTTCACACGTGTTGCTTTTCATTTCTTAATTTCTTAACACGGGGGGCTCTCAGCAGCTGGCGCCGGGGACGTTTTGTGTCATGGCTTTGACGGCATGGAGCGCGGACCTGAGCCCAGAGAAAGCTCTCCATAAACGCCTGCCGATCGCTGCGGACCAGAACGCTCTCGTTTGTATGTGCCGGTTTTTGGTGAGGGAGCGAGATGCCGAGGGCCCAGCTGGGTGGAGAGGAAGTGTGCACAGCGCCTGCTTCCAGAAGCCAGAGCTCACAGCCCCCCAGCCTGCCCCGTCGGGGATCCCGCCCCCCATCCCCTGAGGAGCTCCTTTCAGCAGGTTCCTCCAAGGTTTATTAAGGTTCTGTATGCGTTTCTTAAGAAATGAGCCTGTTGTTAAACGTTATCCCACAGCTAAGCAAGGCCCACAAGGAAAATGGAGTGGGGCAGAGGCACTGGAGAACTGAACCAGGCGGGAGGCCCTGATTCTGGGTTTTGGAAGAAAAGGCACAGCGTGGGGGAACGCGGCCTGCCACCAGGGCCCCAGGAGGCAGGCCCCACCTCGCAGTCCTTGGGGGGCTTCAGGAATCCATTAAGTCCTGCGGGGTAAAGAAACCTTTGCATTCCCCCCGGGGGTTCTTGTGCTTATTGGAGACTTAGCCTGCTTTGGGGGGAGGGGACAAACTGACATCCCCAGTTTTAAGTCAGTGAGGTCTCAGAGGCATCCCTTAAAATGAGGAAGAATGATGAGTTCATAGTGTCCCAAAGTCACACAGCGGATGACATCCCTTGATGCAGAAATTGCACTGCCTGCCACACGCCTGGGTGACACGGCGGCCAGCCTTCAAACGGGCTTTCAAAATCGATTAATGCAGAGCTTCTGGCCAACACACAGGCAAGAAGAGGGAAATGAACAGAAAAGCAGCCGGTTACCCCCACCCCACTGCTAATGAGACTTGTCCGTGCACCCCAAGTCTGTCCCGGTCTACCGTGTCTGGGCGCAGTTCTGAGGGTGTCTTAACCAATTACTGGTGATTGGATCATTCAACGTGCACAAGGCGAAAAGGCTCTCCAGTCTGCAGCTGGTGCACGAGCTTTTCGCCTCCGTGGCAAGAAGCTAGAGATGGTCTCCGAGCACAAAGGTTCCCAAATTCCAGTCACTGTTACTTTCAGAGACTGGGTGAAGTATTTCCATCACAAATGTGTAGGAAACCTAAAACATGAGAAAAACACGGCTGGTATTTGCTGGCGCCTGTAGTAGAGAAAGTGAAAAGAAACGCCCACCAGCCTCCAACCCCAGCACATTCATTTAAGACTCTTTTTCACAATTGATCATTAAAAGAGAGGTGTGCTACAGGACTCTCTCCTTAGAAGGAAAATTGGTATATTTTGAGATGTTTTGCAGCATTGTCCTCCTGGCTCCCTTGTCTTGCACAGATGCATGGAAAATGTGTCTCAGTGTTTTTAAGTTTCAAGTTCTCGCGGGCCTTTCAAACAGGCATGAGCTGGCCTGCGGGAAATCACTTAAGCTGGCGGGCCCGTGGCTCAGGTCCTGGGAGCCCTGGCGGGGAGCGGGGAGGCTGCCTGGGCGCTGCCCACCCTGGCCAGACCCCGCTGTCCCCCGCCGCCGCGCCTGGGATGCCCGCCCCCGCCGTGCGCCTGCCTGGGCTGGGCCTCTCTTTGCTTCTCTTTCCTCTTCTCGGCTGCGCACCTGTGTACACTAAATAAAACCCCGAGTTCCTCTTCCCTTTTCTCTGCTCGCATCCCCACCTCAGGTCCTCACCACACCACCCTTTGCAGCCTCTAGCCTTTTCCATGACACAGCACCTCGCAGAGGCCCACATCTTCCCAGGGCCCCCGTTGGAGAGCCACGGAGCCCGTGCACCGAGCTCGCTCTTGGCCTCATGGGGCTCCAGGCTCAGCGCCTCACCCCATCAGGGCCATCTAAGGGTTCGGGTTAGTTTTGGTTTGGGACCTGGCATCTCATAGGTGATGAAATTGTAGCTGTTTTCATTGGTTTGGTTTGATTGATTGGGGTGAAATTCACATGACAAAAAGGTCACCATTTTAAAACAATTCAGAACAAAATTTAGCACATTCGCAGTGTGTGGCAACCAGCACCGGCATGTGGTACGAAAGCATTTCCGTCCCCCAGAGGAAAACCTCATACCGGTCACCCCTCTCCTGGCAACCTCTAGCCTGGCTCCTGTCCCTGGCTTGCACGCTCTGGACATTCATGGCAGTGGAATCACATGGCATGTGGTCTGCCTTGCCCTTTTCATTCCGTGTGATGTTCTCGAGGTATATCATGTCGCAGCAGGGTCGGTACTCCTCCCCAGTTGTGGGTTAACAGCGCCGTCCTACGGGTGAGACGTCTGTATTCCAGGGCTCGCTGCCTTTGTCGGTGCAGGGCTGCTGGGACCGGGAAAGGCCCAGGGCAGGGAGAGGTGGACAAGCCGTAGCTTGCTCAGTGCCGGGATGCAGCAGACACAGGGGCACCTCCCAGGGCCCTTCCTGCACCCTGCTGAGCCCCAGGGCAGCTCCGTCGTGTGGGGGACTGAACCTCAGAAGGCCCCCGTGTGGGAGAGCCAGGCATCTATGGCCAGCCCTCCCGCACTGCTCCTGAGAACCGTACAGTTAATTACAGCCAGCCCTTGATTACCTGAGTAACGGGATCAGAATAACATAGAGCTAGTTGAAAGGTGGGGCTGCACGGGCGGTAGGATAGGAGGGTCCATTCCAGGAGAAAGCTGCTGCTTTCTCAGTTACGGGGAAGGAGACCCTCTGTGAGTCTCACTTCCTCCTCTCTCTCTCAGAAGCCTGACATGTAATTGGATGTACACACCTACTTGGCTGCCAACATAGCGGAATGCTCAATTACTGTATTTTAACCGACCTGCGCCCTGCTGTCCCTTTGGCA
The DNA here is from genome assembly GCA_032199065.1 of Smutsia gigantea. Taxonomy (NCBI): domain Eukaryota; kingdom Metazoa; phylum Chordata; class Mammalia; order Pholidota; family Manidae; genus Smutsia; species Smutsia gigantea. Next base: position 214,483 of record JAVSCE010011040.1, read on the forward strand.
AGCGCTGCAGGACAGAAAGCCCGACTGGTTTGAATCTCACTCCTGTGCCCGCCTCATGCGTGTGGGAAACACTCGTTATAACAATAGTGGCAATAAGTGCGCCAGAGGTAGGCATCCTGCTTTTTTCCAAAAACATCTCCATTATCTGGTGACGTGACCACTAGACACACAGGAGGGCAGATGGAACAAATGGGGCGTCTGGAGCCCCACAAACTGGGCCGTCAGTCCCAGACAACTGAGAGCCGGTTGCTGTCGCTCTGCCGCGCTTGCCCCTGCGTCATCTCCTGAGCGAGCAGCGGGGCTGACTAGCAGGATGCTGCTCTTATTTCCCTGCCCAGTTCAAAACTGAAAGCCACTGTTGTGTCCTGCCGTTTTCCAACACCGGCATCTGAGCGTTCCCTCCTCCCGGGAAGCACAGCCTAGGCACAGCGACCCTAGATTAGGTCATGCACGACCGGAGCAGGACCACAGAGTCGGTGGAGGGCTTTCCCAGCTCTTCTGTGCCGCAGCAGCCCCTTCTCAGCCGCGGCCTGGCCCCCGCCCTGGCCGTCTGCAGTGGGTTCGTCCTCCATCCCTGCTGCTGAATGAGTGCCCACTGCGCGCCAGCCACCCGCAGCACAAGCCCGCTGCCCTGCTTCACCAGCGGCGTGGCGTCTGAAGGGCGGCTTGTGAAGTCACCCTGAGCTTCCCATCCCCTCCACGGAATGCTGGCTGGAACTGGCTCATCCATTTCCAAAGACTGGAGTGGGCTCTCCTTCATACTGCAGATGTGGCAGTGGCCCCAGGAAGGGGCACAGGGCACAAGTTACTTGTTGCCATGACACTGATGCTATGTCGGGAGCACTAGCCTGTGAGGAGCTGCCCCCCCACCGACAGCATGCAGGACCAGCTGGCTTTCCTGCGTTTCACCCGGATGGCTTGTAAGGTGGTGTGTGCCATGAGGGTCTGTCCCTGCAGGGTCAGCAATTGGAGGGACGCATGTCCTAGACTCCTAGTCCCTGAGTGATGGAGCATACGAGATAGATTGGTGCTGGGAACTGAACCGCAGACAGCAGACCGGGCTGGGTACAGAGGAAGGGCGCGTGATCGCGTCAGCAGGCTGTCACCGCGAGAACAGCACCCCGCGTGCGGAGATAAAGGTCTTCACTGCTGAAGGGAGGGGACTAGAATGAGGGAAACAGCCAGTGCTTACCCACTGGAGATCAACCACTTTATAAATATTAAATGCCTTGCAGGGCCTCGGGCGTACAGGGAAATAGGAGGTGGGCCGCTGCCCAGAGGGTCGTCAGCAATGCGGCAGACACAGAGAGATGCTGACAGTACCAGCTGGGTGAGTTGCAGGCCAGAAGTCCAGTGGAGGCTGAAGACAAATCTCTGCATTCTGTTAATGATACGAGGCTCTAGGCAGAGTTTGCCCCCACTGCTGAGGGCCACGCTAAGTAATAGTGAGTAAGCGCCTACTGTGTACTTGCAGCAACCTTAGGAAGTGCTGTGTGCCCAGTTTTACAGACCAGTGAATGGGGGCCCAGAGAGGTTAAGCAACATGCCCGAGGCCACAGAGCAGCAAGTGGAAGGTCTGGATTCAAACCCAGGACTCACGTCAGGAGCCTATCCTCTCCACAGGAAACAGACGGAAGCCATCAGCTCTGTGTCTCCACGGCCACCTTTTGGTGTGACTTTCTCTTTCCTTTGAGTAGAGTGGGATTCTGGCGATCCTTCCCCCGCGGCCCATCTTTTTTGGTGGGAATGTTGTCACTTCACACCCGCAGGCACAGCATATCTGAACCTCTCGAGGGCAGGCGCCGCATCCTCCTTGTGTGTGGGGTGCCCTGCGCGTGGAACCCCGCACACCCAGCTCTCCGAGTCTGCGACCGAAGGGGCCTTTGGACACGGCCGCCCCGGAGCCCCCAGGCCCTCTTTCCTCCTTCCTCGTGCCGAGGTCCGTCCCCCAGCTGATGTCTGAGGAAGTACAGGCCCGGCCCCAGGCCTTGAACACCTCAGATTAAAATAAGGAAGTCTGAGGTCTGCATGAAAGCCGGGTCTCTGCTTCCTGCCCAGCGTTCCCACCAGACCTGAAGGCCTTTGGAGAAGGAGGCGCAGGGAGCCCCGTGCAGCCCCAGGAAAGCCAGAGCCTCCTGCCTCCTCCTCCTCGGGGCCTCCCGCTGCCGGAGGCGAGCGCCCTGGTCTCAGGAGTCCTTGTGCTCCGATGCGGGGGGAGCTGGAAAGAAAGCTGGCGGCGGCAGCACCCCACCCCGCAGCAGGCACCCTCCGCCCGAACGGAAACCCTGGAACTGCGTCTCGTAGATACTGACCTGGTTGCTTGCAATCCTTGGCAGTTATGGTCAGACACCGAGTTATTGCCAAAGGTGTTTGGAAGTGTTACTTCATTTGCCTGTCCCATGATGTTTCTAAAATAGGCGGCTCCACAACCAGAGATGCGTTTTAAGCTGATGGCCACACCGATTCTGTGAATTTTTGGGGGTGTCTCATAGGCACGTAGTGGGAGAGACCAGTGCTCGTGGCACGTGCTGTTCCCTGCGGAGGGGCCTCTACGGTGGCTGCGGGGCCACCCTGGGCCCCAGAGGGAACCTCACCTGCAAGCACAGGTTCTCACCGAGCCCCCGCGCTGCATTCCCCCGGCAAATCCTTGTGCCTCCGCCTCGCATGCTGCTCACCTTTAAAAGGTGGGCCAGCCGGCTGTCGTCCGCCCTCCGCCGCCACTGCTCCCATCTGCTGCCTCTTCTCACACCACCCCGTCAGGCCCCCTTTCGCCACCACCTTCTCTCTGCTCCGAGCATCCCTGAATATGTCATGTGTCTAAGCCTCCCTGGCCCTTCTTTTTATTCTCCTGAACCTTCTTACAAGTCAGTTTCCTCCTTTCTCTTACTTTTCTGTCTTCCAAGGCTGGTAATGCTTGTTTACACAAATGGGCAAGTGAATGAGTCAGTGAGTAAATGAGTGAGGAGTGGATGAATGAGGGAGTGAATGAGTGTGCAAATGAAAGGGTGAATGACCAAGTGCATGAATGAATGAATGAGTGAGAGACTGAATGAGTGAATGAGTGAGTGAATGACCAAGTGCATGAATGAATGAATGAGCCAGTGAGTGAGTAGGGCCCCCCGCTCCCCACCTCAAGGCTCCTCAGAAGTGTCCTTATGACCAGCCCCTGCAGACACCCCCCCAGATGTCCCCTGCCACATGCCCTTGGGCTCCAGTGCCAGCCAAGCCAGATGAGAAGGTAAAGGGGTGATTTAAGATCTGAGTGTGGCCTCCCACGGAACCTTCCAGTCTCGTCCTTGGCTGCTTTCTGATTGGGACTCTCCTTTGATGGCACTGGTGACCTTTTCTATGAAATGCAAGGGCCCAACCTTTTCACTTGGAAGATTCTTGGGGCTGCTGGGCTTCCCCTACACACTCCCACGCCAGCCCCAAGGCTCCCCAGAGCAGGGCTCTGCTTGTAAATGCTCCAGTTGAGGGTTCTGCCTTTCCCATGTCCAATTTCATCCCTTCCAAACTGCCTCCCCAGCTCCCCAAATCAAAAGTAACTCATGGTTTCCTCCCACCTTTCCTAGAATTGCATTTCCCTATAATTTAGGCACCAAAATGCACACTCTGGGTCCCACTTTGGGCGTGCCTTTGTGCAGCAGGAGTCCCAGGTCTCCAGGCCAGACTTGGAAGGAGACGTGTTCACTCACTCGGCAGAGGCGCGGCAGCTCACCAGGTGCCCGAGTGTGCCAGAGGTTCACAGATGAGTGGGACACAAGTCCTCCTCCCAGGGGCCTGCAGCTGGCACAGAAATGAGTGATGGCCAGAGTGAAAAGCACAAGAATGTTGGTCCGTGCGCGGCACACTGGCGGCATGTGGCAGGGAGCAGGCACTGCACTTGGGGAGGTGGGACACGACTCCCAGAGTGGCCACCAGCTGACCATCTCACTCGCTCTCAGCAAGTGCTTGGGTGACTGGCTATTTTTACCATCGTGTGACAATGGAAAGTTTTATCATAAAACCTTAGGTCATTAGAGCATTCGATGCAGCAAACATTTATTGAAAACCCACCATGCGCTGCATCGCGCAGCTGCAAACCGAGTCTCCAGACTGACGTGAGGAATTCAGAGAGGGGCCATGACTCTCCGAGTTTCCCCCAGCCCAAATGATAAAAGAGTAACCAAGACATTGAAGAGTATGCGACTGAAAAATAATCTCATGAGGCCCTCGGAAGAAGCAAAAGCATAGAGGGCCCCTGAACTGGACTCTGCCGGTGGTCTCACGACTTAACAGTGCCCGTGGCAAAGAGGGACTTGTTGACTAGGCTTCCAAGGCAGCGTTGGGAGAGCGCAGCATTCCGCTGTGGGAGCCCTGTGGCAAGGCTGCACTTCTCAGGAGGGACAGGGCGACCTCACTCCACGATGGGGGTCGGGCAGAGTGGTCCGGCCATGGCTCCCGGAGACCATCGAGCTGTCAGTTGGCTGTACGCTTGGCTCCAGAACCCAGGCGGAGCAAATGCTCATAAAGAGCCAGTGTGATAAATTGATACGCATTTCAGAACAATTTTAATGTCATTCCTAATCGTCCTTTTTTCAAAAGCTGCTGTGCAGTAGAAAAATGAGAGCTGGAGGGGAAAAGGCAAGTACCCTTTGGTAATGCAAGAGGCGTGTGCCCTTCCAGAGCACTTTGCCTCGGCACAAGTCAGAAGCCACTACGGAGAACTTGGGGGGGGGTGGGAGGGGGTGATGTTTCCCATGACCACCCCCTGCCCATGAACCCTGACTTCTACAGATGCTACCTCCTTTCCTAAAAGACAAGTTGCGACATTCTTACTCCACAGAAGTCATTTGGTTCATTGAAAGTCGATGTATCTTGAGAGGTTCCAGGTATAGATCTTACAGGTAGCCTGGGGGCCGAGGAGATGGGCAGTGCCCTGGGCTGATGGCTGAGAAGCTCCGCTGTAATGTGAGCCCGGGGGCCAGGCTGGCATTGGCATAATGAAGGCAAAATAAGAGAAGTATTCCAGTGGATATGGTGGAGGCTGGAGAAATGGTCAGAGATTGGCTGAAAAGTGAGAGGCACGGTCAGGATTTGGGGCAGGACCCTAGTGGCAGTGGGGTAGGTTGTCCTGCCTCTGCACTGCAAGCCAGGAGTGGCTGGGCACACAGGCCAGGGTGTAGTCGGCCGTCCACCGTCTCCTGGGCTGTGCCTCGTGTCCTCGTGGCCCTGCGAACCCCAATCATCCCCTTCCTTCACAACACTGCACACGGGCAGTACTTAGCCCTCAGTGATCGTTTGCTCAATCTGCTCTCGTATCCAGCAGAAAGGAACAGGGTGAAACAAGGCAGCGGCCCAGAAATCTGTGGCTGGGAACGTGACATCCTTAGAAGGCTTGGGTCTTATTGGTCATGTGTATCTGTACGATGGTTTTTCAGCTGCAAGTAACGGAAACAGAATCAGAGCTTTGTACATACCAGGGATTTTACTCTTCTCATCGGCCACAAACTTAATGGCTAGCTTGGCGCTGAAGTCCTTGTAGATCCTGTGCGGTCACAGAGTGTGGCCTTTGTCTTCTTGCTCACAAGATAGCTGCTCTGCCTTGTTGCAGCGCATCCACGTTCCGGGCAGGAAGACAGGGACAAAGCAAAGGCTCTTCCAGCCTGGTTCTGCCCCTGCTAAAGAGCCTTCCTAGATGTCTAGCCCAGAAACTTCGATTTGTGTCTCATTGGCCAGAACTGTGTCATGAAGCCCTTTAGCTGCAAGGGAGGCTGGGAATCATTTTCTAGACGGGCTCAGTAATGCTCCACACGAACCTGGGGCTTGGTTAGGAAGAGAGAATGCATGCTGGGCCGGCAGCTGGTGGTGTCTGCCACCACACTGTGAATTCAGAACGGTAATTGCCACCTTCAAAATATGTATCAGTGAAGCTCTCCTGATTGCTGTACACGTTAATTGATGGAAAATATTATCATCGTCGCATTTTGGTTGAATGAGCTGAGATAGACGGAGGTTTGAGAGTTAACTGGAATGCCAGGAGGAGCTGTGCAGGGGATTCCTGCTGCTTCCCCAAGCACCCTTTGTGTGGGAAGGAAAGGTACTGGGGTGGGAGAGGCACCTGGGAAGGAATGATTGTGGCCCTTCCCCTTAAAGCCTGGATTTTAGGGCTTAAACCCTGGATGCTTCATTCCTTTTCCAGACGGTAGATCATCCTTTTAAATAATCTTGTCCCCTTTTTTTGCCAGAAGTCCTTTCAATTAAGTGGAGGTTTCATTAGAATAATTAAATCCTCTATCTCAAGCCTCTCACTCCAGTCATCCAGGCAGATCAGCTAACCAGAGATGCATTTATTTATATGACTATTGACCCCTTTCTGGCTCCAGAGCTTTCAGAGAGAAGAGGAGTCTCTCCCACAAAGACAGCTCATTCCCAAAGGGCTTGACACTCTCTGGATTTGAAGTATTAGCAGCCTTGTTGTTTATTTTATTTTTAGGATTCGGTTTTTACATATTTACCCAACGAATATATATTATCTACCAAGAGAAAGGCCCCATGCTAAGTTCTATGGGGGATGCAGAGGTAAGACATATTTGGCAGCAGCTGAATGTCTCTGAACCTGTTTCCTCTTCTATAAAATGGGGCTGGTAGTAGTATCTACCTCATAGGGTTGCTGATTTTAGTGAGATAATCCTCATGGAGCATTTAGCATACTTCTGCCTGTAGCGGCTCCATGTATCTTTTCATAGACAGCTATTAGAGGACATGCTCCTTAAAAATGAGGGAATTCAACAATAAAGAGGAAGATGTGGGACCCAGGAAGCAAGGAGTCTAATTGGTTAGATTAGATGCTATGCTTAATAAACGTTAAATGTGATGAATGCTAGTTTAGTTAAAAATCAGATGATGTGTGGAGTCAGGGAAGGCAGAGCTGGCATCTCTGCCCTGCCACTTAGTGGCTGTGGGATTTCACCCCATTATTTAACTCTCTGATCCTACCTCCACATTATAAAATGGGAATAATCAAACCTACCTTAGAGAGCTCCTGTAAAGGTAAGCAAAGTGACGTTTGTGAAGTGCCTGGCACACAGCACTTCCTGCACATGAAGGGGTAAGTTACCAGAGAAGCAGCACACAGACAGAGTAGGGGAAGTGTGCAGAGGAGAGAGGTGACCATGTGATGCTTAATACTCAGATGCATCGTCCGTGACTCCAACTGTTGACAGGTTATTTTTACTAATATAAAAGTTATTCATTTTTATTAATTTAATAAGGCCTTTTTGTTAATTTATTAACTTTATTAATACAAGATTTACCAAGATAAAACACGTGTTATGCACAGCTAAACTAAAGTAGGCTTGTAATGAAAAAACATCAATTCCCAACCTGGCCATCACCATCCCCAGTCATGATTCCCAGAGGCAACTCTGATTTTGTGTGCTGTTTTTCTTCTGTCATTTACCTCCTTATTCCTAAATAATATGTTTACATTGCTGTTTACTGACATATCTGTTTTAAGACATTGTTGATTGATATACTGTCAGGTAGCAGAGCGTTTAGCTTCTCTACTAGTATTCCACTCCACATGCTTCCCCGTGTCCATTCTCTCCATTTAGATCACCGCTTCATGTGCTGCATGATCGGGTAAATATCGCTTCATGTTGAGGCAAGTGGTAGCTGTGATGGTGTTTCCTTTCCTTTTGTTTCCTGGAGTTAATATTGTCTCTCTTTTTTTTTAATTTTCATTTGCTGATTTTTTTTCAATACCGTTAATTTTTTTTCCCCATCTGACTCCCACTCCCGCCATTCGCCTAACAATATTATTTTCTCAAGTGCTGTGTATGTCAGACAATCCTTCCGTGTTTTGCTGTTGGCGCCCTCCAGCGGGCCCTCCGTGGTCCTGCCATCACCCTGGCCAGTCACTGTTGGCCGCCTCCCTCTCATCCAGGAACTTTCCTTGCTGCTTTGCTCAGTTAGATTCTCTGGACTCCATACCCTCCTCTTTACTGTTTCATTCCCTCCTTTTTATTTGTTTTATAGGAGCATATCCTCCGGTAGCTTCCTAAGGAGGGGTACCTGGAAGATAAATGTCTAGAGTCTTTGCCTTTCTGAAAGTGATACAATTCCATTCTCATACATAATAGTTTGGGTGGGTATAGACTTCTAGGTCAGAAAGTATTTTCCACCAAAACATGAAGGTGTTGCCTCATCGTCCCTTGGCTTCCAGTGTTGCCATTGAAGGTCTGATGCCAAACGGGGGTGGGGGGGGGGGGACTTTGCTTTCTCTCTAGAAGCTTTTAAGGTTTTCTCTTATTCCCTGGCAGCTATTTCATCATGATGTTCTGTGAAGTTCTTTTCCCAACTGTCCTGGTGGATCTTCTCTGATCTCTTAATGCATTTTAATTATTGGGCTGTGGTTCTTTTCCTCTTCCTCTGGACATTGTCTGCTTCCTACAAGTCCCTTGTGTCGTTTGTCTCTTTTGATCTCCTCCTTTCACGTGGTGACGCTCTCAGACATCACGTGATCCTTGGCTTTCTGTTCATTCTTAAGTGAGAGGCAGCTAGAAGGGTGGGTCCGAGTTCTGCCCAGCAGTCAGTGGGCCTGCCTGTAGATGAGTGGGCACCGGTCATGCTTGAATTACACACCAATAACTCGCCAACCAGTTGAATCACTTTTTTGAGGAGCAATAGTTGTTCTTTTTGACCTTGAGCCAAGATCGGCCATCGTAGAACTTGGCTTTAGTTCTGTCGTAAATTTGTCTGTTAAAATGATGTCTCAGGGAGCTTTTATACATACCCTTTCTGATTACAGCCCTTTCAAACGTAAACTTTTCTTGAAAAAGCGATTCCAGGGGCTATGGAGGAGTGGAAGTCAGAGAAACTTGGGTCCAAATCGTGCCCACCAGGTTAGCTGTACGACTTCGAGCTTCTCCCAGGTTTCATTTTCTTGACAATAACATGGCAATGATGATGAGAGTACTAACAATGCCCCTGTCTCAGAGGCTCCTGAGATTCACCAGTTATGCAGAGTAAAGTGCCTGGCACACAGCAAACTGTCACTAAGCATCAGGCTGCCAGAAGGTTACACGTGTCGGTCAGTCTCTGAGGACACATATCCTACACGCGTTCCCCAACCTTTTTTAAAACTTAGGACCAAGTTTTCCAGTGGGTAACCAAAATTCTAAGGGCAGAAATAGGAAGTTCAGCCTTGGGACTGGTTGTCTCGTGCCCCTACTTTTCCCAACCAATGTTCACATGTCAGGTAGTTATACAACCTGTTCAAATCTGTTTTCCCTTTCTTGCAATTAAAACCTTTCTTACAATTAATTTTTTTAAAGCCTTTTCTCCTGATTATAAAAGCACATGTTTCTCTCTCCTTCTTAAAATGCAAATGCAGAGAACTATAATGTCTCTCTGCCTTTGCTCACTGGCCTGGGACCGCCCTGCCGATCTTGGCTGGGGGGCTTGGCCCTGCAGCGGGCCCATCCCTACCCCCGCCCACAGTGGCTGGTGGCAGTGCAGCTGCCCCTGTCCCAGCCACAGAGCAGGGAGGCCAGAAGGAGGCCAAGGAGATGGTGTCCTCCAGAGAAGCATGTCGCTGCTGCCTCCCGGGGCCGAGGCCCTATAACAGCTCCGATCCGAGCTGACCCCAAGAGCAGCTTCTGTCAGCCCTGGGAGATCTGGCGTCACCTGCGATTAATCCTCAAAGCCAAACCAAGCAAGTTCCTGATTGAACAGTGGTGTCCCAGGGTCCCTGTCACTGCCGTGTGGAGCAGTAGGCTGTGGAGCACCTGCCTGAGGCCCCCCGTAACCCTCCCCGAGATCCCAGGGGCTGTCAAGACAGGTGTCAGGCCCGCCTCACCTTCTCAGGCTCTGTGCCCCACCTGCCCCCTCCCTGGACTCCCTTCCCCAGGAAACCCACATCCACAGCCAGGCCCCTGGAGCGGCTGAGCGGGGCAGTAACAACGGCCTTGCCAGCCACCGTCAGGAACGCCACTGTGGTATGTTCCTGGCTGAGCCCATGGTGAGCTGGGGGTTGAGAGACATAATTCACAGCGAAGGGAACTCTTCTGGGCTCAGGAGTGCGGTTTGCTGCTTTGGACCTAAGGAACTAGCGGCCAGTTGGGATGTCTCCAATCCTCAAGTGCTTCTATCAAAGACGAGTAAAGCGCTTCCAGCCGGGCCCCGTGCAGCCTGAAGGCGGCTTCTGCCCTTCTCTGCATTCCCCGGTCTCAGGACCCGACCAGTGGGGTGGGGGAGCTTCTCCCCCAGCAGCTCCTGGCCGTGGTCCGCCGCATCCCTGTGCCCTGGGGCTTCCTGGCCTTTCCTCCCCAGGCAGAGCATCTCTCTAATACTTGAGTGGGTTTCTCTCCAGCCCTCGCCCTTGCTCCAAGCCAGATCGCCTCCCGTTCCAGGTCCTGGCCACCGCAGCTTCACACCCAGAAGGCGGCTGGCTCGCGCAAGGACCAGCCCCAGCCCCAGCCCCGGAGAGTGACAGTCAGACCTCGACAACAGGAGAGCAGCGGCCATCTGGAACACCTGCCCCATGCCAGGTACTTCACCTGTGTTACCTCCTGTATGTCAAACAAAACAGGGGGTGAGGCTCACCTGGCCCCTGACCTCTGAACACCAACACACCAGGGTGAGGCCTTCGGTATCTGAATTCAGGGGATGCCACTCTGTTCATAAGACCTGTCTACAAAACCGTCATCCCTCGGAGTCGCTGTGAAGATTAAAGCGGGGGCTGGGCCGTGCCTGGTGTGCCAAAGCAGCCCCATGTGGAGGCACTTCTGGTCCGCTGGCAGGACCGCGCCGCCCCTTCCGCAGCCCTTGTGCCCTGCAGCAGGGGTCCATGCAGGCAGCTGTCCCTTCCCAGCAAAGTCTGAGTGCCTCCCAAGGGCAGGCATGCTGTGGGAACATGCTGCCCCGTTTCTAGCAGCGCCGGGTGCCGAGGGGTGCTCGCTCCAGGCAGCGGGCAGTGAGGAGTTCACGGTGTCAGGGCAGCGGCCCTGCTCCCGGCACGCTCACATCGGCTGTCAGCTGCGTGAGTTCCGCTTTGCCAGCGTTTGCTAAGCAGCTGAGGGGCACAGGGGCATTAATGATGGAGCAAGTTTAAACTAGACTAAGCCTGGGGCCCCAGCGTGTGAGGTAGAAGGACCACTTTGATCTCTGTTTTGGAAAAAAGGCTTTGCCCTAGTCATTTCCTGCTTCGTTTTTGTTTCTCTTCTTCCACCGGCAGGCCTGCCAAGGTGGCTACACTGGCCACCCTGGTCCCTGAAGGAAGCGTTTCCACTGCATGGGGCCCACTTGGAACACATGCCTAGTACAACTTCCTGTGTCCATGAAGGGCAGTGAGAAATGCTCTTTGGCCCGTCCATACCTGCTTGTCTTCCCACTGTGAGCTGCCATTTGTCTAATTCCCAACACACGCCTTTGGCACCCTCCCACTGAAAAAGCATAAGCTTATTAACACCTGATTCTCAGTTCTCTCGTATGTTCATTCTGCTTAGCTAGTCTTTGTGTTAGGTAGTTGCATTTGCTAGTCAGGAGGCTTTGGACAGCAAACAGTAACTGAACTTAAAATGGCTTAGAGCAAGGGCATTTATTATCTAAACATGAAGGAGTCCAGGGATGGGAGAGGTCCAGGGTTGATTAATTCAGTGCTCGGGAAGCAGCATCATCAAAGACCCAGGTTCTTTCCGTCTTCTTGCTCTACCATCCTGAGGGTGTTAGCATTTGTTCTCAGATGAGTCCTCAGGTCACAGGATGGCTGCGGCAACCCCCAGCATCACACACACCTTCACATGCTAACATCCAAAAGTTCAATGTCAGTGTTCCCACCTTGTGTGCCTGTCAAAGATCAAGAAAAAGCATCAGAATTGCCCCCAGCAGACTTTCCCTCAGGTTGTACGCCCATAAAATGCTTCACATGCTTATTAAACCACCAGTAGAAGCCAAACAAGATCCACTCTTTGCAGCTCAGAAGATGCCTGGCTTCCCTGAAGCAGGAGGCAGTCTGATTCCTGAAAAAATCTAGGATTCTCTAAGCAGGAAGAGTACGGGTGATATGGATAAACAGCAGCAGCATCTGCCACATGCTCAGTAATTCGTTGAATTAAGTTCTTACAATGTTGACTCTTTAAAAATAGTTTTTAAAAAGTACATTTTCCTTTGTGAGTGGAAATGATCGTACTGACTCATTGCCAGCGGGCATATTCATGTTGCGCTGAACCACAGACTCACCAAGTGACCCAGGCAGCTGTGCTCTGTGTCAGCAAAAGGGCTCGTAGAGGTCAGGACCTGAGTCTGTGAAGCCAAGTTCATGGGATGAGATGGGACTGAAGCTTCATTTTTAATCACTTTAAGTCAGTCATCATTCATAACAGCAAAGAGATTTTTTTACTCAAAGCTTTTTGGTTGCATGTAACAAAAGCCCGTCCATAACTTAAAATGGCTTAGAGCAAAGGGCATTTATTATCTAAATATGAAGGAGTCCAGGGATGGGAGAGGTCCAGGGTTGGTTAATTCAGTGCCCGGGAGGATCCAGTACCACGTGGCCATGCTTATAGGGACAGGAGCTGGAGTTAGGCGCCAAGAGAAATGACTCCTGCCACTTCTCATGGACCCAACCAAGCCTCCTCACTCAGTGGACCAGCTTCCTCTGGCTTCCTCTACCTTCGCCACCTTCATACCCTCCACCTGCCCTGACTCAGCTCCAGCCTCCTTGGCCAGCCTGAGGCCACCTCCCAGCTCAGTTTCCCAGAGCACATGCTCCTGTCCCACTGTCCCTGAGGGTACGTAGGAAATCCCCAGCCTGCGGCTTGGTCCTCCTTGAGCAGGTCAGCATACTGGCTAGAGGATTTATGTATCTAAGATGCCCAGGCTGGGCCTTCTGGGAGGACATGAGTGGGGAGGCAGATGTTGGATGTTGGCATGTCTACTGCTCCATGCTTGGCCTTGATCTTTGTCAATTTTTCTTTTTTTCTAAACGGGACAAGTAATGCATTGATCCATGCTTACTGTAAATACTAAAATAGCTCAGTGTCTTCTAGTCTTCCTTGACCACTAACCCCTGACCTCACTGCTCCTCCCAGATATAGTTACTATCATCAGGTCCTCCCAAACCTTCCCCCTTCCTCCCTCTTCCACACACACACACACACACACACACACTCACACACGCCTGTATAATTATAGTCTTGCTTTGTGTTGCATTACATAAGTAGTTTTATACTGTATTGTGGTGTCCTTTTCCTGACACCGTGTATGTGTCATTTTCCACACAACCAGTTCTCTGACACCAACTGAGTGTCCGACATCCATTCTGACACTGTCTAGAGTCAGCAAAGACCCTGCAGGTGAGGGCTCAGTCCCACCAGCCTTCAGTGCCAGGACAAGTACCAGGGTCCGTCCCCACCTATCACTACACAGCCGTAAAGCAGAGGTTCCTCATCAGGTTCAGTGATCTGCTGGAATGACTCACAGGCCTCAAGAAAATACTATACTTATTATTACCGTTTACTTTTAAAGAAAAAAATGAGCAGCCATATGCGGAGGTACATAGGGCAAGGTCCGGAATGCTCCAGAGTACAGTAGCCTCTGTCCCTATGGACTTGAGGTCTGCCACTTTCCCACTGCACCCCACTGTTTTAATGATTTTTTTTGGTATCATTAATCTACAGTTACATGTGCAACATTATGGGTACTAAACTCCCCACTTCATCAGGACCCCCCCACTTACCCCATTACAGTCACTGTCCATCAGCGTAGTGAGATGCTATAGAATCACTACTTGTCTTCTCTGAGTTGTACAGCCCTGCCCATGTCCCCACAACATTACATCTGCTAATCGTAATGCCCCTTTTTCCCCCTTGTCCCTCCCTTCCCACCCACCCTCCCCAGTCCCTTTCCCTTTGGTAACTGTTAGTCCGTTCTTGGGTTCTGTGAGTCTGCTGCTGTCTTTCTCTTTCAGTTTTTTTCTTTGCTCTTATGCTCCACATATGAGTGAAATCATTTGATACTTCTCTTTCTCCGCCTGGCTTATTTCACTGAGCATAATACCCTCTAGCTCCATCCATGTTGTTGCAAAAGGCAGTATTTGTTTTCTTCTTATGGCTGAATAATATTCCATTGTGTATATGTACCACCTCTTCTTTATCCATTCATCTACTGATGGACACTTAGGTTGCTTCCATTTCTTGGCTATTGTAAATAGTGCTGCGATAAACATAGGGGTGCATATGTCTTTTTGAAACTGGGCTGCTGCATTCTTAGGGTAAATTTATAGGAGTGGAATTCCTGGGTCAAATGGTATTTCTATTTTGAGTTTTTTGAGGAACCTCCACACTGCTTTCCACAATGGTTGAACTAATTTGCATTCCCACCAGCAGTGTAGGTTCCCTTTTCTCCACATCCTTGCCAACACTTGTTGTTTGTGTTTGGGATGTTGGCCATCCTCACTGGTGTGAGGTGATATCTCATTGTGGTTTTAATCTGTATTTCTCTGATGATTAGCGATGTGGAGCATCTTTTCATGTGCCTGTTGGCCATCTGAATTTCTTCTTTGGAGAAGTGTCTATTCATGTCCTCTGCCCATTTCTTAATTGGATTATTTGCTTTTTGTTTGTTGAGGTGCGTGAGTTCTTTATATATTTTGGATGTCAACCACTCATCGGATATGTTATTTATGAATATATTCTCCCATACTGTAGGATGTCTTTTTGTTCTACTGATGGTGTCCTTTGCTGTACAGAAGCTTTTCAGCTTGATATAGTCCCACTTGTTCATTTTTGCTTTTGTTTCCCTTGCCCGGGGACATATGTTCATGAAGAAGTCACTCATGTTTATGTCCAAGAGATTTCTGCCTGTTTTTTTCTAAGAGTTTTATGGTTTAATGACTTACATTCAAGTCTTTGATCCATTTTGAGTTTACTTTTGTTACGAGGTTAGACAGTAGTCCAGTTTTGTTCTCTTACATGTAGCTGTCCAGTTTTTCCAACACCAGCTGCTGAAGAGGCTGTTATCTCCCCATTGTATATCCAAGCCTCCTTTATCATATATTAATTTACCATATATGTTTGGGTTAATGTCTGGATTTTCTATTCTGTTCCACTGGTCTGTAGGCCTTTTCTTGTGCCAATACCAAACTGTCTTGATTACTGAAGCTTTATAGTAGAGCTTTGAAGTCTGGGAGCGTAATTCCCCGTGTTTTTTTCTTCCTTCTCAGGATTGCTTTGGCAATTTGGGGTCTTTGGTGGTTCCATATGAATTTTAGAACTATTTGTTCCAGTTCATTGAAGAATGCTGTTGGTATTTTTGATAGGGATTGTTTTGAATCTGTAGATTGCTTTAGGTAGTATAGCCATTTTGACAATATTTATTCTTCCTAGACAAGAGCATGGGATGAATTTCCATTTGGTAGTGCCCTCTTTAATTTCTCTTAGGAGTGTCTTGTAGTTTTCAGGGTATAGGTCTTTCACTTCCTTCGTTAGATTTATTCCTAGGTATTTAATTCTTTTTGATGCAATTGTGAATGGAATTGTTTTCCTGATTTCTCTTTCTGTTAGTTCATCATTAGTGCATAGGAAAGCAACAGATTTCTGTGTGTTAATTTTGTATCCTGCAACTTTGCTGAATTCAGATATTAGTTCTAGTAGTTTTGGAGTAGAGTCTTTAGGGTTTTTTATGTATAATATCATGTCATCTGCAAATAGTGACAATTTGACTTCTTCTTTACCAACCTGGATGCCTTGTATGTCTTTGTTTTGTCTGATTGCCATGGCTAGGACCTCCAGTACTATGTTGAATAACAGTGGGAAGAGTGGGCATCCCTGTCATGTTCCCAATCTTAGGTGAAAAGCTTTCAGCTTCTCACTGTTAAGTATGATGTTAGCTGTGGGTTTGTCATACATGGCCTTTATTATGTTGAGGTACTTGCACTCTATACCCATTTTGTTGAGAGTTTTTATCATGAATGGATGTTGAATTTTGTCAAATGCTTTTTCAGCATCTATGGAGATGATCATGTGGTTTCTGTTCTTCTTTTTGTTGATGTGGTGGATGAAGTTGATGGATTTTCGAATGTTGTACCATCCTTGCATCCCTGGGATGAATCCCACTTGATCATGGTGTATGATATTCTTGATGTATTTTTGAATTCGGTTTGCTAGTATTTTGTTGAGTATTTTTGAATCTATGTTCATCAGGGATATTGGTCTGTAGTTTTCTTTTTTGATGAGGTCTTTGCCCGGTTTTGGTATTAGAGTGATGCTGGCTTCATAGAATGAGTTTGGAAGTATTCCCTCCTCTTCTATTTTTTGGAAAACTTTAAGGAGAATGGGTGTTATTTCTTCTCTATATGTCTGGTAGAATTCAGAGGTGAATCCATCTGGCCCAGGGGTTTGTTCTTAGGTAGTTTTTTGATTACCGATTCAATTTCGTTGCTGATAATTGGTCTGTTTAGTTTTTCTGTATCTTGCTTGGTCAGTCTTGGAAGGTTGTATTTTTCTAAGAAGTTGTCCATTTCTTCTATGTTTTCCAGCTTGTTATCATATAGATTTTCATAGTATTCTCTTATTTTTGTATTTCTGTGGGTTCCATCATGATTTTTCCTTTCTCATTTCTGATTCTGTTTATGTGTGTAGATTCTCTTTTTCTCTTAATAAGTCTTGCTAGGGGTTTATCTATTTTGTTTATTTTTTCAAAGACCCAGCTCTTGGTTCATTGATTTTTTTCTATTGTTTTACTCTTCTCGATTTTATTTATTTCTTCTCTGATCTTTATTATGTTTCTCCTTCTGTTGACTTTGGGCCTCATTTGGTCTTCTTTTTCCAATTTCAGTAATTGTAGCTTTAGACTATTCATTTGGGAATGTTCTTCCTTCTTTAAATAGGCCTGGATTGCAATATACTTTCCTCTTAGAACTGCCTTTGCTGCGTCCCATAGAAGTTGTGGCTTTGTGTTGTTGTTGTCATTAGTCTCCATAAATTCTTTGATTTCTGTTTTGATTTGGTTGTTAACCCATTGATTAATTAGGAGAATGTTAAGTGTCCATGTATTTGTGAGCCTTTTTGTTTTCTTTGTACAATTTATTTCTAGTTTTATACCTTTGTGATCTGTGAAGTTGGTTGGTAGGATTTCAATATTTTTGAATTTACTGAGGTTCTTTTTGTGGCCTATTATGTGGTCTATTCTGGAAAATGTTCCATGTGCACTTGAGAAGAATGTGTATCCTGTTGCTTTTGGGTGTAGAGTTCTGTAGATGTCTGTTAGGTCCATCTGTTCTAGTGTGTTGTTCAGTGCCTCTGTGTCTTTACTTATTCTCTGTCTGGTTGATCTGTCCTTTGGAGTGAGTGGTGTGTTGAAGTCTCCGAAAATGAATGCGCTGCTTTCTATTTCCTCCTTTATTTCTGTTAGTTTTTGTTTCACATATGTCGGTGCTCCTGTGTTGGGTGCATATATATTTAAAATGGTTATATCCTCTTGGTGGACTGACCCCTTTACCATTATATAATGTCCTTATCTCTTGCTACTTTCTTCATTTTGAAGTCTATTTTGTCCAATACAAGTACTGCAACAACTGCTTTTTTCTCCTTGTTGTTTGCATGAAATATCTTTTTCCATCCTTTCACCTTTAGTCTGTGTATATCTTTGGGTTTGAGGTGAGTCCCTTGTAAACAGCATATAGATGGGTCTTGCTTTTTTATCCATTCTATTACTCTGTGTCTTTTGATTGGTGCATTCAGTCCATTTACATTTAGGGTGATTATTGATAGGTATGTACTTATTGCCATTGCTGGCTTTAGATTCGTGGTTACCAAAGGTTCAAGGGTAGCTTCTTTACTCTCTAACAGTCTAACTTAACTCTCTTGTTAAGCTATTATAAACACAGTCTGATGATTCTTTATTTCTCTCTTCTTCTTCTTCCTCCTCCATTCTTTATATACTAGATGTTTTATTCTGTACTCTTTTACATTTCCTTTGACTGTTTTTGTGGATAGTTTATTTTACTTTTTGCCTTTAGTTAGTATTTGGATGGTCTGCTTTCTTTGCTATGATTTTATTTTCTCTGGTGATGTCTTTTTAGCCTTAGGAGTGCTTCCATCTTGAGCAGTCCCTTTAAGATATCCTGTAGAGGTGGTCTGTGGGATGCAAATTCCCTCAGCTTTCTCTTCTCTGGGAATTGTTTAATGCCTCCCTAAAATTTAAATGATAAACATGCTGGATACAGTATTCTTGGTTCAAGCCCCTTCTGTTTCATTACGTTAAATATATCATGCCATTCTCTTCTGGCCTGTAAGGTTTCTGTTGAGAAGTCTGATGAGAGTATGATGGGTTTTCCTTTGTAGGTGATCTTTTTTCTCTCTCTAGCTGCCTTTAATACTCTGTCCTTATCTTTGATCTTTGCCATCTTAATTATTATGTCTCTTGGTGTTGTCTCCCTTGGGTCCCTTGTGTTGGGAGATCTGTGGGCTTCCGTGGTCTGAGAAACTATTTCCTTCCCCAGCTGGGGGAAGTTTTCAGCAATTATTTCTTCAAAGACACTTCCTATCCTTTTTTCTCCCTCTTCTTCTTCTGGTACTTCTATAATGCGAATTTTGGTCCGTTTGGATTGGTCACACAGTTCTCTTAATGTTCTTTCATTCTTAGAGATCCTTTTATCTCTCTCTGTCTCAGCTTCTCTGTATTCCTGTTCTCTGATTTCTATTCCATTAACAGTCTCTTGCACCTCGTCCATTCTGCTCTTAAGCCCATCAATCGCTTGTCTGATTTCTGCACTGTCTTTCCTCACTTCCTCCCTTAGCTCTTGTGTATTTCTCTGTAGATCCATCAGCATGGTTATGACTTTTATTCTGAATTCTTTTTCAGGCAGATTGTGTAAGTCTATCCCATCAGGCCCTCTCTCTGGGGTTGTCTTGGTAATCTTTGTCTGTACCATATTCCTCTGTCTTTTCATGGTATTAGAAGTGGTTGCTGGTAGGTGCCATGTGTGTCAGCTTGGAGAACAAAGTCCCTTCCTCCTTGTTGTTCTCCTTTCCCTTCTCTGGGGCCTGAACTGGTTTCTTGTACACCAGGAGGCAGTCTCTGGGATAATCCCCAGAGCTGCCTGCATGCGGGGTCGCCCTCAGCCTAGCCTATAGCACTGCAGGGGTTTGAAGTCTCGCTGAGTGCCTTCTGGTCCCCTTGGTGCTTTCCAGCCCTTGTTGTGGGTTCTGGGGTCCTTCCTGCTTAGCTGCGCGCCAGCTGGGAGTAGAATCTATGAGGTTGCTGTGGGCGGGGCTGCTCCTCCTCTGTTCCGCTGCAATGGCCGACCCCAGACTCTTTGCAGTGCTGGCCAGCCGGGGGGGTAACGAATGGCAGGCTGCTGATCTCTGTGGAAGCCTCAGCGCGGCTGCTTTTCCCGGCTGCTGGCCAGGGGATCCGAAATTCCCCAAGACTCCCAGCCTGCTAGGCTGAGTGCGCTGAGACAATTTTGTTCCACTGTTGAGCCTTTGTCTCTTAAAGACTTAAAAAAAAAGCGCCCACTTTTCTTTTGTCCCTGGGAGCCGGCTGAAGGGACCCACTTGCAGTCTCCATCTCGTATCCTGCCCTTCTGTTTCTCTGATCTCCGATACACCACGCGATGTGTGTCAGTGCTCCTGGCACAGATCACCAGGGCTGGTTATTTGGCAGGCCTGTGCTTCCACTCTCTCCCCGCTCTGAATCTTTTCCTCCTGCTGGTGCGCTGGGGTGGGGGGGTGCTCGGGTCCCACCGGGTCACGGCCTTGTATCTTACCCACTTCATGAGGCGCTGAGTTCTCGCAGGTGTAGCTGTAGCCTGGCTGTTGTACTGTATCTTCTGGTCTCTTTTTTAGGAATAGTTGTATTTGTTGTATTTTCACAAATATATATGGTTTTGGGAGGAGATTTCCACCGTCCTGCTCACGCTGCTATCTTCCCAGAACTGTTTAAGGATTTTTACCATGGCTTCAGTACATAGCCATGGTCAGTTAAACCAGTTGCTACCTGTGACTGAACTCAATCTCCAGCCTGTCTCCCCTCCCCAGAAGGTTATGACCCTATTGCCACCAGTTGGTTTTTTTGGCAACCAGCCCCTATCCAGAAAATACCTAGAGGCCGCTTAGCCAGGAGTCGTCTCATTACTCCACAGAAGACACCCCTCACTCAGATCCCAAGTTTCAGGAGCTCTATGCCCAGAGCCACAGCAAACACCAAATACAACTATTATTATAACAAATGTTTATATTCTCAAATTTACTGTTTAAAAAAATATGTATTGAGATGTTTTCTTGCAACCACATCCCTTTAAAATTCCACCGTATGAAAGGATTATATAATACCTTTTGATGAATGTTTAGGTTGCTTCCATTTTTTCCTATTTAGAAACAATGCTAAATGTGCAAGGAAAAAGGGGGAAAATTAAATATCCATCAGTAGGGAAATGGATAATTATGGTATATTGTTGCAATGGAATAAAATTGGTTAATTGAAATTCAGAGGTTGTCAGCTTAGATTAAAGTAACAACAGAAAAATCATCCATATGTTGTATTCTGGAAAAAACTTAGGTTCAAAGCTACAAAGAGGTTGAGAGTAAAAGTATGGAAAGACATACTATGCTAACAATAATCATAAAAGAGCTAGACAAAATAGACTTAAAAGAAAAATGTTACTAGAGATAAAGACGACATTTCATAATGACGAAAGGGTCAGTGCACCAGGAAATTATAACAATTGTTAAGTACATATGCACCTAACAACTAAGACCCAAAGTACGTGAAGCAAAATCTAACAGAACTGAAGGCAGAAATCCACAATTCAACAATAACAGTTGGACGTTTTATACACTACTTTCAATCATAGATAGAACAAGTAGACAGAAGATCAACAAGGACACAGAAGACTTAAACAACACTATGTACAAACTAGATCTAACAAACATCTACAGTACACTTCACCTAACAGCAACATAACACATTTTTCTCAAGCACATACCTGGAATATTCTCCAAGATAGATCATATCTAGTCCATAGAACAAGCTTCACTAAATTAAAAAGGATTGAAAAATGCAAAGTGTTTTATTCTAACCACAGTAGAATTATTATAATTATAATTATATTTTATATATATAATATATATTATTATAGATTATAATTATGATTAGAAATCAGTAACAGAAAGAAATTTAGGGAATTCACAAATATAGGGAAATAAACATCACACTCCTAAATAAGTAATGGGTCAAAGAAGAAATTAGAAAATTTGCTTTGAGATGAGTGAAATGAAAATGCAACATACCAGAATTTGAGATGTAGCTAATGCAGTGCTGAGGGAAATTTATAGCCATAAATGCTTATATTTAAAAAGATCTCAAGTCAACAACCTAACCTTCTACATTATGAAACCAGAAAAAGAAGAGCAGAAGGAAGAAAATAATAAACATTAGTACATAAATTAATAAGTTAAAGAATAAAAAAGCAATAGAGAAAATCAATGAAACCAAAGGTTGTTTCTTTGAAATATCAACAAAACTGACAAACCTTTAGCTATACTGACCAAGAAAAAAAAGAGAAGACTCAAATCTCTAGAATCAGAAATAAAAAGACATTACTGCCATTCTTACAGAAATAAAAAGCATTATAAAGGAATACAAACAATTGTTTCCAGTAAATCAGATAACTTAGATGAAATGGACAAATTTCCTGAAAGACACAAACTACCAAAACTGACTCAAGAAAAATAGGGAATTTGAGCAAACCTATAACATGTAAAGAACTAGTAATTTAAAACCTACCCACAAAGAAAATGCCAGGCACAGATGTCTTCACTGGTGAATTCTACCAAACAAAAGGAAAAGAGAACATTTCCAAACTCATTTTGTGAGGCAAATGTTACCCCAATATCAAAACAAAAGACATCACAATTAGAGAAAAAAAACTACTAATATCTTTCATTACTATAGCTACAAGTCCTCAAAAATATATAGCAAAACAAATCCAACAACAGAAATAGAAAAGCAATAAAGAAAACCAATGATATAAAAAGACTTACACACCTTGACTGAGATTTACATAAAGGATGCAAGGTTTGTTTAATACCTGAAAATTAATTAATGTAATATACCATATTAATAGAGTCAAAACCAAAAACTACATGGTGCTGTCAATGGATGTAGAAAAAGCATTTGGCAAAATCAAACATCCCTTCAGGACAAAAGTACTCAAAAATGTAATGGAATAATGTATAGGAACTCCCTCAACCTGATAAAGGATATCTAAAACACACACACACGCACACACTAAAACCAACATCAGACTTAATGGCGAAAGACTGGACGCCCTTCCAATAAGATCAAGAACCAGGTAAGAGTGCTTACTTTTTGTCAGTTCATTTAACATTGTGCTGGAGGTTCTAGCCAGAGGAATTAGATAAGAAAAAGAAAGGAAAGGCATCCAGATAGAAAAGAGAAGTAAACAATCTCTAATTGCAGATGACATTTCTTGTATAAAGAAAACCATAAGGAATCCACTAACAATTAGGGCTTATAAATGATTTTAGTAAGAAACCACTAACAATTAGGGCTTATAAATGATTTTAGCAAGGTTATAGGATAAAAGATTGATATATAAAAATCAAGTGTATATCTATATGCAAGCTATGAACATTCTGCAAAGGAAATTAAGAAAACAGTTCAAATTTAGTGTCATCAAAAAGAATAAAATACTTAGGAATGAATTTAGCAAAAAAAAAGTATGACACTTGTACACTGAAAACTGCAAAACATTGCTGAAAGAAACTAAAAATCTAAATAAATGGAAAGACAACCCCTACTTATGTATCGTAAGTTAATGTTTAGATTGCAATCTCCAAATTAATTAACATAGTCACATGACTCAGTATCAAAATCCCAGCTACCTTTAATTGTTGTTTTTTGCAGATTTTGACAAACTGATCCTTAAATTCATATGGAATTGCAAGGGCCTGTGAAGAGCCAAAACAACATTATAAAGGAGGAACAAGGTTGGAGGACTCATACTTCTCAATTTCAAAACTTGGTACAAATCTACAGTAAATAAGACAATGTGGTACTGGCATAAGCATTGACATACAGATCAGTGAAATAGAATTAAAAGTCCAGAAAATAAACACTCATATGTGTGGCCAGTTGATTTTTGACAGAAGTACCAAGGCCATTCAATGAGGGAAAGAATAATCTTTTCCACAGACTATGCTGGGACGTCTAAATATCCACATGGAAATAAACACAGTTGGACCCTTACTTCATACCGTACAAAACAATTAACTCAAAGTTCACCATATGCCTACATGTAAGAACTGAAATTTCAAAACTTCTAGGAAAAAAAATGGAAGTATATCTTCATAACCTTGAGTTAGGCAGTGGTTACATACACACCAAAAGCGCAAGTGAAAAAAGGAAAAATAAATAGACTACATCAAAACTAAAAATGCCTGTGCTTTTCACTTTAAGAAAGTGAATGAACAAAATGGGAGAAAATATTCACAAATCATATACATTACATCCAGAACACAAAGAATTCCTATTATTGACAATTCCTACTGTCAATGATAAAGACAAAACTCAATTTAAAAATGGACAAAGGATTTTGTCATCAAATGGCCAGTATGCAAGTGAAAGGATGCTCCACATTAGTCACTAGAGAAATAAAAATAAAAATCTCACCGAGATTCCACTTCCCACCTGCTCAGATGTCCGTAATTTTTAAAATACAGCCAATCACAAGTGTTGACAAGGATGTGGATAGGTCAGAACCCTCATACATGGCTAGCAGAAATGTAAAACCGTGCAGTCACTTTGGCAAACAGCTTGGCAGTTTCTCAAAACGTTAAACATAGACTTACCATATGGCAGAGCAATTCCACTTCTCCTTGTCTGCCCAAGGGAAATAAAACATATGTCTAACC
The DNA here is from genome assembly GCA_032199065.1 of Smutsia gigantea. Taxonomy (NCBI): domain Eukaryota; kingdom Metazoa; phylum Chordata; class Mammalia; order Pholidota; family Manidae; genus Smutsia; species Smutsia gigantea. The sequence goes on from JAVSCE010011040.1 coordinate 238,404, forward strand.
GAAAAGTGTACATGCATCTTTGTAGCAGCATAATTCATAACAGCCAAAAAATAAAAACAACCCAAATGTCCCTCAGTGGCTGGATAGACAAGATGTGGTATATCTATACGATGAAAAATTATTTATCAGTTTAATGTGGTTTACCCAAGGTTCCCCATGGGTGAAACCTGGAAATGTTAAGTGGAAGAAGCCAGTCACAAAAGACCGCATATTGTATGATTCCATTTATATGAAAGGTCCAGAACAGGTAAATCTGTAGAGACAGAAAATAGGTTAGCAGTTGCCTATGGCTGGAGAGACAGGTATTGGAGGGAAATGGGGAGGTATTTCTAAAGGGTGCAGTTTCTTTTGGGGGTGATGAAAATGTTCTAAAATTAAGTGTGATCATTGGACAACTTCATGAATATAATAAAAATCATCTACTTGTACATTTAAAAAAATGAATTGTATGGTGCATGAATCTTGTCTCAATAAAGCTGTTTTTTAAAATGAATGATTTAGATGTATATGTATCAACCTAGATAAATCACAAAAATGTAGAGAAAAAAAAAAGTTGAAAAAGGAAACAAGGAAACACACAGTCCGACACCTTTTGTATGAAATCGTTGAACAGTATATAGTATGTATTGTTCTTGGAAAGAAATACTTAGTAAGATACAAAGACTTGAATATATTCCAACTGCAAAATTTTCCCTCTCCCTAAAAATATATTTTTTTAATTTTATGGCTTATCTGGCCATTTCTTATTTCTTAGAAAGAAATATATATAATCATACCCCTTCCTTCCTTAAATAAAAGGCAACATACCATACATGGTTTTCTCTACATTTGTTAACTTACAGTGTAGTCTAGAGATCACTGTAGAGGAGTTGATAGAGCTGTTCTGTGGGGACCTTTTACTGACCTTCTTGGGGTTTGCATCGAAAAGGAGGAGGGCCAGCGATGGATGACTACATGGAGACGCTCAAGGACGAGGAGGACGCCTTGTGGGAGAACGTGGAATGCAACCGGCACATGCTAAGCCGCTACATCAACCCTGCCAAGCTCACCCCCTACCTGCGCCAGTGCAAGGTCATCGATGAGCAAGATGAAGATGAAGTGCTGAATGCTCCCATGCTGCCGTCCAAGATCAACAGGGCAGGTAATGCAGGAGCCACTCAGGAAGGAAAGGGGGCCAGGCCGTTGTGGCAGCTTCAGGAAATACCCTTCGGTTTGCTGTGCTAAATGAAATTCCTCTAGATCAGGAATTTTTTACCTGGGGTCCATAGACCTCTGCCCACCCCTGCCTCCCAACCCAGCTGTCTGTGTACAGAACCGAGAGGGTCCATGAACTTGCACTGGGGAAATGGCATCTTGCTTTTACTAACCTGAACTGAGAGTCAGCATCCCTCCAATCATGAACTTAGGGAGGCAGCGCATCACAGTGGTGGTGAACAAAACCTGTGACCTTGGCCACAACTCAAAATTACAAGTATCTTCACACATTGCAGCTGTTCACATCTTCCAGAAAATCACTTACACGATTCATCTCTCCCTCAAAATTATGGTAGTTATTAGACCTGCAAAGAAATGGTGTTATTAATGCATTAATAAGAGGCACATTTATTACTGAATCACAAATTTGATATTCAGTAACTGTATCTTATAATTGACTCCCTTTGTAATCTAATTCCTTTTCATCTATTTAAAAATATTCTGAGAAGGGGTTCATAGGCTTTTCCCATGGGTCTGTGGGTCTATGACACTATCACATTCATAAAGGTAATAAGTGTGGTTTGTGAAACTTGCTTTGGTTTTCTATCAGTGTATATGTACACATATATTTTTTTGTGTATTTGTGTCTACACATGAGGTCACAATGTATAATATATTTCCATGGCTCACAGTTTAGAAGGTTTGAAAATCCCTTTCCCACAATATGAAGGGTGGTCGGGGCTCATATGCTGTGACTGTCTTTCACATACAGGACACACACCATTAGTCACAGCATGCTTTCCTTCTGAGCTTGGATGTAACTTCACAATCCTTCTCAACACACTGCCCCAGGCCACTTTGCCAAACAATCAGTTGACACAAGATGAAACATTTATGCCTGTCCAAGGAAAAGAATAGTTTTAGGACCTCAAGGGAAGAAATACCTGAAAATGAAATGTTTAAGGAAGGACCAAGAAACACAAATGATAAGTGGAGCCAGTCGGAGAGAAACTGAAAACTCCTGGGCGAGTTACGTGAAGGTTAAAGATGTGTCCAGATGCTGATGTTCTCAGGGAAGAGCAGGGAACTGCGTCCGCTTCCCATGACATTTCCTAGGTCCCCACCCAGGTCTTGGTCTTCCTGCTCTGAGTCCCAGAGAACTGTGTACCATCCCGTAATTGCTGTTGTACTTGCAACTGCCCCCAGCTGCAGGCAAGCTGATGCCCGCCTGGTTCATTTCAGCCCCTGTCAGTGGGAAGCTCCTTGGCCCTGCTGCCTTCCTGTGGCGGCAGGTCCATTTATCCCGCTTCTACCACTTTCTTAGAGAAAGGAAACTAACAGCCATTGCATCCCTACGGAGGGCCTGGCCCTTCACTCTGATTTACATTATATGGACTCCAGTACACTCAGACGTGACGGAGTATGGTGAGACTGTCATCTTTGGGTTCACTGCAGGACGGAAGTCTAGGATGAGACTAGGCATGGACGCTTGTATCTGATCACACGTGTACTCTGATTCTCACTGTGTGATTTCCTTTCCCCAGGCCGACTGTTGGACATTCTGCATACCAAGGGCCAAAGGGGTTACGTGGTCTTCTTGGAGAGCCTGGAATTTTACTACCCAGAACTGTATAAACTGGTGACTGGCAAGGAGCCCACCCGGAGATTCTCCACCATTGTGGGTGAGTGGCTTTGCCGTCAGGAGCATTTGGTCTCTGGCACAAGGGGTGTGTGTGGGTGTGTGTGTCCAGTGGTGGGACAGTTCTAAAGCTACGAATCTGCAATGTTAGGAAAGTGTCCTTTTGGCGCTTGGGGACTGTCAACCACTCATTTCTGCCTGATGGTGGGTGACAGAGGAGCAAACAAGTGCAAGCAAGAGAAGTGAGTGTTTGTGGAACATCCCCCATGAATACTGTCAGGGTGGAAGAGAAATTCATGCTGCCCTCTGCATCTTGTCCTGGCCTCGCCTACTCTTGCCAGTATCCCTGAGCCATAGCCCTTGGTCATCTTGTCTTCCTAATTTTCCTTCCTAAATATTCTTGATTCAGTCTCTGGCTGAATCCACCACTACCCCAGTCCAGACTCCTACAACCACATCAACTCTCTGCATCCATTCCCGCCCTGCTCCAGTGCTCTGTCCACTCTTTACATGGCCTTCCATCCTGCTCTCTGAAGCCCAGGTCTCTGACACAGCCCACAAGCCCCACGTGGTCCCACCACTTTGGCCTTCCTTCAGTTTCTGAGATGTGCCAAGTTCCTCCCTCCTCCCCACGGCCTTGGCAATGTTGCTCCACCTTCCCAGCATGTGTTTCCCCTCCTCTACTAAACATTTCAGCTCAGCCACGGGGAGCCTTCTCTAGCCTCTCTGCCTGCCGGCCTGGATCTGGCGCCCCGCTGCCCGCGCCCACGGCCCCTATGCCTTTACTGCCTGGACTTGCGTTTGTGTGTGACCGTCTGCCCGCTCAGCGTCTGGTTCTCTTACCTGGCCCTAAGCTCTTCCCGCCAAGGCTGCGCCGCCCACCCTGAGTGCCCAGTGCCCTGAAATGTCGGTGCTGGACTGAGCGAGCGGCCAGCCCGCCCTGGAAGCCCGCGCCCCCCACCCCCAGCCCCTCCGGCCTGACGGGCGCCCCTCTCCGCAGTGGAAGAGGGCCACGAGGGCCTCACGCACTTCCTGATGAACGAGGTCCTCAGGCTGCGGCAGCAGATGAAGGCCAAGGACCTGCAGCGCTGCGAGCTGCTGGCCAAGTCGCGGCAGCTGGAGGACGAGAAGCGGCAGCTGGCGCTGGCCCAGGTGGAGCTGCTGACCTTCCAGGAGCGGTACTACAAGATGAAGGAGGAGCGGGACAGCTACAACGACGAGCTGGTCAAGGTGAAGGACGACAACTACAACCTGGCCATGCGCTACGCCCAGCTCAGTGAGGAAAAGAACATGGCGGTCATGAGGAGCCGAGACCTCCAGCTCGAGGTGAGCGCACGGGACGTGGGGCTGCTGGGGCGAAAGACCCTCACGTGCAACCTGGACGGGCGCGCGCGGGCTGCCAGAGCCTAGCACCCAGCCAGGCAGCAGGCGAGGGAGGACCTTCCCGAACCGCGCAGCCTAGTGCACTGTACGCATGCGCACGCCAACCCGGTGAGGCTTAGCACGAGTGTGGAGCCCAGACATGGGCACGTGGACCATTGTTTCTCTTGGGCTCAGGGCCCAGACCACCACGTGACTGTGCAGATGTGTGCGCATGCGCCCAGAGGCATCTCCTGTCTGCTCAGGGCCCTGGATCCACCATGCGCATGTGCAAGCATGCACGTATGTGCCCAGCGGGGTTTCCCTTCTGCTCAGGGCCCAGACCACCACGTGCCTGTGCAGATGTATGCGCATGCGCCCAGTGGGTTTCCCGCCTGCTCAGGGCCCAGGGTCCACCATGCACATGTGCAGACACGCACACACGGGCCTTGCTCAAAGCCAGGTGAGGGGGAAGATGGAGTACCCAGGGGCTCGGACGATGACCCTTAGGAAAGCCAGCAAGAAGATGGGCATGAGATCCTTGAGGCCAGGACTCTGTCCGGCACAATTATATCCACAAAGCTCAGCGTGGCAGTAGGATAGTCAGTGCACTTGCTGATGAATAATCCACTAGCCAAATGATTGATTTAATTAATGAGTTTACCTCCAAAGTGGAGAAAGGGAAGGGAATTTGCCTAACTCATTCATTCCTTTTATTTATCGAGTGCCGCCATGCACCAGGCTCGTTTCCAGGGACACATAATTCAAGAGGAAGGGCCTGCCGTCAGGGAGGTCACATTCTAATCAGAAAACAAATACATAAATGCCTGGTAGTAATAAGTGCTATTAAGAGCACGGAGGAAGGGTTGAGGACCGTGAATGAGGGGTGCTGGTAAATACGATGGTCAGGACAGGTCTCTGAGAACAGAGATCTGAGGAAAGGAAGGGAACCAGCCGTGCTCGACTAGGGAAGAGCAGAGAGCAAATGCAAAGGCCCCCAGCAGGAGACACGCTTGGTCTTTTTGAGAAACAGCAAGAGAGCCAGTGGGCCTCCAGCCAAATGAACAAGTGGTTACAGAGAGATGGCCGAGGTCCAGATCGTGGGGGATGGTAAGAACTTTGGAATTTATTCCAGTTGGGAGGGGAAGCTGCTGAAGGATTGAGAGCTGGAGAGTGACAACTGATTTATATCTAGAAGGATCCCTCTGGCTGCTGGGTGGAAAATAGGCTGTCAGAATATTTATTAAGCAGCTGCCATGGGTAGGGCACAGTGCTAAGCGCTGTGGGGGATGCAGGGATAAATAACCTGATTTCTGCTCAGGTCACTTACAATTTAGTTGAAGCAGACAGATCAGTAAACAATCTAGGAGGCAGTAGAGCGTCTGTGAGGAACATGAGCTTTTAAATCTGTTCGCTTGAGTTCGTCTCTGGCTTCTGTCTTTACCATTTAGCTGGTTCTTGGCCTCAGTTTCCTCACGTGTCAGTGGCAACAGTGAAAAGCCCTCTGCCCTAAGATGGCTGAGACTCTGCACCCTCAGTCTGGCACAGCTGCTGGCCCGTGAGCACCCCAGTACTGGCACTCTGTGGCCCCCTGGATGGGGCTGGGGCTGGGCCCAGCCCAGCAGTCACTAGGGTTGCTCTTCCAAGATGCTAAGGAGGGTTTGGGGGTTTTGTTTTTGTTTCTCATGACCAGGAGGAGAGGTTTTTGTGTGCTTTACCTGGGATTTAGAGAAGCTAACCTGTGGTGGGGCTTAATCCATTTCTCTGCTAGAACTCTCTCCCGTATTATATTCCCCTGGAGATGAGTGGTAGTGGGAATGTGTGTCTGACACTTGAAGGAACACCTGGCCAGCTGAGTCCCGAGGCCGTTTCCCAGCGCCAGGCTGCTGCCCCGCGTGCCTCGTCCTTCCTCCCCAGGCCGCGGATGCAGGTGCAATACTCTCCTTGCTCAAGCTCCCCGGCTCCCTGCCGGATTCCCTGAGACTGTTCTCCACAGACACCTAGAACTGAACAGGGACACCCCTTGGCACCTCCCTTCCTTGCAGCCCTTGGAAACAGTATTCTTGTTTAGGGAGTTTTGCCAAGGCCAGTCGGTTTGGGGAAGCAGACATGCTTAGTCTCAAAGGTGTTAAGAAATGTTCTCTGGGTCCTGGTTCCTGACGCTCACCTCTTGAGAGCAAATCTCAGCACATCTCCTATTGTCCCATTTCCAGATACAGTAAAGTAACCACCTCCTCCAGGAAGCCACTCTTTCTAGCCCTGAGTCTAGGCAGGTCCATTAGGCCAGAAATCCTGTGAACTTGAGTCGGGGGGGGGGGTCTCACATTGGTCATTTGCTCAAATAATACCTTGTGTGAGACCCACAAAGATAAGTCCTATGCAGACCCCCTGAGCCGCTGTGGGGAAGAGGTGGGGGGCGAGCCCAGACCCCGACTTCCTGGTCCTCTCTGTGCTTCCTCCTCTAGCACTCCAGCTCTTGAGGGGAATCCTTGAGTTCTGAGGATCGCAGTTTGAACCCCATTATAAAGGACATTGAAGTGGATAACACACCTCAGTTGGGTATCCTGTCATAATCTGTAACCTGTCCCACCCCACAGAGTTACCTGAGGGGATTTTCTAAGGGACAGTCACCACCTTTAGGGCTGTTCTAAATGAACAAGTCAGGAATCTTCATCCACAAGGACATGGCGGCTTGTTTTCCTGGAAGAGGTTTCATGGAGCCCTTCTGGCATCCGCTGGGAGGGGAGGGGCTGTGAACGCAGCGGTGCCAGTCGGCAGGACCTGGAGAAGCACTGCCTTCTCGGAGCACTTCCTGCCTGCTGCATTCTCCCCTCGGGGCCCTTGGCGTGTTTCAGATCGATCAGCTGAAACATCGGTTGAATAAGATGGAGGAGGAGTGCAAGCTGGAGAGGAATCAGTCACTGAAACTGAAGAACGACATCGAGAATCGGCCCAAGAAGGAGCAGGTTCTGGAACTGGAGCGAGAGAATGAGATGCTGAAGACCAAAATCCAGGAGCTGCAGTCCATCATCCAGGTGTGGGGCGGGGCAGCGGCAGAGCGGTGGCGGGGAGAGGGGCTGGGTGCGCGTCCGGGAGCCACCGCTGTGACTGCAGCACCACAGGCAGTTATGCCTTCCCGGGGCCTCGGGAAAGCCGGGATGACCACACCACCCATGTTGCAGAGACATGACACTGAGAGAGTACTTGTGACAGGGTTTCCTTAGTCGGAGCACTCCTTGGAAATCACCATACACACAGAAATCGATGCCCTGGCACTGCAAGAACCCGTACATCCAGGAAACTCGTGTGCCCTTAACAATGATAAAAAAACTCAACTCTCAGTTCTGTGTGATTTATTAAAATTTCAAGTCCCTCCCTGCATTTGTCAGCTCAGAATCATGTGGAATTGGGGAAAGTCCCAAAATACACCTAGAGGGAAAGAAGACAAGGCGTCCCTCCCCTTCCTCCAGAATCACTCCCCCCCAGGATTGGCTGCCTGGTGTTTGAGGCTCTGATTTGGGCAGAGGATGCGTCTGGCTTAATCGGAGCAGATTAATTGATATTTCAGGGGAAGCATCTAGAAGGCAGATCAGCCCTCTCTTCGTTGTCACCTGTGAAACGTTGGGAGGCGCAGCAAGCCCTTCTCTTGGCTCTGATAAGAAAGAGCTAAGGCAGATCGGTAGGCGTTGAATGTCACTGTGCAGAAGTGGGTTTTATGCTTCCTTCCAGGTGATAAAATTCTTAAAAGAGTAAGCCGCTTAAGGACCGCAAGAGACAGCAGCTCTTGCCTCTGTGTCCCCAACACAAACCTGCTTTCTCAGTGTCTGTCCCCGGTTCTTTTGTCCCTCGCTTTCTGGGTGCACTCTGCTTCCTGTCCCATCCCCCAACACCCTTAAACCTCGCCCACCCCCCAGGCCGGGAAGCGCAGCCTACCTGACTCAGACAAGGCCATCCTGGACATCCTGGAGCATGACCGCAAGGAGGCCCTGGAGGACCGACAGGAGCTTGTCAACAAGATCTACAACCTGCAGGAGGAGGTCCGCCAGGCAGAGGAGCTGCGGGACAAGGTGAGAGCCCTGCACATCATGGGGCAGCCGCCCCCCCAGCTGTGCCCTGAGGCCGGCCTCCTCCTGTGCACTGGTGGGCCTTAGCAGGACCTCCCTGACCCTGCACTCTTTAGGGATCAGGTCTGACCCCTGGTATATATGCCTGGTGGGCCAGCTTCACCCCTGCAGTTAGTAGCTAGCTGTGGAAAGTGTCAGCAGAGTCCATCTTCCCCTTCCGCCAGTGGGAGGGCAGGTGGGAGGGCGCACCCAGTATCCTTACTCTCCCCCACAGCTTTCCTGGGACATAGGAGGTCTGGAGCCAGTCTCAGTTAAGTGACTGGCCTGTTACCATGGCCCCTGCTAGTGAGATAGCCGACTCAGGAGGACAGGCCAGTAGAGAGGACAGGCCCGCTCTGGCTAGCCAGCCGACAGCCCTGACCTGCGGATTGCCCAGCGTGCATTGATTTCTCCCTGTCACCTGCAGTACCTGGAAGAGAAGGAAGACCTGGAGCTGAAGTGCTCAACGCTGGGGAAGGACTGCGAGATGTACAAGCACCGCATGAACACCGTCATGCTGCAGCTGGAGGAGGTGGAGCGGGAGCGGGACCAGGTACGGCCTCTGGGGCAGCCAGTGACGTCGGAGCACCAGATTGCACGGCAGGCCCGCCCCCGGCCGCTAGGGCCCAGTGGGATGCTTTGCCCAGCGTAACATTATGAACTGCACGGGAGTTACTCATGAAGCCGTCTTTCCCATTTCCATCCCAAAGATGAATTCTGTCCCAAAAAGCTTCCAGAATTCACAGGCAGGCATTTGAGTGTCAGGGGGCCAAGCGGGACTGCCCCCCGGATCGTACAGCAGAGCACGGTCCCTGAGTGGGTGGGCTCTAGCGTAGGACACACATGTCAGCTGGGTGATTGCAAGCCAGCTGCCACCCCCCGGGAGCCCCACCGTCCTCATTTGTGAAATGGGAATAATAGCCCTGCTCACGGGGCTGGGGAGGGGGCTCTAAGAGGTATGGATCCGCTGTTGGCACCTTGCCTGGCTCATAGCAGGGCTGGGCCGACAGCAGCTGTGACTGAAACACCCAAGAGCAGGAGACCATGTGGCTGACACCCGGGCTGGGAGGTGGGTGTGGACTGAGACCACGTCCTGGCTCTGATTTGGTCTGGTTGGGGCAAAGAACCAGAGCGGCCCTGTCCTCCTTCCCGGCAGGCCTTCCACTCCCGGGATGAAGCGCAGACCCAGTACTCACAGTGCTTGATCGAAAAGGACAAGTACAGGAAACAGATCCGCGAGCTAGAGGAGAAGAACGACGAGATGAGGATCGAGATGGTCCGGCGGGAAGCCTGCATCGTCAACCTGGAGAGCAAGCTCCGGCGCCTGTCCAAGGACAGCGGCAGCCTGGACCAGGTGGGACTCGGCACGCGTGTCCCCTCCGAAGCCCGGTGCTGTCCCGGCACCAGCCAGTGTCTGAGCAGGGTCACCACCTCCCATGTAGCAGCTCTGCCTACATTGGAAGCCAGAAGGACACCTTTCTCTGCCACACCCGGAATAACCCACGTCCCTGAACCTTCTGTGGGTTGAAGGTAGAATGCAGGATAACATCCTGGCTTGGCCACTGCTAGCTGGGTGGTCTCAGACCAGGCATTTCACCACGAAGCTGCAACTAGCTGCCTCTGAGTCGACCACCCGGCCTTTAGCCTTCCCCGGGGGTTCCCACCACCATCCCGTGGTCACTGGGTTTAAGATACCCTGCTCCCATTAAAGTCCCTATGCCTCTGGGGTCATTTATGGGCAGCATGAAGCTCAGAGTCCACGTCACAGCAGGGCCCAGGACTCAAAAATGAATGAAGGCTGCCCTCGCAACAGGGGATACTCGTGGCCATAGGACAGTGCTGTCGCACACCAGTTCTGGCCTGAGTGCCTTCTCTGCATGGTCTCATGGAACCCAAGACCTGTCCTGCCAGGAAGGCATGGGTACTGTCCAGTCGGCCGAGGAAGCCAGCCACACAGCAGCCGAGGAACGTGCCTTAGGGCACTGCGGGTCGGGGGCCTGAAGGAGTCCCACCGCTCCCCTCAGAGGCTCACGTCTAGCCCTGGAGGCACACCCAGGCACTTGACATTTCAGCGGTGCTGTCAGTTATGAGTTGAAGGTGTGCTCCAACTCCCTTGGGGTTTCAGGGATAATGTCCTACAGAACTCGTGATTGCTCAAGACCCCCCCTTGGCAAGCTGCCCCCCACATCACCTGGCTGAGTTCTGGCCCCTGTTCGTGGCTGAAATGTCACCTCCTTGGCTAGGCCTTTGCTCTTGCCCGTAATGGAAGCTAGGAGCCTCTGTGTTGTTCCCTCCACCTTTCAAGCACGAGCCACAGTTTATAATTCTGGAGAAGCTCCACGAAGGCCCCTCTGTGTGTCCCACACCTAGCACAGTGCCAGGCATCGGGTAGACCGTCGGGAACACCCTCTGAGTGTGTGCACCCAGATGGCACCTGCTGGGGTTCGGGAAGGTGGGCAGTACCCCAGCGTGAGCAAGGCCTGGGGGCTGGTACACCTGACAGCTCTGTCATCCGTGGAGCGGGTAGTGGGGGGGCGGGAGACATGGCTGTGGGGGCAGCGGAGGGGACAAGTGGCCTGTGGGCTGCGGGCCTCTGTTGTTAGTGACCCTGGGACCTTGCCAGATTTGGGGCAGGGAAGGAAGAGAGCTTTAGGTTTGGGGAAGCGTAGCATGAGAGTGTTGTGTGATTTGCGGGGTCAGTCGGAAATGACTTAGCGCCCCTGCCCCTCAGCGTCAGACAGCAGAAATAAGCACTCAGTTTTATACCCAGCAGTTTCGTTAGCCTGTTGTTCAGCGGTTGTTCCATTCGTAGCTCAGGCACAGGGATGGGCCAGACCAGCCAGGAGGCAGCGCCATCACTGTGGTCAGGGGACCGGGGAGGCCTGGGGGTGAAGCTGAGCTGGAGTGGCAGGTGGCGCCCGAGTGGGCACCGAAGGCAGAGCGGCACCCCGGCTGCAGGCCCAGGTGCCCGGGGAGGGCCGGCCTGATGCAGAGCTGCTCCCCACGCTCCATCACCGACGCCAGCTTCCCCTTACCTCCAGAGTCTGCCCAGGAACCTGCCCGTGACCATCGTCTCTCAGAACTTCGGGGCTGGCAGCCCTGGGACCAACGGCCAGGAAGCCGATGACTCTTCCACCTCGGAGGAGTCGCCGGAAGACAGCAGATACTTCCTGCCCTACCACCCGCCCAAGCGCAGGGTGAACCTGAAGGGCATCCAGGTACCTGCGTGCAGAGGGGACACAGAGGGGCCGTCCATGGGCCATTGCAGGGCTGGGGGTCCGGGAGCCCCGGGCAGGCGGCCAAGGGCGTGGCCATGCGCGGTGCCGGGGTGGGTCTTGGACCCCATATGGGCTCCACCTGTTTCAGCCCTGAGAGTGCAAGTGACACCAGCTCACACTTCTCATTTGTCTTCGCCCATTTTCTCATCTCATAAATGTAACAGAAGATACAAAATGATAAGACCATTATTTCCCAATTCAGTGCTTTATTCAACAGATTGGTGCTGTGTGTGTCACGTGTCCGTTGATGTCAGTGACCTGCACAGTCGCCGTCTGGGCGTGACCCGGGCTTTGCTCCGTGTCTGGTGCAGTCCATGCGCACAGCTGACTGGCAAGGCATGAACAGTGTGACAAGACCTCACATGAGGGGCTGTGACCGCCAGGGCCTGACGGTGCCTCTGCTGTCGCCCCTGAACACAACGCACACATGCACACGCACACACACACACACGCACACAGACGCACGTGCACACGGAGCCAGGCACCAGGGAGCACACAGGAGGGCGACCAGGAACCCCCAGCACTCGTGCCAGGGAGGCTGGGCCAGCCGCCCAAACACCTCGTCCTTCCCTGGAAGACCCCTGTGTTGTGTCCTGGTCCCGTGCCGCCTCACCCGTGCTCTGCCGCCCTTTGCTGCAGCGCCCGCCCCGGGGAGCCACCCACACCAGCCGCTGCCTGGGGCCTGTGGAGCTGTGGCAAGGGGTGGCATGGGCTTGCCTCCGCTCATTTTTCCCACTCGCCCGGGACACGTGGCTTGGGCTGCTACAGTGTGTGCTCCATCTTTCCCACCCGCCTTCAGCTGCAGAGGGCCAAGTCCCCCATCAGCCTGAAGCAGACCTTGGACTTCCAAGGTGAGTGAGACGCCAGACCCCCTCCTGCGTTGTCAGTCTGTCTCTCCGTCCCTCTGTCTCCCATTGCGGCGATCGGTCCTGTGCAGTAACCTGGGGTAGGCCTCAGGCTCAGGGTGGCAGGTGTCCAGATTCAGATTAGCATTCCTTGTCATGGGAGAGGGCAGAGCTGTGACCGCAGAAGCCTCATGTCTGTGGTTCCCTTCACCCCAACCGTCCCCGTGAGTCCGTCCAGAGCCCCTGATGCTTCAGCTGAACTTGACATTTCCACTCCTGGCTTGTTGGGGGGGTGCTGCCTGCCCGTCCTCCGTGGGCCTGGCTGGTGCACAAGACCAAGCTCCCTGAGGGACCCTCCCGTTGGATGGGGAAATGAGAGGAGGGAGCAAACCCCACAGCAGGAGGGGCCCCCCAGGCGGGGCAGCTCCCCATGCTCAGTGCTGGCGGGCGCCCTCAGTTCCCTTCTCCCTCCCCTTCCCGGTGAGGACAGGGCGGGGCCATGAAGAAGACAGCCTGGATGCCAGCCCCAGCTCCACCCGATCCCTGCCCATCACCAGCTCCTTCTCCAAGATGGTAAGCCGTGGTCCCCACCGCCACTCCCCCTTCCGGCCCAGAACCTGGGCCCCGGGCCCCCAGCTTCGCGTGCCTCGGGGCAGGCCACCGCCCCGTGTCCTCTCCAGGCTGGGTCTGTGAGCAGCGTCACCCCCGTGGGGCTGTAGCTAGGCCCTCCTAATGTTTATTTAAAGATGTCTCCATGGCCTCACGGTGTATTTACACCTTCTTGCTGCCTCCTTTCCCAATTTAACATTTGGTGGGAGGAAGGGACTGTCCTCCCAGGAGCCACTGCGAACTATACAAGCAGTGGCTGAGAAATGCTGCAGCCTCATAGCCCCGGGCAGCTCCGGAGGGGAGGCGGGTGGGGCCCATGGGCAGCTGGAGACACAGACCAGGCAGGGTCCCAGCCATCACCCAGTGTCACTCCCTGCAGGCAGACAGGCAGCAGACGGTGTGGGATTAGAGATTCTGACCCCAAGGGGAAGCCCTGGGAAGCTTGTCAGCTCAGCTTCCAAATCAGGCTGTGGGGGGAGGCAGATTTAATAACAAATGACTCCTGCCTGACTGCCGCTCTGGGAGGCAAAATCCAAGGCTCTCCTCTAAGACAGGCCTTCCTCCTGTCCAGAGCAGGTGTCCCGGGCAGGTGCAGCCTAGGGCATCAGACTCAGTATACGTAGGCTACAGGGCACACCCTGGCCGCTGAGCCCCCGCCGATTGCCGCCCACGTCCTCTCTGCCCCCGCCCGAGGCAGGCAGACGTGCCCGCAGGTGTGAGCCAAGCTCAGCCCTGTGGCCGCCCCAGGCCGTGCACACACCTTCTCTGGGCAAGGCCGCTGCTAAGGTCCAGCTTGCCGATCCACAGTGCCGGCTGCTTCTGACTTAAATTTAGTCCCTGTAATACAATGTCTATACCCATGTGGGCACGAGCGCATGAGCGCCTGGCTCCCTGTAACGCGCGTGCATGTGTGTTTTTGAAGCAACCCCATCGGGGCCGTTCCAGCATCATGTCCATCACTGCCGAGCCCCCCGGAAATGACTCCATCGTCAGACGCTACAAGGAAGATGCACCTCATCGGAGGTGGGTGACAGGTGGCAAGAGGAGGCGAGACATTCGCCTGGTGCCTGTGTGTGCCACTCTCCACTTACTAGCTCCGTCCTTGAGGCGACCTTGAAAGGTAGGCAGGGTGTGCCCATTCTACAGATGAGGCAGAGGCTCAGAGAAGGCACGCGGCCTTCCCAGGGTCTCCCATGTAGCTATCCAGTGACAAACCCTGCGTCACTGCCCCAGGCTGCCCAGAAACCAGGTTCCCTTCTGGAGCCAGCAGAAGAGTAGCGCACCCCATGAGTGGCCTCCCCACTCCTGCTTTCTCTCCCCCTTCCTCACGTCTTGGGAACCATTAGTGTCCCCACTAGGAAAACCCCAGAAGCCTCCCTGTCCCTGACCACCACACGGCCTCGAGAGCGCCCATGAGCCGGAATGTTCTGGGGACCTCCCCGTCCCTGACCACCACACGGCCTTGAGAGCGCCCACACACACGTGCTCCTCCCCACCCCCACCCCCGCCCCGTGTCTTGCAGCACAATTGAAGAGGACAATGACAGCAGTGGATTCGATGCCTTAGACCTCGACGGTAGGTGCCGGGCAGATGTGAAAGGCGTTAGAGTGCAGCGGCCGCCTGCTGTCCGGGGAGAGCAGGGCCACGTCACCCATGCCCCGACCATTTAGCAGGGCCCACCTGTGACAGAGCCCTGCGAATAGTAGGATTCAGAGAGAGCAGTGCTGGCTGGCTGAACCAGAAGATAGGCCCCTGTCCCTGGAGCTGCCTGTTCATGCCCTCTGACTATAGCCAGCGCTGTGGGAGGGCTTGGCCCGGGACCCTGACACTCAGCAGCTGTTTGCAGGTGAAGAAACAGAGCTTTGTTCGCAGGGAGACCTCCTCGGACATCCACGTATCAATCTGTTATCAGCCTGAATTAGATGAGCAGGAGGAATGGGGAGGGGAGATTGGAATGAAGTAGGGAGGCAATTACTGTCATTTCTTCTCCCCTGGGACTGGAGGTGTGGGGCAGGCAAGGAGACTGAGGGTTTGTGGCAGTCCTGAAACGGCCCCACGTCAGCGCTGCTCTCATGGAGGGGACGTTCCCCCAGCCCAGAACAGGCTGTGCAGAGAACTGGAAAGGAGGGCTCCATCTCCAGGGAGAAGGAGGGATGCATGGCACCAGCCCTGGGTCCAGTTCAGCCCAGCCGCCATGGAGCCCCCACGCGGCAGGCCGTGTGCTAGATGCTTGGGACACAGACCCCTCCCCAAATCCTTGCCTTGGCAGATGCCTGGTGGTGGGGCCGTGCACCAGTCAGAAGACCAGTGCAGGTGTTCAAACCAGAGCATCTGACTGCAGGGGCAGGGGACAGGAGCAGGAAGGGACCGGAAGGCCTCTCGGGAGATGGCTCGGTGCCTCGGGACTGGCCCCTGGCCCTTGCTGAGCGGAGAGCACAGAGCCGGCTCACAATCCTCAGGGCATGGCCTGCCGGCCCCCTTGTTCTGGGGCTCCCCTAACCCTGCCTCCACCCCACACCAGCTCAGGCCACCAGCAGATAAAATGAAAGATTAGTGGCTCTCCTTAATTGGGGACCATCAGAAGCTATCAAGTGTTAAAGAGAGGTTAACACTTAATAGAGGCTGGGTAATGAGAGGATTGAAGGAGCTTGGAAAGGAGAGCTGGGAAGAGAATTCCGGGCAGCAGTCCAAAGCATTTTGCAGCACCAGACACATTCCCTTTGTTATCAGCCCAGAGCAGGGCTTGCCAATCAGTCCCAGCAGCCCGAGCTGTGTGGGGTTGGTGCCTTCCCTCCCCACCCACCGGGCCCTCGGGGTCATGCCGAGCTTCTGTACTTGCTGCAGACGCTGCTCACCCAGCCCTGCCCCAGTCCCATAGGCCAAGCCCGGGAGATGGTGGAGAGACCTGAGGTGGCCCCAGAATGAGAATACGGACCCCAGTGCAAAATCAGACCCAGTGCCTGCTAAGTTCCCTTTTCCACATACAAAAACGGAATCTTAAAGCCCAAGTAGTGGGTCAAGGCGTCCCACTAGGTGACCTCCTGGAGGCGGGGCAGTGGCCCTGCTGGAGAGGCTGTGAGGACACAGCCTTCTGCCCCAGGGCCTCAGGGACCCGCTGGCCCCAAGGCAACCACACTGCCTCCCCTTCTCCAGGCTCCCTTGCCCAGGAGGAGACTTTCCCAGGAGGCAGGCAGGAAGGAACAAGGGCCACCGGCCTGGGCCAACCCCCTCCACCACTGCAGCTAGTCCAGGGACCACTGTCCTGCTGTCCAGCCGCTCCTGGGTCCTCACAGGCTACTCACTCCTTTGCAGAGGACAGTCACGAGCGCTACTCCTTTGGGCCCCCCTCCATCCACTCCTCCTCCTCCTCCCACCAGTCCGAGGGCCTGGACACCTACGACCTGGAGCAGGTCAACCTCATGTTTAGGAAGTTCTCTCTAGAAAGGTACCGTGGTCATGGGATGGGGGAAGCTGTGATGGGGGCCAGGATGGGGTAAAGGCCACTCACCCCAAAGCCCCCAGAAAGGGGACCAGAGGGGACTATCCATGTCATCTGTATTCACCTAAAATCAGAGTCTGGGAGTCACAGTGTCCCAGAGTCAGAAATCACTTCCCCTGACCCCTGATCAGGCCCAGAGAGGGCTTTCCCAGTGCCTTGCAGCATGGTGGAAGCAAAGAAGCAGGACTGCAGGGTCCAGCTAGCCCCCAGGCCCCACCTGTGACAGGCCGGAGCCCAGTGGCCATGCCCACAGTCCACCCGGTCGGCCCCGCCCGGCCACCCCCCGAGTGACCTCAGGTCCCACAGTGGCCACTGCCGCCACCTGGGAGGGTGACTTGGCTTCTCGTCCAGCTTTAGGGCAGGGGCCGCTATTGCAACTCCCTGGGCGTCTGATGACCCTGCGAGGCTGCACCCTGGGTCCCACCCTCTGGCCTGTCCTAGCCACGTGCCCGGATTACGGCTGCCTAACCACTGTTTGCTTTCGTGCCCAGACCCTTCCGGCCATCTGTCACATCCGTGGGGCACATGCGGGGCCCTAGTGTCTCTGTGCAGCACGCCACGCTGAGCGGTGACAGCCTCATCTCCCAGCTCACCCTGCTCGGGGGCAACGCCCGCGGGAGCTTCATCCACTCGGTCAAGCCAGGCTCCCTGGCTGAGAAGGCAGGCCTCCACGAGGGCCACCAGCTGCTGCTGGTGAGGGGCTGGGGGCTGAGGGAGGTGACTGCACACCCAGGTGTCACCGGGGCTTTCCCTCTGTTGCCCCTGCACACCTGTCGGGAGAGGACAAAGCCCCACCCCCAAGCCTTGCATCAGGCTGCAGGAAGGGGGCTGGAAGGAGGCAGGGCTGTCAGCTCTTCATTGAAAGGCCTTCTTCCCCAGCTCCAACTAGAAAGCCTTGTATTTCTGGAGCCCGTGCACGGCTCGTGTGCACACACACACACACCAGCGCACACATGCTCCAGTGGTAGATGGGAGGCAGATGAGCCCGCTTAGGTGGGGTGCTGCCTTCCCTCTGCAGCGCCCACTATTCAGGGAGAGATGCTTTCATTCCCTGTGGCTCAGCCCGCCCGTGGACCCCGAGAACAATGTGTCTTTGATATCTAGCTAGAAGGCTGCATCAAAGGCGAGAGGCAGAGTGTCCCCTTGGACACATGCACGAAGGAGGAGGCGCACTGGACCATCCACAGGTGCAGCGGCCCCGTCACACTGCACTACAGAGCCAACCAGGAAGGTGAGGCCACCAGACTCGCCTGCCCTCGGCACGGCCAGCAGAACCACAGGCCAGATGGGCCCTGGACAGGCGTCCTCCGCTTGCCCTCCTGTTCAGCAGGAGGAGTAAGTGTGTCCACCCAGCTGGGAGAGTCTGATGGGGCAGGCACGGGGCGGGCAGACAGCCGTGGCACACGTGCACATGCCTCCCTGGTACCCCTCGGGCCACCGACCAGCTCACGGTGGAGATGGCTTGCTCGGCCACAAGCAGACCGCCAGACCCGGCAGGGACAGCCAAGCGACGGCTACGTCCCCGCAGGCCTGGCTCGCCCTGCTCCCTGCCAGACTGAAGCGCGATTCCTCCCACAGGCTTCCTGGCCCTGATGCAGGCAGGGACTCCAGGGTGGCTGCTCCTGTACCAGCAGGTCTTTTGAGCCACACCTTGTGCGGGCCAGGCCCTTGCTGGGTTATTCCCGGCTCCGGGACAGCCAGGCCTCCCCTCTTGCCATCCAACCCCAGCAACTTGCCCATCGTGTGTCTCTTTTTCAGCCAAGACTCAGGGGGATGAGTTCCGCACTTGTCCCCTGTTTCCCAAGGTCTGAGTTCTCATTCCCACCGTTGGGTTTTTCCTGCATGATTATCTCTGCAGCTGGATCTTATTTTTAACCACCAGGGCTCATGAATGTTTCAACAGAGCATAAATAGCCGCTTTCTCTCTAGCCATTCCCCAGTGCCTCCTGCTCACCTGTCCTCTATCCCAGCAGCACCTGGTCGGTGCAGAAGATGATAGTGACGCTCTGTCCCCAAACACGGGGCCCAGCCTCCTCCTCGTGGGGGACAGGCTTCTCCTCCCTCCCAGGCCTGGCTTTTCAGCCCAGAAGAAAGTCTCGGGGCTGTCCCCTGCCCACTGGCGAAAGTGTCATAGCACACGATGTGAACAATGCCCCCCAGAGGTGTGCAGTCGAGCCCTGCAGTCTGGGGGTCACAAAGGGCCTTCCCTCCTAGGGGGCAGAGAGCTCACGTAGTGACTGCTGTTCACCCCAGCCAGGTGAAACACCGTCAGAAATCCCCCGACTGATTCTCCGTGGACGTTGATCAGACAGCGTCCCGGCTCCCGCCCCCCCCGGCGTGTGTGGTGTACACGCTCAGTGGGCTGTTTCTGGGCCTGGCTGTTAGGACCGGTGTTCCACCGCTCTGCATGCGGGGCCACTTAGGGTTTATATCAGACATTCTCTTTGCTACATTTATTGTTTCCATGGTTTATGTGCTGCTTCCTTCCAAAGAGATTTGTAAAACTTTACACTTGAGGGTGATGTTAAATCCTATGAAAACAACACATACCATGGCCCTTACCACTTTGGAAAACCACTTGGCAGTATCTATGAAAGCCAAATATATACAACCTCACAGTTCCACCTCTGTGAATATGAGAGAACTGAGTACAGGTGGCCACCAAAGATATGCATGAGAATGTTCTTAACAGAGGTGTCCCTAAGATGCCTGAACGGGAAACACCACAGGTGTGCCCACAGGAGAAAGGATAAACCAACTTCACGCGGAATGCTATATAGCAGTGAAGAGGAAGCCTGGGGCTAGACGGCAGCGCTGCGCACGGATCTCACACACATACTGCTAAGCCACAGAAGCAGACACGGGAGAGCACTGGTGTTGTCCTCCACTTACGTGAAGTGACGCACAGCCTGTCTGTGCGGATGGAGTCGGGCTAGCCGTCCCTGTGAAGGGTAGTGATGGGCTTCTGGGTCGTGGTCGCCCAGGTGTATCTGTTTGTGAAGAGCCATCGGGCTGCAGGTTAAGAGTGATACAGTTTATTGCACATAAGTTAGGTATCAGTTCAAGGAAGACAGATAAGCATGTAATGGTAGACAAGGCACGGAGCTTGTAACAGAGATGCTAGATCTGTTGCTAGTTGGCACAGAATTTAGCCCTGAGCGTCTTGGCAGCCAAAACAGAGGGAACCCCATAAACAGCGTAGCTACTTATTCATCAGGGAGGGCAGACGTTTCCCAGCCATGGACTCCAAGAGGAACTGTCATGTGGGAGCGTCATCTGGGGGCAGCGGTGGGTGAATCTGCCCCAGGAGGCATCTCGGCCACAGAGCGATGGTGCCTGTTCTGCCTCCCACCCTGCCACAGGGTACCGGAAGCTGCTGAAGGACATGGACGAGGGCCTGATCACGTCAGGGGACTCGTTCTACATCCGGCTGAACCTGAACATCTCCAGCCAGCTGGACGCCTGCTCCATGTCCCTGAGGTGCGACGACGTCGTGCACGTCCGTGACACCATGTACCAGGACAGGCACGAGTGGCTGTGCGCGCGGGTCGACCCATTCACAGACCACGACCTGGACATGGGCACCATACCCAGCTATAGCCGGTGAGGCCAGGACCTGGGCGCAGCTCAGCCCAGGGGCTCACTGGGGAGCCCCAGCCTGTTGAGCAGTGAGGCCCCATCCCCGCTCCTCCTCGAAGCTCGCCCAGCCTGCCAGGGGTGCTGTTGCGCTCTTATATCCTGGAGAGCCCTCTCTGGCACTCGATTTTATGCTGCCTTGCATTCGCTAGTCATTCCTTCCGTAGGCCACCGCCCCTGTACCCGTGACCCTAGGGCGGTGACCCGGCGGCGGCCCCCCAGGGCCGAGCATCAGCGCCACCCAACCCAGTTTATGGACCAGGTGTCCCTGAGGCATCCTCGGGCTCTGCTGCTCAGGCCAGCCCTGTGAGGGCAGCGGCAGTAGACCCGATTTGCAGGCGGGGAAACAAGTCTCAGAGTAAGCGACTTGGCCGAGGCAGCACAGTGAGTCAGCGCTGGAGGCAGGGTGCGCACCGATTTGAGGCGCCCCTGGGGTCTGCCCGGCGCCTGAGGCCCCGCCCTCCCTTCTTGCCTCCCCAGAGCCCAGCAGCTGCTCCTGGTCAAGCTGCAGCGTCTGATGCACAGGGGCAGCCGGGAGGAGGCGGACACCGCCCACCACACCCTGAGGGCCTTCCGGGTAGGTCAGCCGCAGCCCTGCCAGCCTCAGACCGCCTCTGGGGCCTTTCTGGAGGGGTAACGAATGGGAGCCACTAATCTCACTGGGATGGTGGGTCAGAGGGGACGTGGTTCCTCAGGCCCAAGACACCCCCTCCAGGTGCAGCCCTGCCCAGTGACCCCCGCTGCTGCGGCACAGGCCTCCCCGCTGCCAGCTCTGTTCTGTTGCACCAAGTCTCCAGGCTCCTTTTACCCTTCCGAGCTTGTTCCCCATCTGGAAGGTCCGATGCCACAGTGGGCACAGAGGGAGCTTGGGGGCACGCCTCCTGTGCTCAGCTCAGCGTCAGTGTGCTCACCGTCCCGCCAAGCCCAGCGGGTCTGACTGACTGATAACTGACTTCAGAACACGCTGCAGCCCGAAGAACCGCTTTCCACCAGTGACCCCCGGGGCAGTCCCCGCCTCTCACGAGCAAGTGTCCTCTTCGGCCAGCTCCTTCAGGTAAGCTGGGCGGGACGCCTCCTGACTTGTCACTCGCGTTCTGTGGCTCTGCCCTCTCCCTGCAAAGGGAAGGCTGTATCAAACTAGCCAAGCCTTCTGTTTATACAGCACTCACAGCCTTTCACAGCGCGTCCCATCTCCCTTCCCGGTTTACCCTCACACTGACAGTAGACAGTCTCCGTTCCTGCTGGAAATAAATGCCAGTTTCATAAAAGATTCGAGGAAATTTATGGCTAACAGAAACCTAAACAACTTAGCTGTTCAAGTATTAATAGAAAAATCAGAAACAGTGATTCAGGAGAGGGAAAAAAATTTCCTGGTATCTAGGTCAGTTTAGTTCCCCAGATTGGGCATTAAATTTATCTCTGAGCATCCCAGCAGCCACAGAAAAAAGGGAAACTCTGCAGATTCCCTAAATCATATGTGACCATAGAAACATTTTAGCTCTTTTAGGCCAAAAAGAATTTTTCCCTTGTACTTCATTCTAAAAGGATTTTTTTTGGCATGGTTCATTACATAAGGAAATTGAGTAGCATAGTGGGTGATACTTTCAGACATGATTTCATAATCACTTATATCTTCAGACATGAAATCATATCCTCAGAAATGATTTCACATAAATGCAGACGCATTCTGTGTGGCCATTTCCCCTTACCAGTTGACAAGAGTGAGGGAATAATGTACAGATGTGGCCTCCCAAGGATATTCCTATGTCAGTAGTGTGCTGGTCAGACCCCAGGGGAGCTAGTGTGTCACTCCACTGCTCCATCCTCATGCTGGAACACAGGAAGCCCAGGAAATGGCTAACGGTGTGACCCCCAAACCCAGGTAGACACAGACAGGCAGCAGAAAGGTACCTGGGGGGGTGGAAGGGAATTTGGGGAAGTGATAAGTCTAAGGCTGTCCTGGAGACAGGACCATGTGAGACCATACATTATTGCCCACATATCATACAAAGAGGCCAAACCCTTGAGCATCTGTGTGACTCACCCCAGGGCCAGTTAACAGCAGAGTCGGACCGAGATCCCAGCTCCTGCAGTCCCTCCGTTCAGAAGGAGGGCGTGGAGAAACTCATGGAACATGGTGGGAACCTAGGGTCTGTGCACACCACCGGGATGTCCCTTCCCACCCTCCGGGACTCAACTCTGAAATGTAAACAGAAGTAGGCCCTCCCGCAGACTTGCGGATACTGAGGCAGGGTACAGAGGGCAGTGGTGCAGAAGATGCAGTCATCCTGCACGTGGACACCAGGCCGTCTGTGACCTGTCCTGCCTGCGGGGCTCCCAGCCAGGGCCCTTCCGTGGCTGGGCACTCCTGGTCCCACAGTGCCCGTGGAAGCTGCACCTGCTGTTCCCCCAGAAAGCACATGGGATTGCCAGAGGGGCTCAGGACCAGACCCCGGCAGGCCTCATGCCTGGTGGGAGAAGAGAGAGTAGGCATTTGTTCACCTGCCTACTAATGACACCCCCAAACAGCTAAAGGACCCTGCGACCTGCTCAGTATCTCCTGTGTTTACGGGGAAGTGACTGACCTAGGCTCCAGGGGCAGAGCTGGGATCGGAGCCAAGGTCCCCCAAGCCGGGTTGAGAGGGCATTGCCCCATTAAAAGCAAAGGCCCACCCTCTGTCCTCCAGTTCGTCAGTAGGTCCGAGAACAAGTACAAGCGTATGAACAGCAACGAGCGAGTCCGCATCGTCTCGGGCAGCCCTCTTGGGAGCCTGGCCCGGTCCTCGCTGGATGCCACCAAGTTCTTGACTGAGAAGCAGGAAGGTATGGCGCTGAGTGCCTGGCCCTTCCCTGTGTCCTGCAGGCCCAGGGGCCTCGGGTCTGGGTGGGCCACATGAGTCCCCCAAGTTAGGCTGAAACATCTGCTCCCTCAAAGGGGGTTCGGTCTTGGGCAGAACTCCTGGGGGCCTGCCTGACCTTGGCTGGGAGGATCGCACGGCCTCCCAGGGTGATGACGCCCAAGATCACCCCTCCTAACACTTGCTGTGGTTGGTTTGAACCCAGACACCCATATTAATTGGAGCTGTTTTCTGCAAGGTGTTTACTTATGGGTTTCCCCACCGAGTGCCTCTTGCCATTTACCAAGCTGGCAGGGAGCCACCAGGTGCACAGTCCCTGTGGAAGACCCCGCTGAAGGCGAGCCAGCCCCCCTCCTTGGGCCAGACGGGCCCCTCTAGCACTGACTAGCCCTCTGTTCGGGGCTGGGATCCTCTCCGGGCTGACCCTTCAGACAGCCAGCTGAGGGGACAAGGTGAAGAACAAGCTGCTGAATTTGGGGAGAGCAGTTCCTCAAGTTACCTGGGGTTTGATTTAACAGACCACCGTCTGGGAGCCCCTCCTTGAGAGCTCAGCACCCTCCAAAATGATCGGCGTGTTGGTCACGCTTCCGGTCTGTCTCCCACCACCCCTGCCCCTCCTGGCATGCGGCCGGGAGGCCGGGCTGTCTGCCACTCTGAGCACCACGGCCCAGCTCCAACAGCAGAGCCCTCCGTGCCCACACCTGGGCCAGGCAGGCAGGGTCACAGCCAGCCCTTTCTGTCCCCTCCCAGAGCTGGACCCTGAGAGCGAGCTGGGCAGGAACCTCAGCCTAATCCCCTACAGCCTGGTGCATGCCGTCCGCTGTGAGCGCCGCCGGCCCGTGCTCTTCACACCCACCATGCTGGCCAAGGCGCTGGTCCAGAAGCTACTCAACTCGGGCGGCGCCATGGAGTTCACCATGTGCAAGCCAGGTAGGCACGGCCCGCACCGTCCCCCTCCATCACGTCACATCGGGGGGCCACAGAGCAGATGGCATGTAGTACTTCCCGGGTGGAGGGTCTGTGGTCTGCGTTCCCACGCCGGCCCTCTCCAAATTCACTGTGGCCCTGGAGCAGGGACTGCAAGCCTTTCCATCCCCACTTCACACTGAGGTTATAGCACGAAGGTTGCAGTGGTCACCCTGCAGGTCGGAGGCGAGCCACCCCTTCTCCCAGGGCTTCCGCATCTTCACATGTGGCTAGGGGACATGACGGTGCCCCCCACACACAGCACAGAGCCCCAGTCCTAGCTGTGCCCTAGAGGCATCCCCAGCATTGTCTGCATCTGAAACTGGTTATCCAAGACCACTTAAATGTCAGGTGTCCAGGGGTTTCTTTTTTAGTTAAGGTAAAAAATATATATATGTAACATAAAATTTGCCGTTTTAACCATTTTAAAGTATCCAGTACAGGGGCATTAAGTACATTCAGACTGTTCTTCAGCATCCCCACCATCATCTCCAGGAGTTTCCATCTTCCCAAACTGATACTCTGTCCTCATTAAACACTTCCTCCTGCCCCAGCCCCTGGCCCCCACCGTCCCCTTTCTGTCTCTGAATGTGACTCCTCCAGGGACCTGCTGGGATGGAATCACACACAGAGTTTGTCCTTCTGTGTCTGGCTTATTCATTCAGCATCAGGTCCTCAAGGTTCACCCAAGGTTGTAGCAAGTGTCACGCTCTCCTCCCTTTTCATGGCTGAATAATATTCCACTGTGTGGGTGGACACGTGGGTTCCTTCCACTTTGGGCTGTTGTGAATAAAGCTGCTATGAACGTGGTGGGGCAAATACCTCATTGAGTCCCTCATTTAAATTCTTTGGGGTTAGACCCACAAGCAGATGGCTGGATCATGTAGTAATTATTTGCTTATTTTTCTGAATTCTAAACTGCCGCACCGTTACCCAGTGGCCACACCACTTCACAGCCCTGCCAGTACACACAAGATTCCAGTTTCTCCCTGTCCTTGGCAACCCTTGTTACTTTCTGTTTTTTTTCTGTAATAACCATCCTAATGGATGGTAAGTAGAGGTGTGAAGGTTTTAAATCATCAGCCTTTTGAGGTACAGTGGACATACACCAGGGCCCCATTTCAGGTGTGCGGTCGAATGGGTTTGGATGAATGTTCACCCCCTGCAGCCACAGCCACAGGCAGGCAGCAGAATCCTGCTGTACCCGAGGCTCCTCGGGCCCCTCATGGACGCGTCTCTCCCTCCAGCCCCTGCTCCAGCACTGTCTCTCTGCTTCCTGTCACCCATTAGTTTACATTTCTAGAATTTTCTGGAAATGGCATCATGCAGTGTGGAATCGTTTGTACGGGGCCCCTTTTGGGATCCGTCACACTGTTGCTCCCTCCTTCCACGACTGAACAAATCCCTGTGCAGATGTATCCATCAGGAGTGGTTTGTGCAGAGCCCCCCTGACCCCCTGGCGACTGTCATGTGTGGCCGGGGCTGAGAACCAGCAGCGTGAAGCATTCAGAATGGTCCCTGGCCCAGGTGAGGACCCCATAAACGACGGCTCCTGCGGGGTGCTTGCCTTTATCAGCAGGGCCCCCCTCTGAATGCTGGCACCCAGGCTCCTGTGGCGAGTGGGAGGCCGCACCCAGCGTCCCTCCTCCCAAAGATTAGGCGTCTACAGCGCCCGTCCAGGAGGCCTCAGCAGAGGGTGTGGTTGGAAACATCGTGTTCTCGGAGGCGAGTGGTCCTCAGTTCAGGGTCTGCCCCTGCCCACCCCTACCCTCGGCAGTTCAATTTGGGGCAAGTTGTCAACTACTCGTTTGTTCACCTGCAAAACCAGAATAACGACAGCCACTTCATGTACAGGTCAGGGGCTCGTGAGTGAGCAAAGGCCACCCTGGGGCCGCCCAGCAGGGTTTCCGGTTCTGGTGCCCCAGGTGGAGCAGGCAGGGCACAGGCACGGCACCCGTGTGCTTTCTCAGCAGGCCTGTGTGCCTGCATGGCTCTCCCAGAACCTTCCAGGGCTGTGCGCCGCCGTGCCCTTCTGCCTGAGCCCCGGGGAGCCACGCACGCCCTCCAGGGATAGACTTAGAGAGAAGAACCTCACTTCCACCTGAGGCCCTGAGCATTTTCCAGCTGATGCCCTAGCCGGTGCCAGGCCTGGTAAAAAGCCTGATTCGGAAATCCCTCTCAGCCCCACTGACCTCTGCAGGTGCACCCGCCTTCCCCTTGGTGTGTTCTCGGCCAGCGGCAAAGCATTGCCAGGGCAGGAGACGGAGGCATCCTCCTCCCCCAAGACACCCGGGGCTTGTCCTCTGCGGACTCCCCCAGCCAGATCCCCCCGAGCTCACTTCCACTGCACACCTGGCCAGCCTGGGCCTCAGTGGGGAGCTCCAGGCCTGGACTGACAGACCAGCCGCCTCCTCTCACAGATGGAGAACCCGAGGCCAAGAGGTTACAGAAATGTTCAGGGTCCCCCAGCAAGCGAGTGGGGCCTCTAGTACGTACCTCCTCCTCCAGGAAGCCTGCCTGTCCTCATCCCCAGCCCCTCAGTGCTCCCATGGTCAGTAGCCCATCACGGCACCTATTACCATTTTATAATTTCCTGTGGCCCATGTTCTCCTCCCCAGCTAGGCTGTGGGTCGTCAAGTACAACAACTGTGTTTTTATCCAATTTTTATTCTTGATTCCTGACCCTTAGTGGGTTTTCAATAAACATTTTGTTATTAAATTAGTGGACAGGTGCATGGTAGGTGGGTAGATGCATGGATAAATGGTGCGTGGGTGGGTGGGTGGACGGGTTGAAGGAAGGTCAGGCGGGTGGGTAGGTGGATAGATGAGTGGAGTAGAAAATCCCCCATGTAGGCAACTCACCAGTCTTGCACCAGGGCCTCGGCTGCTTTGCCAGTGAGACTGCTGAGGGGCCAGGCCGCAGGTGATTGCCGACAGCTCCTCCAGGTGCCGCGGGGAGCGTGAGCGACTCTTCCGCGGGCCGCTGCTTGGAGTGCGAAGTGTGAGCTCCGCACTGCCCCTGGGAAGCCTCACAGTCTAGCGAAGGAGACAGGCTTGTTAAACGTGGTCGGAAGGCGTGGGACGTGGTGTTCTGCTGAGCCCAGAGGAGGGAGGCGAAGCCCAGACGGGTCAGTCGACCCCAGACCACCTCGTGCCTCCCTCAGGACCTGCCACTCTCTCCGCAGATGTTGTCACAAGAGACGAGTTCCTCAGAAAGCAGAAGACAGAGACCGTCGTCTACTCCCGAGAGAAGAACCCCAACACTTTCGAATGCATCGTTCCTGCCAACATCGAGGCAGTGGCGGCCAAGGTGAGGGAGGCTGGGAGGCCGATGGAGTATGCCACCCGGTGATCTTCCCGAGGCCCCAGGCGAGGGCAGACCGTCCCACCCCTTGCCGTCTTGTCCACCCCACAGTCACACTGTCCACGCCCTTGCTCGGGCTGAGACCCTCCTTGATGTTTTGAAACCGCCTTCTATTTCGGGGGGCTTCCTTGTGCTGGTGTTCTGGTTCTCATGGTTTGGGGATGTGCACGTACCTGGCTGTGACCACAAGGGCCAGGCATAGAGTGTGTGTCAGAGTGAGAGACAGGGAGGGTGAGGGGCTGCCGGGCATCATGCTCGCCAAGGGAGGGAAAGTGGAGCATCGGATGGGTGATCAGCAGTGATGCAGAAAAGGCGTCTGCACGCAGTGTTGTGTCCTGGAGCCCGGCGACGGGACCATTACCAGCCCTGAGCACAGAAGTGTGCCTCCTCGCAGGGCTTGGTGAGCGCTGAGCTGTCGGCCGAGCTGTCCGGCCGTCGAGCACTGCCCAGCATCTGGGGGGTCGGCCATGTGGCAGCAGTGACCTTGGGGGTGACGGGAGGGTGCCCAGCCAGAACCCCACGTGCACTGTCCCGCTGAGAGTCTCTCCCACACCCTCCCACGTTGTCACTCACACAGACACAAGCCCAGGCAGAGCTGTCACCCAGCCTTGAATGCTTGTTGTTTCAAAGCCTGGGCTGTAGCCAGTTACGGAATTCTGACAGGTGGAGCGGACAGAAAAATGAGTGGGCGGGGCTGGGGCCCAGGTCGTTGTAGCTGAGAAGCTGACGCTGCTCGGAGGATCCGGGCTGTTGGAATCCAGGTAGTCGACATGCCGGTAGCAGGGTCGGCGGGGGGGGGCAGTGACCAGCAGGACCAGGGAGGCTCTGGGGCTGGGCACATCCGCTCTGGGCCTGCTGCTATGTTCCGTTTGTGAAAACTCACTGAGCGTCCTAGGGGCATGCAGTTTTCTGTATTTGTGTTCTTTTGCTACAGAAAGGTTTTGGGTTTTTTTTAAGAGACACCTTTGGCAAAACAGGGCTTAACCTTCAGAAATGATGAGCTCATGGTACTGAGAACCCTTGCAGACATTCCCAGGGCGCCCATCCACCTCAGCTTTCCAGCGCAGTCTACTCCTTGCCTGGCACCAAGAATGCCCTGCAGGTCCCGCCTGGTAGCCGTGTTCCTGGCACTGACTCGCTGACTTTGATTTCCGTTAAAGTTCCTTCCTGCCACCCAGGTCACCTCGGGCTGGGTGCCTGGCTCTGCCGGCGTTGTCTCTGCAGGGCAGAGAGAACCACGTGTCCAGACAGGTGGGGCCTGTTGGAGCTCCAGTGTCGCCTTGGGTCAGTCCCCCGGTTCAGCTGGTGGCACTCGGGCTGTCGCCCGCCCCTGTCCCAAGGAGCCTGAGCTGCGTCACGCGCCCCTCCCAGTGGCCCGCACAGGCAGGAGGTGCGGGGCGGGCCTGCTGCTGACAGCAGGCCACTGTGCTTCCAGAACAAGCACTGTCTGCTGGAGGCCGGGATCAGCTGCACCAGAGACTTGATTAAATCCGGGATTTACCCCATCGTGCTCTTCGTCCGGGTGTCAGAGAAGAACATCAAGAGGTTCAGGTAGGGCTCCAGGACCCCCCCCGGGGCCCTTCAGTGCCCCCGCCTCTCCCTCCCACCCTGCCAAGCCTCTGGGGCTCCCGCTGAGAGCGTCTAGCTGCCTTGATGCCCGCTCTCCCTTTAGCAATTCCCTCCTGCGCACTGGGCCGTGGGCCAGGATAGAGACAGTGACACGCACACGCTGAGCATGTCCGCGGACAAGTGGTGGGAGGGACAGGTGGGCACTGCAGGACCCGGTGGTCAGGGAAGCCAGCACTGGAACACACCCACTGTAGTGAGGGTGGAACAGCAGAGGGCACGGCGGGTGCCCAGACCCCAAGGCAGGGACAGCACAGAGGAGGCCGGTGTAGGGGCAGAGAGGTGAGGGGTGACTTTGCAGCCGAGGGGGGCTGTGTTGGCCACAGGAAGGATGGGACGTTTCATTCTGAATGACATGGGACCAACTGAAGGATTTGAGCAGAGGAGTGACATGATCTAAAGCAGGGTATAGAAGGCTCCCTCTGGCCACCATGTGGAGACAAGCGATGTGTCAACCAGGCAGTTGCTGGGACCTGGAACCTGTCAGGAAGGTGGTGAGGAAACATCCAGTTCTGTTCAAGATCAAGCCCATGTGATCTGTTGGCAAGTTAGCGGTGGGGTTGGGCAGAATGAGGAGCTCAGGACGACCCAGAGATGGGGGCCTGGCTCTTACGCAGCATCATCTCCAACCCCACCTTCCTCACACACGGCTGTGCCTGAGACCAAGAGAAGTCAGGGCACCCCCCATTGCAGCAAATAGCACTAACTGGGCGTCGGGCACGCCAGGGACCCCATGGATGCCCAACCAGACAGACATCTGCACCCCGCCTCTGCACATGTATCCTGACGGCCACTGTCCGAACAGCAGAGCAAGTGTTGGCGGCGAGGTGGAGAAATTGGACCCCTGGGTCACTGCTCGGGGGAATGTAAAATGGAGCTGCCCCTGTGGAAGGCCGTGTGGAGCAGCCCCAAAGTATTAAAAATAGAGCTGCCATTTGAACCAGCAATTCCAGATCTGGGTGTAGACCCAAAAGAATTGGCAGCAGGGTCTCAAAGAGATATTTGCTCACCCATATTCACAGCAGCGTAATTCACAGTAGCCAATAGGTGGAAGCAACCCAAGTGTCCATGGACAGATGAATGAACACAATCAGCCTTTAAAAAGGAGGGAATCGCAGCTCTGCTGCAACAGATGAGCCTTGAGGACCCTAAAGGCTGAGTGAGATAAGCCAAGGGCAAGACAAACCTGTGTGGAGGAGTCACACAGAGACGAGTGGGTGATGGGGCCAGGGGCCGGGGAGGGGTGCAGAGTTAGTGTTCGTGGATATATATGAGTTTCAGTCTTACGAGATGGAGAGTTCTGGAGGTTGTACGATGATGTGAGTAAACTTAACACAACCGAACAGTACACATAAAAATTGTCAAGATGGTAAATTGTATCTTACATGTATTTTACCACAATTAAATACTTTACAAATCCCCACCTCGGGATTTCCATAATGAGCAGTGCATGAGGCGGCAGACACTGTGGAGAAACGGCAGGCAGGGCGGTGGTCAGTGGGGTGGTCGGATGGCTCCTCAGGAGTCCCGTGTCTGCCTCGCCCTCTGCCCACAGGAAGATGCTGCCGAGGCCGGACACCGAGGAGGAGTTTCTGCGCCTGTGCCGGCTGAAGGAGAAGGAGCTGGAGGCCCTGCCCTGCCTGTATGCCACGGTGGAGGCTGACATGTGGGGCAGCATGGAGGAACTGCTTCGCGTCATCAAAGACAAGATCGGCGAGGAGCAGCGCAAGACGGTGTGGGTGGACGAGGACCAGCTGTGAGCACGCACCTGAGTCCGAGCGGGACTCGGGAGTGGCCTCTGGACCCCCGGCAGTGCGGTGACGGCGTCCTGTGACCCACAGAGCCGCCCTAGCCTGGGGGCTCCCCTACCCAGTTATGGGGCCCCTCCAGGGAGCCCCAGGGGGAGGATACAGCTGTGAGGACAGACACACTCAGGAGGGAGTAGGGGGCCGTGGTCCCCCCAGGGCTGGCCCGGCTGAGTCGTTCTGCCCTGCTGGCCTAAGCGGGAGGCAGGGCCCCACAAAGGACACAAAGCCAGGCCTGAGGTTGGCAGCCCCTCAGAAGCCAGAGCAGCAGCTGAATGTAACACATGGAACAAGTGTGCTGTGGAGGGCAGGGACCCTGAACGCCAGGGCACCACTGGCCCTCGGGACACACGATATGCACATTCCCAGGCAGGACAGTTTGGGGTGGAAAGGGAGGCATGCCGTGCTATTATTTTTCTTGCATTAAAATTTCTCTATTTCCTTGTTTTCAACCTTTTTTTTTTTAATTTACTAGTTTGCAGGTGTTTTTATTTCTTGCCACTTTCCTGACCTGCAAACCACCCCAGAAAGCTTAATTCAGGCCCTATGTCACATGTAGGGTGAAGGAAGGGTGACAGTACATCCAGTTTTCTGAGGACGGTCCTCATTAGACCTGCATTTGGCCTTTACTTAATAGCAGCCCCATTGGTTAAGATGCATGATGATTTGGGTGGTAAAATATACCATCGCTCTAGGAAAGGCCCAGCTTTTCATAGGTGCTTGGGAGGTCTTGCTGTTTATGCCCCTGCACCTCTGACTCCCACCCTGAGCAGGCCACCTTACCAAGCTCTTCACCAGCATGTTCTCCACTCTGTGCAGGGAGTGTTCCTACGCGAGCCTCTCACTTCACTGCATCCTTCCGTTCAGGAGGTAGCTAGCGTGTGCAGGAGGCCCTCTGGGGCTTTGCTCACCCTGCCCAGAAGCTGCCCTCCACAGCAGACAGCAGAGGCCCTGTGGGTTCTAGAACCACTCTTAATGCCCCCTTAATGCAGACTTTCCAAGTTTGGGCCCAGTGGGGTTCCAAAGCAGACCAGGTCACCTGGCACCATGCTGAATATTCAGCAGTTGGTAGGTCCAACCCAGGTCTGTGTTGTGGGAACAGCACATCTAAAAGACATATTTTCCAGCCTCCCTTACAGCTGTAGCAATCACAAGAATGTAAGGCAAGTTTGGAGGAGAGACAAAGCAGATAAATAGCCCTCCTTCCAGTTTCCTGCCTGGGATACAGATGTGATGGCTGGAGCTCCAGCAGTCATCTTGGATCTTGAGGTGACCTTAAAGGAACCCTACCCAGAATGTCCGTGCTGGAGCAGAAAAATAGAAGGAGCCAGAGTCACTGAGGACACTTAGGAGCCCAGGGCTACTGCTTGGCTTTCCTTTACATGCGCCTGAGACAAATTTTTATCTTGTGTTAAATGGCTATTTCAGTTCTCAGCTACCTGGGGCCTGAAGCAATTCCTAACAGATGTAGGAGCAACCCTTAGTTTCAAATCCCATGGGCGTGAGTTGATCCTTTGCTAGGTTTTTGCCACATGTTCAAGATATGAATTATGAATAAAAACTTCTTACATAATCTCATCTAAAAAAACAATAGCTGCATGTCTTGTAGCATTTTCTAGCATTTTGACCCTCAGAAGTCAAACTGGCACCACAAAGGCCCAGGAGGTGCGAGCTGGAAGAGCCTAGTCCTGGGAAGGGGCCTGCTCTGCCTCCCTCCGCGATGACCCACCTCTGTGCCACCGGGGCCGGCCTTTGCCAGGAACAATGACACCTTTACTAATAAAACAAATCCCTCTAAGAGCCAGTGGGCAATGCTTCTTTCTCTAAAACCACCCCCAGAAACAAATTGTATGCTCTGGGTCTGCAGAGGCCAGGATTCTGAGGCCCAGCTGTGGTTACTTGGGGCCAGATGACCCGCCACAGGAGGCATGAGATCAACTGCTTCCATCTTGTTAGAGCTCTAAGTTAAGCAGTGAATTTTCCCCAAGTACAGGCCATCGTGTTTCCACTTGGAAACGGCACTTCCTTGTAAAGTACCAAGAGCCAAGGGGACAGACGAGACTGGAGAAGAGCCCCAGAGCCGAAGGTCTGCTGATCTATTTATTTATTTATTTATTTAACTTCGGGAATCACAGGCTTGTGCAGAATAACCAGACTCGCAGCTTGCGTCTCATTTGGGGGCTGGTGGGGTCAGGGCGAGGCAAAGAGAGGGTAGGCGTGGGGAAAGGTATCTGAATTTGTGGTGGGCTTTTCCTCCCAAGTCATTTTAACCAGGCTGCAGACTGCAGAGCCGCACGGTTGTATGTACGGCAGTAAGACAGGGCGGGAAGAGGGGCTTAGGAACAAGGTTTGTGTTCTGCGTGGCTCCCCGGATCAAGCGTGAAGTCGAAGGCCTGGGGAGTCAGTCCATAGGAGGACTTCAAAGGAGACCCCTGACATCACATGCTGGCACTCCTGGCTCCTATCAGCTGCCAAGAGCCCCAAGATAGGGAGGAAATGGGGCTTGAGTGGAACTGGGTGGTGAGGGAGGGCACAGCGCTCTCCGCCAAGCCTGCAGAGGCTGCAAGCACATCAGGGTTTTCCTGTGGAGCCAGCCCACAGCTGAGTAAGCCTGCCTGAGGCGGTCAGTGGGGCCCCAGGCTCTGCAGAGGATCCTGTGCCAGGCTGATAACACCAGGGAGGATGGCTTGGCCTCCCTCCAAGGACCGCAGACACAGCTCAGAGCCCCAGAAACTGTGTTCTATGTGTGGACCAATACTTCACTGGGGAGAAAATCCCAACTTCCCCAGACGCCCAAGGGGTCCTGTGATCCCCAGGACGAGGCAAATACCAGCCCAACCTGCTGAGCTCCTACCTGGAGCCAACACTTGGTCAGTTTTCTTTTACATACTGATCCCACAACTTCTCCATTTTATGCAGGAGAAAACAGGTCAAGTAACTCGGCCAAGGTCCTGGGAGCTGGCGACTTGCTAACTCAGGCAGTCCACGAATCTTCCAGTTTGGAGGTGCCGCTGGGGCCCTGGCGGCGGTGTCACACCCCTCCCCTGCTCTCCCAGGGGCTGGCGAGTGGCTGGTGTCCAGGGCAGTGGCTGGCTTGGCTGCAGGATGATCAGACCGAGAGGACGTGGCTTTCCTCTCTGGCAGAGGCAGCCCATTCGAGCCCCAGCAGCAGCGGAGCAGGCCCTGGTTTCCACCCAGCCAGGCGTCCCTGGCGGAGAGACCCCGGGAGGGAACCGTCTTTGAGCCCTGGCCCCAGGCCACCACGCTGCCCTCAGAGCTGCTGCCTGAGGGCCTCCCTTCTCCAGGCCTGCTTCGCTCCCTCCTCTACATTGGTCTTCGGCAGTCCTGTCAAGGTCAACCAGGATGCAAGTGCGGCCCCGCGGGAGACCCGGCTCCCAGCACCTGCTCCAGCCTCTCTTATTACCCAGAGTCCCTCAGGCCTTCCAACAACTTCCAGAAAGCCTGGCCCCTGTGTTCTGGGGCTGGAACCAGAGAAATCTCCAGAAAAGGACCCGCACCAGCTGAGGCTAAGCCTTGGTTTTTAGTTTCAATTTCAAACCCAGGAACCCAAACCAAAAGCAACCGGAAGTGCCCCCACCCCCCACCCCCACCCCCACGTGGCCAGCTTGGTGCCCTGGGGCCCACATGTTTCCTCCAGGCCCCCAGGCTGCGGGGTGTGGCTGGGGAACAGGGGACTAGAGACCCTGAGAACGGTTCCAACCGGGTGGGGCTGTCACCAGATTGAAAGAAGCCACGAATGTGGAACACCTGCCTGGCCACCCCCCAGGCTGTCCCCCAGGCCAGCTGCACAGAGCTGGGACCTCGGGGAGAGGCTTCACAGGACACCGCCATCTGTAATCTGGAATGTTGTCTAACAGGTAAAATACAGAGTTCAAAGGCCGTCCACGTAAAATCCCCTTCTCCCCCCCATACACACAGGAAACCACGTTCATCGGCCTGCGTGCACCTCCCGGGCCCCTTGCACAGACGGGGTGGACAGCCCTGGCCCATGCTGTGTGGCGGACGGCACAGTCTTCACACTGCCCTGCACCCAGCTTTTCTTTGCCTAAAGCGTGTAGCTTGGGGCTCTTCCCATGTTCCTTTCCATGTTGGCCTGTGTTCCGTCTGGCCATGCCATCCTCCCTCCAGCCAGTCCCATGGTGACAGGCGTCTGGGTTGCCTCCAGGCAATGGCTGTGCCTTGGCACCACTGCCCAGTGTCCCTGCCCTCACAGGTTAGGTGGCATGGCCCACCCTGCCCCCTTGGGCGCCTGTCCACATGGTCTGGGGCACCATGCCTGGCGCTCTGGTGGGGGCCTTTCCATCCGGGCCTCTCTGGCCCATAAGGACCGATGCATGGGGACAGCAGATGGTCCGTACACTTCCAGGCCCTGAGACCCTGACATCAGGGGCTGCCTGTTGCTGAGAAGTGGTATGCATGGTCCATGAGCTCTGGTCGCTCCCAGGGATGGGGGCCATGTAGTGCTGGGACCCCTCCATCCCCACAAGCTACACCAGTCCACAGAGGCCCAAAACCATATTCCCCCTTCACCCCCCAAACCTGCCCCTCCATACCCCCTGACTTGGTCACTGAGCCGGAGACCTGGGTGACAGGCATCTGTCACTCCTTGTCTCTGTCTCTGTCTATCTCCCTCTATCTCTCTGTCTCTATCTGTCTGTCTCTATCTCCCTCTGTCTCTGTCTCTTGCTTTTTCTCTCTGTCTCTCTAGTCTCCATCTCTCACTGTGTCTCTCTCTGTCTCTGTCTTTCTCACACACATGTGTCACCACATCCTCAGTCACTTCATCCTGTTGACTAAACTCTTAAGTCCCTCCTGAGTCTGTTCACCGCTCCTGGTCCCACAGCTGCCTCACTGGTCCAGGCAGACCTCGTCCCTCACTGGATGCCTAGGACACCCCATACCACACATACCACACCTAAGCACATCAACCCTCTTGCTTTTCTCCTGGCTTATGTGGCTTCACACAAGCTGTTCCTCTCCTCTGAGATGCTGTTCCCTTCACTCTGCCTGATTAACTCCTCGTCTGTCAGCTGTCAGCTGAACTGTCCCCTCTGGGGGAGGGGAACCTTGCCTGGCCTGAGCTGAGGTACATACCCCTGTCTCAACAACCCTCATCAGCCCATGTTGGAATCACTCTCTTGATTATCTTTCCCTCTTGACTATGAGCTTCATGATGGTGGAGAGCAAGTCTGTCTCATCCACCCCTCACCCCTGGTGCCTGGGTGCTGCCTGGCTGCTGGGATAGATGTACAGGTATGTATGTCATTGCAAGACCACTGGAGTTGCCCTGGGTCCAGCAAAGATGTAAATGAGTGAAGTGAACCAGAATAATATGATAGGGACAGGTGGGGACCATGGCAAATTGGCAAGCACATAATTCATCTAAAAGGGGCAGTTGGCAGTCAGCCCCAATGGCTTGGTGCTGTGTAGGTAACAAGTCCTGTCTTACCAGATCTTATGATTATTCAAGAGAACTGTTGGCTTTCCTCTTCGGGCTAGTCACCTCATTGTTACAAGATGGCTGCCATAGCTCCAAGCATCACATCCTCACATGCTGGTGCCCAAAGCAAGAAGAAAGGGTCTGTCCCTTATCATGCAGGAATGCCTTTCCCAGCAGCTCCCAGTAGTCCTTCCCCAGTGTTTCATTAACTGATACCAAGTCACAAAACCATCTCAGGGCTCTACACATTGTCATTCAAACATAGAGAAACGGACTGGTCTTTGTGGGAGCAAACTACAGCATTTGACACAGGGGAACTTATTCAGGTGGTGTGGCCTGTTCAAGAAGGGCCTCATGTGAATGACAACATATGCAAAGATGTGGGGCAGCAGCATTCAAGCAGTGGAAACAGCAGGTGCAAAGGTCCTGAGGCAGATGCAGAAGCCTATCCCAGTTGGCTCAAGAGAACAGGAGGGAGGGGTCTGTGATGGGGTGCCTTGCCCTCCCCCTGAATTCTGTGGGCCTGCTCAGCTGCTTCCCACCCACCTCTCCCCCTGAGGAGGGCTCTGCCACTCCCATTCTTGGGGCTTTTATGTCAGGGAGAGAGCAAGAGAGGGCTTTGGGCAAGCAGTGAGGTTGAGTTTGGGGGAAGTTTTCCAAGAGAGGAGGAAGCAGCTGTGGTGAGATGTCGGTGGGAGGAAAAAAGAACATATTTTACAGTGTTAGTGTGAACAATGTGTTTGCTTCATAACATTCAAGAAACACACATCTTGGAATTCCTTTTTTGGTTGCCAGACTGTGTTTCTTGGCTTCAGACATTTTTGAGAGACTGCCCTTGGGCCACATCTTCAGAGGCGCTGAGAATATCTGTAGCCAGAGAGCAGCCAGGCCATGTGGGGTGGAGAACCACCAGAAACGAAGGCAGGCCAGAGACACTGGGGGGTGGGCGTGCTGAGGGTGCCCAGCCAGAGCCAGCGCTGGTACGTTCACCCCATGGGAATTAGCATAAGTCGGGAACCGGGGCTCTCTGCCCCCGGAGAGCGAGCTGTGGGACATTCGCCAGCATGTCTGTGTGCCTGTCCCCAGACCGCGGACCTCTGGTTCCATCTCCTCTGCCTTCCAGCACGCCAGGTTCTCACTGTCTATTGGGAGCCGCTCATCATACACTTGGCCTCCATGTTCCAGGACCACCGGATCAGCTCCCAGGTGTCCCCCCCAAGTCCCTGTGGAGGGAGAGATCTGTTTGGACCAGCCTGTGTCAGGCGCCCTCCCCCACTTTGAGCATCTGCAGGCACAAGGGGCTGGCCATCCACAGAGAGAGGTCGCGGGTGCAGACGGGAAGGCACACGCCCTCCCACAGGCACCAAAGGCCCTCCCTGCCCTGCAATTCCCACTTTGTTCATGGCTTTACCCATCGGAGAAGAAAAAAATTCAAGGGAGCCATCACAGGGGTCATTTTGCACTTGGCGGCTTGAGGAGACAGCTGGGGAAAGGGCAGAACACGGCGGCACCTCTCATGACCTTCCCTCGGCTCACACAACTTTTCTCCCGATCCAATTGTTTCATTGAATTTTTATGCATTAAAAAAAAAGTCATAAACCCAAGGCAGAGGTCACCTTCACCTACAGGGCTCATGGGGGTGTCTGGGGAGCTGGGCCTGGCGGGGCTCCTCCTAAGGGGGTAAAGCCCTTCCCTGCTGCAGCCTGGGTCGGGGATGCGGTCAGCCCACCCTGGCAGCTCCCCCCGTCCCCCTCGCCCCACAGCACACGGCTTCTTGTTGTCAGATCTCTGCCGATGCACCGGGGCAGCTGCCGGGGGGCCGGAGCCGCTGTGCAGACCGCCCTTGCTGCCCTCGGGAGGATTCTCCATCACGCTCATCTGCCCTGGCACGTGTGAGCTTCGGAAGGCGCGCTGGGCAGGAATCGCCCATTGCCTTTCACTTTGAGGCCCCTGGACCGCCGACCTCAGAGAGGACCCCAGACCGGCCAGAGGGGGCCCACCCTGCAGAATGTGAGTGTGCCTGCTTCACGAACAGGGTTTCCAAACCCAGCACCGACGTGGTCTGTTGCAGACACCACCCCCCACTTAGTAGATCGGGACACCAAGGCCCAGAGGGGTCTCCGGGCTGGGAAGGGGCAGAGCTGAGACTGGAAGAGGGGAACCTCAGGACGCCCCTCACAGCGTCCCAGGGCTTCCCTGGGGCAGGCTCCCTCTAGGGGCAGGGGTCAAGGTTAGACAAAATTCAGGAGGCCTGGAGTGCCCAGGTCCCCGGGGAGTGGACAGTAGTGCTGCAGAGAGAGGGGTGGCTGCCCGTGTTGAGGGGGCCTGTGGGAGAGGCCACAGTTACCACACGGCAGGCGGAGCTGCCTCCGTCCCTCCCTGTCCCCTCCCCCGGCCACTCACCGTGCTGACCCCACGCTGACCCCCGCTCCCAGGAGTGCTGGCCGGGCCCCCCCACCCGCCCTGCCCGGTGGGAAGTCAGGTTCAGTGCAGGCAGAGCCGCAGACCCGTGAGTGGGGAGATGGCTGAGAAGGGCTTTGACTTTTGGTTTGTTTAGATACTAAAATTAGCTGCTTGTGAATGAGGGGGCAGAGAGTTCATGCTCCTCTCCGCACAGGCTGCTGCGAAACCCCAGGTGCCTGTCTAAAAATTGTATTGAAAGTTTCCAAGCTGGTGGGGCTGACTGGAAATGAATCTCGAAGGCTGGAGTGTCTTTCTTTCCCATCACATGTCGCTTCGGCTCCAATCTTGTTTTGACCAACACCACGTCTCCCCCAGCTTGTCTGATGGACATGAATGTGGGAATGAGGCTGTGAAGTTGTTTGCTTCTGTGCACGCGTGTGTGTGTGTGTGTGTGAGAGAGAGAGAGAGAGAGAGAGAGAGAGAGAGAGAGAGGGAGGGAGGGAGGGAGGCACAGAGAGAACCAGAGACCTCAAGCAAAAGCCCATTCGCTCCAGACTGGCTCTCACCTCCCTGGGGCCGAGCCCAAGGCCCGTTCAGCTTGGTGACAGCTGAGCTCAGGTGCATACAGCTGCACAGCGAGGGTCCTTGGGCCTCTGTGGGCTGGGAGATGAGGGGTCCTGGGGAGAGAGTAGGGACATCTGAGCTCTCAGAAAACTCTCTGTAACCCGGAAGTTCATCTGTAAAGTGAGACCATAAAGCCCGGCTAACTGGACCATCCGGGGCCCACACAAAGAACCCCCAGCTGGCATCCCAGCTCAACTGTTGGTCAGTGGCAGTGTGGTGCAGCCAGGGCCCCTTGGCTTCTCAGGTTGGAGGTGCCCACATGAAATGTTCAAAACCAAGCAAATGTGCCACTTTTCCGCTGAAACTGATTCCTCTTCCTGATCTGAACACAACATCCCCGCCGGTCACGAGCTAGAAGTCACAATTCCCGGCTTACCCTGACGGGCCTTCAAACCCCCCACTTTTCTCCAGCTCCCTCCAGCCTGCTTTCTGGGTCACCCCTAACTGGTTGTCTGGGCCCACACCCACCGGTGTCAAACCAGCCGGCAGCGGCTCTCCCCAGTTTTGCGTTATAATCCCCCTTGGGCATCTGAAAGCCCAGAGATACCTCCTCTCCAAAGAACATTTTTAAATGCATAAAATAAAACACAGAGGATTGCAAAGGAAACCGTCTTGTTTACAGTTTGAAATACAGTTATCAGAGTATTTAAAAAGTAAAGTCTGGGCATTGATGTGTTTTTTGCAAATGCATTATAACAAGACTCAACAGCAAGGTCCAGTGACGGGGATGACCGCTGACAACGTTTCAAAGTTGTGATGAGTGTGAACGGTGAGGTATGAAGACACCCGTTTCCATTGCTGAGGAAGTCCCAGGACAGTGACTTCGGCGTCCACACCCTTGTGGCTCACGGCCTTTGTTCATAATGGAAGGAAACTAACTTCGATTAGGAGCTAGAAAAAATGAAGATGTAGTTTTTTCCAATCAAAACAGGATCCCCTGGATTCTGTCCAAGGACCCAGGCCAAGCACCGCAGGTGAAGGGATCTTCCTGGGGCACAAACGGGGTCATGTTCATCCGTCTGTCCCCAAACCTAGGAAGTCTGGGGTGTGCACAAAGTACTGCCGTGCAGGAGCCAGGGAGGCCAGCCCTGCCTCCACACACAGGAAAGAAAGACAAGATCTGGGGTGCAGAGAAGTGTTTAGGATGGAACCAGGGCCCACTGTGGCCACGCTCTAGATTCCAGGGCCTGGCAAGGGCTAGGGGAGTCCCCTCCATCCTTAAAAGTGGCCCTGAGGGCATGTGTCTGACCTGAGCATGGCTGGGGGCTTGCATTCAGGGTCCCCTAAGCAGCAAGGAATGCAGAGCTTCAAACAAAGCTTGAGCTGGGGAGGCCTGGCCCAGAACTCACCTTAAGAAAGCCCATCTTTCCTTGTCCTTTGAGGCCCTGACAGCTTAAAATAAACAACCACCCAGATGGAGCTGCCCTTTGCACCAGATGAAAGGGAGGAAAGGAGTCAGGCAGGAACAGCTCACCCTGGTCTCGGTCGTCCAGCAGCAAGGGCTTGGGGCTCGGGGCTGGGTGCTTGGCCCAGCACCGCACCCTCAGGGCTGGGTGGGAAACAGGCCGCGGGAGCATCAGCCAGGCCGCAGCTGGAATCCCAGCAGGGCTCGGGGCCCAGCACACAGGGTAACTGGCCTGCGTGCACAACATCATTTGCAGGACCAATTTGCTGCATTGCAGGTCACAGCTGGGGAGCAGGATGGCCAGCTAAGTAAGACTCAGATGTTGCCATCAGAAATAGGCTGTCCCCATCAGCCCCATTCAGCTCTTAGCTGTGCAGAGAGGAGTTGGGAGGGGTGTACCAGCGCAGTGGGGCATACACACAGGGAGAATCTCAGAGCAGCCAACTGATCTGGGAGGGAAGGCAGTAAATCTCTCTCTTAACCTGGCACCATTCCGTTTCTATAGTGTCACCGCTAGTCTCCAGGACTCACAGCCATCGGTGGCTTGAATTACCATCAGCTGCTGTATTTTTCAAGGAACCCTCTCTTCTCTGTCTTTTCTTCTTTCTTTTTTCCTTTTCTGACACACTCTGTGTGTGTGTGTACGCGCACGCATGGGCGTGCACACGCATTAGTCTCCAGACTGGGAAGACCTCTAGTACCCTCTGGTGGTGGAAGTGCTTCACTAAGCTGTGCATGAGTGTGCACGGGCACATGCGTGTTTGGGTTTGTGCTCGTGTGGGGGATGTGTGTATGTGTATTTTAGTGTGTGCCTGTATGCATGTGTGCCTATGTGTGTGCCTGGGCGCTTGGGCGTTCAGGTGTGCACATATGCGTGTGTTTGTGTATGTTGGGGTATGCGCTCAGGTCCACGCATACACGGGTTTGGGGTAGGTGTGCACACATGCATCTGGTCATGTGCACATGTGTCATCTCACACGGGAGTGTGGGGAGTCTGGTCCATGGCGGGGCACATGGGGGGAGGTGAGCCCTCAACCACAAGTCACACATATGTGGCCGGAGACCCCACCCCAGCTCGCCTCCTTGACCCTCATTCTCACTGGTGGCCTTGCTCCCTCCAGACTGGGACTGCCACCTGCCCCCAGCACACCCCACCTCTTCAAATTCCCCCAAACCCAGCCCCCACAGACTCTCCCCTTCAGGGTCACTGACTTGCTTCTCAGAGCAACAAGGAGCGGTGCCTGGGACCCTGCTCCCCTGACCCAGTGTTCTGCTGTCCTCGATGATAGAAATCTCCCAGGATCAAGCACTCTCTGGCTTTGCAGAGACGTGGCCTCCTCCTATCACCTCCAGGCCACAGGCTTCCCGAACCAGCTTGCCAGAGCAAGAAGCTATTGATTTCCCTTCTGCAAAATAGCACGAAGCTG
Source organism: Smutsia gigantea (assembly GCA_032199065.1). NCBI lineage: Eukaryota > Metazoa > Chordata > Mammalia > Pholidota > Manidae > Smutsia > Smutsia gigantea. The sequence goes on from JAVSCE010011040.1 coordinate 280,505, forward strand.
AAAGGGCAGGCCCTTCCTGGCCTCCTCCTTCCACAGGTGACCTGAGCCCTCTGGGGCCTGGCCCCACCCAGGAGGACTCCAGATCCTAAAAGCCACACCAATAAATCGAGTGTCGTTCACACTGACCCAGGGTGGTCTGTGTGGAGGAGAAACTTCACTCCCAGGCCCCCTGTGATCACTGAAGCCCCCAAAACAGGGTTTGAACTTGGCTGTGCCACTCAAGACTGTGTGAACTTGAACAAGTGTCTCAGTGTTTCCAACTGTAAAATGGGCATGTGTTGTATAAACCTGGAAAACAATACCCACATACGGTTCATGGTCATGCACACACCCAGCCACGGTGTAAATTCTTACAACGCAGATGGATAATCAACCAAGAATGTGGCTGCTACTCCAGGAGGGAGGGGTGGGGAAAGGACTGGGGTACGTGGGGAGGGAGTCCAGCGATGGCCGCCATGGTCTGCTTCTCTCACAAAATCCCAGGGAAACACCTGCCCGGGAAAGGGAGCTCAGTGGAGCTGGAAGGCAGGTGCGTGCAGGTTCATTCTGCTGCTCTCAGGAGTCTTCTGTGTTTGAATCATTCCTTGAGAAGGTAGTAGAAAGAATCAGGGATATTAAAACCCCTCTGAGGGCTTCTGGGAGAAGGATGCAGAGCCAGTGCTGGAACCCATCCAGGGCCCATCCTGCCCCGTCCCAGGCACCTGCTGCCCAGCACCCACCAGTCCTGGCCGGGGGCAACACTGTCCCCCCCAAAACTCCACTACCCTCTATCCCTCCCCAACCCTGGGAAAGCCAGCTTGGTGGCTGGGTTTGCTACGGCTCGGTGGGCGACGGGCAGGGCACGGGGTGGCAGGGGCCCACAGGACCTCACAGGAAGCCACAGGCAGGGCCGGTGAACGACCCGGTGCCCTGACAGGGCCTTAGAAGGGGAGAGGCAGGGAGGCCCTGGCGTTGCTCCCGGCCTCCCCGGCAGGTGGCAGAGTCTTGGGTGTCCCTTTGCCCCTCCATCCCACTGCAGAGAAGGCACCTTCCTTTCAGCCCCACCCAGCCAGGTGCAAGTCTCCCGCCAGGAGCCCTGCTCCCAGGACTCCCGCACGGCCCCCTGTCCTCTGTGAAGCCCCCTCCTCCCCGGGCCCAAAGGAGACTCTTGTTCTACCTTGGCCTTGGGGTGGGTCCTGGTGGTGCGCCCCCTGCTGGCTCCCACTCACTGCCGGTGAGGACTCAGCCGCTCCTGGGAATCTTGCCCCACTGAGGGCCAGAAGCTCAGAAGCGTGACCTGCTGAGTCTCAGAACACCCTGGGAGGGGACGCTGTTTCCACTCTAGCTCAGAAGGGGAAACCGAGGCTGCCTCACCCTGCAGCACTGAGCCTGTGACGTGGCCCCCAGAGCATGTGCGTGACACGTGCACCCAGCAGAGAGGTAGACGCCACACAGATGTCCTCAGGGAAGGCACCCCGTGATTAGCAGGCCCTTGAAAATACTATGTTAATATGACAATAGCAGCTGCAGGCTATTAATGTGTCATTTTTCAGACACCCAGGAGAGGTAAATTGGGGATTCCTAAAGAGCCCGAGAATTGTTAGCCCTCCCCGCCCCTGCATGTGCACACCTGGTCCCAGCACCTGGTGACGCTTCCCGTTCCAGAAGGGGCGGGGTGAGGACCCTCCCTTCACAGAGCCCGCTGGAGGTTTACAGCTGAACAGACAGGTGTGACCAGATGGGACAGCAGGGCTCAGGGAGGCAGGGCAACTTGCCCAAAGCCACCCTGGTGTGCCCACCATTCCCTCCTGTAGGAACTGGAGTCAGCCCCCACCCACAGGAAGGAGCCCCCATCCCAGGGCTGAGCCCACCTCTGCCAGGGCATGCCCCACCCACGCCCCAGCTGTGGGCTGGGATATAAATTAAAGTTCAATCTCATTAAGCCCTGGCTCTGGCTAACAATGCCGGGTAGGGGGCCTTGCTTCCTCGGTGGCTGTAATTCACTCGGCCTCCCCTGCTCTTGTTCACAAACTGCTAGAACTGCACTTTCCGCCCAAATTTATGGCTCTGGCTGCGTCTGGGGCCTGAGTTACAGCTGCAGGTTTGATCGGGGACTGCATTATTCTGCATCTAATCCTCACGCCCTGACAGCCAGAGAAGGGTCTGTTGTTCTCCCAGAGCCGTGCACTGTTCCCCCACCAGCCAGGCTCCAGGGGAGGCCTGACATCCTGGGCCCAGGCCCCAAGCCCCTTGCCCGCAGGCTGACACCCACAGTCAGAAAGCTCAACCCCCGTTGGTGCTGACACCTTGCTGAACACTCACCCATGTCGCCCTGCAAAGGAGGGAGCTCTGGAATCCCATGTCACGGATCAGCTGAGCCTCTGGACCCTTGCAATGCCCTCCCACATGCACGCTGACTGTGTCCACGGGCCCCGCTGAAGCCTTGCTTGTAATAGCCCCAAAACCGAGCAAGGTGACAGACTCAACAGGCCACAGAGCAAATCAGTAATACAACCCATGGAATTCGTGGCTCGTGAAAAAGAGCAAGCCAGCCCCATGTGTCCTGACGTAAAGATACCAGAACATGGCAGAACCCAGCTCCAAGTGTATGTGGAACACGTGCATGGGGCACATGTATGTGTCAGTACATAGGCTTGTGCATGCACAGAACAGCCTGGGAGGTACAGGACGATGGACGCTGTCAACATGGCTTACCCCTGGGTAGCAGAATTGGAACGGGAGGGGGGTGTTCTCTTCTGTCCTGCAAAGCTCTGAATGTTGCAATGAGCACATAATGCTTCTGTAATGATAAAAGCCATAAAGCTTTTTACAAGACCCATATTCCCCCCACAGAGCATCTGGCCGCCTCTGGAAGTTGCCACACCCCCATCTGGGCATCAGATGTTCATGCTGATCCCCAGGGAGAGGGTTCAGCAGTCACTGGCCCCACGCTCACCCTGTTGGACCCTGGGCACCCAGGAATGGAGCGTCCGGTCAGGTTCTCTGATCTCTACCCTCCCTGGTTCACCCCGGGGGAAGGGCGTGCAGACTCGGGGGCTGCAGAGCAGAAGGACGCTGGGACTGGCCCGAAGTGCAGCCCTGAGGCAGCAGCCTCTCCAGCATCTTCCACAGACACTGCCAGGTGTCACTCTGCTCTGGCCACTCACCTGGGCCTCCGCTTCTGCCCACAGCCTCCCTGAAATGGACTGATACCTCCTACTGCCGAAGGGACAGGGAGCCACGTATGCCGACTGCCGGGCCAATAGGCGGGCCCCTCCCTGCAGTCCACAGACACAATCCTTGCCCTCCAGGAACCCACAGGCACAGGAGAGAAGCTGAACCCCCAGGCATGCAGTCAGCCAGGCAACCGGGTGAACCAGCGCCAGCCTGGATAGTAGTTCATCTTTGAGAGGCTGCAGAGAACAGGGGTGCCACCATTGCCCCCACACCAAGTGCAGGCCACCGTCAGCTCCCGCTGGACACAGCAAGGGCCTCCTTCTAGCTGCTTAGCTCCCTACAATCTCTGCTCTCTGCAGCTGTAGGGGCCCTTCTTCAGGCACACAAGGGCTGGGCCCTGTGCACACAGCCCCCAGGGCGCCCCACTACCCTCAAGACAGAATCTGCCCTGCAGACTGCTTTCCAAAGCCCTGCAGCCAGGTCTCTGCCTCCTATGCTGACTTAACCACCTCACCCCTGCACATAAGCACTCATGCACGCTGCATACACACATGTGCACACACAGGCACTTGTACACACAATGCACTCATGTGTGCACACACATGTTCATGCATACACACACCCACAAGCAACAATGTGCACACTCAGACACACCTGCACCCACATGCAGTCATTCATCCATGTACACACACATTTGTGCAGGCCCAGCAGTCACACCCATGCACACACATGCACATGCAAGTCACACATGGACAGTCACACATACATGCACAGTATACTCACAAGTGCACACATGTGCACACATTCACAGACATGCACACAGACACATGTACATTCACAAACATGCACACACTTGCAGGTGCACATGTGCATACAGTCACACCTGCACACGCATACACACATCCACATGTCCACATGGTGAACACTCTGCTTTCCCCATGCAGCCCTCCCCTGCCTGGCAGGTTCCTGCTAACACTCAGCGAGGGCAGAGGTAAACCCTGTGCTCCCTCCACTCCACAGACCAGCACACGCTGGGGCAGGGGCAGGGGCGGAACCCCACCTGGTCACTACCAGGACAACTGCCTGAGAGATGCATGGCCCCACAGCCAACCATGTGTGCCCAAGCAATGAAGCCTTGCCGCTCTAGGCAACAAGACCAGGGGTGGCTGCTCTGCGGTGTAGCTGCACCTAAGCCGACCGGCACACGCAGTGCCAGCATTTCCCTCAGAGTGCCCTGGTCGCCAAGCTCCCCGCTCCTACCCCAAAGCCAGCCTGCTGCCCTTCCTCTGGCGCCCACAGCCTCCGAACTTACCCCAGGATTCCCTCAGCGCCCCGTTTTGGCACTACCGGGTCAGCGTCTATACCCCGAGACATAGCCGTGAGCCCATCAAAGGCGGCACTGTGGGATTCTAGGTCCTGCTGCGGGGGCTCGGCACAGAGTAGGACAGGGTAGATGGTTTGGAGATGAGCCAGGCTTTGACGAATGCACAGGTATTAGATGGAGAAGTGAGGCAGCCATGCCAGGCGGGGTCACCATGCAAGCAGAAACGCCTGGAGTGGGCTGTTCTAGGAGACAGTGAGAGGCGGGGGCACAGATGAGGAGGTGCAGGGCAAACACCCCCCACAAGCATTCCCCCACCACTGATGGAACGCAGGGCACCTGCCCCTTCACTAGAATGGCCCCAGAGACCTGGTCCCCACCCTGGGAGTTCAGACTCCGATGAAGCACGCCGGCAGGGCGCCAGGCTGGCCCCTGCCCTCTCCCACCCGGGCGCTAGCATTTCTGAGGGGACATCCTCCAGGGCCTACCTGTCCTTTGGCAAGAGGGGTGGGCCACAGTCTCTCCCCGAGAGGGATGGACTCTGGTGGGCCTGAGATGTCCTTGGCTCTGCACTTGGCTTCTTTGTGAGTTGAAATGTATTTTTTTCCGTTCCTAATTAACTCCCTGCCACCCTGCTTGCAGTAAAGGCTGATTTATTCCTCCTTTCCGCATTCAGGGGATGGACTCTTTAATCTCTGCCGGTGTGGACTCCAGCACACTGTCTCAATGAAATGCTGATCCCTCATCCTGCTAGCGCCCTGCCAGCCCTCTTCCATCTTCCTGCTGTCCGCAAGCCCCCGTCGGGCCGCCACTGCGTAAATCACACAGTCTGTCTTATAATAACACCTCTGCCCCTTGGCCACACCTGTCAGCATGGCTTGGACTCTACCAAGCGACTCTTGGCTGCTCGCTCCATGGGCATCCAGGCTGGCAACCCACTGGGAAGCCAGAAGGGGCACCCAGCTGGACCCCCGCCTGGGAGCCGATGCTCGTGGTGCTCAGCCAAGCCCAGAGGTCACCTGAAGGCAGTTTGCACACGTCTTCCATGGGCATCCTCGCGCCCACCGCAAGGCACACCAGTGTGCCAGAGTGACCCTCAGCCCCTGAGGTGAGCTGGTAAGTAGAAGGGGGGACAAAGCCCTGATGCGTAACATTCACCAGTGTCTGTGGGGTAAATACTCCCCCGTGGCTGATGTGAAGCCAGCCACGTGCCGCTGCGGAACACACACTGCATCTGGCAAATACAAGCAGGCTCGCACATCACCGGGTGGGAGGGAATGGTCTAACATCCCCCCTCACCTCTCAGGGTAGAGTTCTGAGGCATGTTGCACATAGGTGCAGGTGGGAAGGGGGACATTTGAGCTGGGTATTGCAGGGTGAGTGGGAGCCTGACAGGCAGAAAAGGTGGGAGCAGCAGCAAGGAGCAAGGCCCGAAGCATGGGCAACTTGCACAGCAACTTTGTGTCTCTTTCAGAAACTGTATGCAGGGCTTGGTCAACACATGCCACCACCATAGCACCCAAACGGCTCTGGCATTGTGAACACCCTCTTCTGACTGCAAACAGATGGATGGGTTTCTCTTCCAGAAGAACGAGCCTATGAGCTCTATTTCATGCTGACACCCAACCAGGTGTTTTTTGACAAGTCAGAGTTGGACTCCGCAGATGCATTTTTTACTGAGGGCTTGAACATGCTTCGCGCCAAAGGGCCTGCTGGGCTTTCTGGCCCCGTTCCAGCTGGTGTCTAAGTGTGGGACCCAGGGCAAGTCTCTGGGCTTATGTCCCCAACCTGCAAAATGCACAGATGGCCCTAGGCCACTGGGGTCCCTCAAACTTGAAAGGGCATAAGAGTCGTCGACAGAGTGCAGATTCCTGGACTCCATCCCCAGGTCTGGCATCCGGCCTGAGACTGCGTTCCTCAGAAGCTCAGGCCATGCCGAGACTGGTGAATCATAGATCCATTTTGAGTCACTCAGGACTCCAACCCTACCCCCATTCCCACCTGGTTGTCCTCCGAACTATGCACCGAAGAGAGGTTCTTCAACCCTGTCCTAGGGCAGCAGGCCTGCTGTCTCAGGTGGGAGTGCTTGGAATGCCAGAGGGCTTGGCTGCGGCCAGAGCCTGGGACGAGCCAGCCCGGTGGGTATGATCTGAGCTGGGCTGGCCATCAAAACCAAAGTGAGTTGGTCATCTAGATCAAAATCCTAGCGTGGCCCTCGGGCCTCTCAATATGGATTCCTGCCACCTTCACAGCTTCAACTCAAACCATGATTCCCACCCTCAATTTGCTCCCACAATGCTGTGCCTGATCTAGGCCCTCGGAGAGGACTGGCCCCCTGTCCCCTGACACTCCTTTTTCCTGCTAGAAGTCTCAGCTACTGGCTACCTCTCCAGAGAAGCCTCCCTGAGCCCAGGCCCTTGGCCAGGACCCGGGGGCATGAACCTGCCTGTCTGCCCCTACAGCACTGAAGAGGCAGCCGTGGGTGAGCAGCGCTCTGCATTCCCTCTGGGTGAGCATACAGTGAGCTGCCAGCCAGAAGCAGGCCTGGGCCATGTGGGGGGCCTTCCTGCCCCACCCTGCCCCGCCCAGGACTTCTGGAGAGCGCCCTGCCAGTGTAGTTGGGAGCTGTCCGGACCTTTGCCGTGGTCTTGTCATGGTCTAAAGGCTGCAATTGTTTCTGGTGAAGTATCTATTCAAATCTTTTGTGCTTTTTTTTAAAAAATATAATTTATTCTATCATTAATCTAAAATTACATGTGCAATATTACGATTATTAAACTACCCCTTCATCAGGTCCCCCCCACCAACCCCATTACAGTCACTGTCCATCAGCGTAGTGAGATGCTATAGAATCACTACTTGTCTTCTCTGAGTTGTACTGCCCTCCCCGTGCCCCCCCAACATTACATCTGCTAATCGTAATGCCCCTTTTTCCCTCTTATCCCTCCCTTCCCGCCCATTTTCCCCAGTCCCTTTCCCTTTGGTAACTATTAGTCCGTTCTTGGGTTCTGTGAGTCTGCTGCTGTTTTGTTCCTTCAGTTTTTTTCTTTGTTCTTATACTCCACATATGAGTGAAATCATTTGATACTTGTCTTTTTCGGCTTGGCTTATTTCACTGAGCATAATACCCTCTAGCTCCATCCATGTTGTTGCAAATGGTAGGATTTGTTTTCTTCTTATGGCTGAATAATATTCCATTGTGTATATGTACCACATCTTCTTTATCATTCATCTACTGATGGACACTTAGGTTGCTTCCATTTCTTGGCTATTGTAAATGGTGCTGCAATAAACATAGGGGTGCATCTGTCTTTTTCAAATTGGGCTGCTGCATTCTTAGGGTAAATTCCTAGGAGTGGAATTCCTGGGTCAAATGGTATTTCTATTTTGAGTTTTTTGAGGAACCTCCATACTGCTTTCCACAATGGTTGAACTGATTTGCAGTCCCACCAGCAGTGTAGGAGGGTTCCCTTTTCTCCACATCCTCGCCAACATTTGTTGTTGTTTGTGTTTTGGATGTTGGCCATCCTCACTGGTGTGAGGTGATATCTCATTGTGGTTTTAATCTGCATTTCTCTGATGATTAGCGATGTGGAGCATCTTTTCATGTGCCTGTTGGCCATCTGAATTTCTTCTTTGGAGGAGTGTCTATTCATGTCCTCTGCCCATTTCTTAATTGGATTATTTGCTTTCTGTTTGTTAAGGTGCATGAGTTCTTTATATATTTTGGATGTCAACCCTTTATCAGATACGTTTTTTATGAATATATTCTCCCATACTGTAGGATGTCTTTTTGTTCTACTGATGGTGTCCTTTGCTGTACAGAAGCTTTTCAGTTTGATATAGTCCCACTTGTTCATTTTTGCTTTTGTTTCCCTTGCCCGGGGAGATATGTTCATGAAGAAGTCATTCATGTTTATGTCCAAGAGATTTTTGCCTATGTTTTTTTCTAAGAGTTTTATGGTTTCATGACTTACATTCAGGTCTTTGATCCACCTTGAGTTTACCTTTGTGTATGGGGCTAGACAGTAGTCCAGTTTCATTCTCTTACATGTAGCTGTCCAGTTTTCCAACACCAGCTGCTGAAGAGGCTGTCATCTCCCCATTGTATATCCAAGGCTCCTTTATCAAATATTAATTGACTGTATATGTTTGGGTTAATGTTTGGATTTTCCATTCTGTGCCACTGGTCGGTGGGTCTGTTTTTGTGCCAATACCAAATTGTCTTGATTACTGTGGCTTTGTAGTAGAGCTTGAAGTCAGGGAGTGTAATTCCCCCTGTTTTATTCCTCCTTCTCAGGATTGATTTGGCTATTCGGGGTCTTTTGTGGTTCCATATGAATTTTAGAATTATTTGTTCCAGTTCATTGAAGAAAGCTGTTGGTAGTCTGATAGGGATTGCATTGAATCTGTAGATTGCTTTAGGTAGTATAGCCATTTTGACAATATTTATTCTTCCTAGCCAAGAGCATGGGATGCATTTCCATTTGTTAGTGTCCTCTTTAATTTCTTAGGAGTGTCTTGTAGTTTTCAGAGTACAGGTCTTTCACTTCCTTCGTTAGGTTTATTCCTAGGTATTTTATTCTTTTTGATGCAATTGTGAATGGAATTGTTTTTCTGATTTCTCTTTCTGTTAGTTCATCATTAGTGTATAGGAAAGCAACAGATTTCTGTGTGTTAATTCTGTATACTGCAACTTTGCTGAATTCAGATATTAGTTGTAGTAGTTTTGGAATGGAATCTTTAGGGTTTTTTATGTACAGTATCATGTCATCTGCAAATAGTGACAATTTGACTTATTCTTTACCAATCTGGATGCCTTGTATATCTTTGTTTTGTCTGATTGCTGTGGCTAGGACCTCCAGTACTATGTTGAATAACAGTGGAGAGAGTGGGCATCCCTGTCTTGTTCCCGATCTTAGATGAAAAGCTTTCAGCGTCTTGCAGTTAAGTATGATGTTAGCTGTGGGTTTGTCATATATGGCCTTTATGATGTTGAGGTACTTGCCGTCTATACCCATTTTGTTGAGAGTTTTAATCAGGAACGGATGCTGAATTTTGTCAAATGCTTTTTCAGCATCTATGGAGATGATCATGTGGTTTTTGTTCTTCTTTTTGTTGATGTGGTGGATGACATTGATGGATTTTCGAATGTTGTACCGTCCTTGCATCCCTGGGATGAATCCTACTTGATCATGGTGCATGATCCTCTTGATGTATTTTTGACTTCGGTTTGCTAATATTTTGTGGAGTATTTTTGCATCTATGTTCATCAGGGATATTGGTCTGTAATTTTCTTTTTTGGTGAGGTCTTTTCCAGGTTTTGGTATTAGAGTGATGCTGGCTTCATAGAATGAGTTTGGAAGTATTCCCTCCTCTTCTATTTTTTGGAAAACTTTTAAGGAGAATCGGTGTTATTTCTTCTCTATATGTCTGGTAGAATTCAGAGGTGAATCCATCGAAAAGGCCCAGGGGTTTTGTTCTTGGGTAGTTTTTTGATTACCAATTCGATTTCGTCACTGGTGATTGGTCTGTTTAGTTTTCTGTTTCTTGCTTGGTCAGTCTTGCAAGGTTGTATTTTTCTAAGAAGTTGTCCATTTCTTCTAGGTTTTCCAGCTTTTTGCATATAGATTCTCATAATATTCTGTTATGATTCTTTATATTTCTGTGGGGTCCGTCGTGATTTTTCCTTTCTCATTTCTGGTTGTGTTTATGTGTGTAGATTCTCTTTTTCTCTTAATGAGTCTGGCTAGGGGTTTATCTATTTTGTTTATTTTTTCAAAGAACCAGCTCTTGGTTTTATTGATTTTTTCTATTGTTTTATTCTTCTCAATTTTATTTATTTCTTCTCTGATCTTTATTATGTCCCTCCTTCTGGTGACTTTGGGCCTCATTTGTTCTTCTTTTTCCAATTTCAGTAATTGTGTCTTTAGACTATTCATTTGGGAATGTCTTTCCTTCTTTAAATAGGCCTGGATTGCAATATACTTTCCTCTTAGAACTGCCTTTGCTGCGTCCCACAGAAGTTGTGGCTTTGTGTTGTTGTTGTCATTAGTCTCCATATATTCTTTGATTTCTGTTTTGATTTGGTCGTTAACCCATTGATTAATTAGGAGAGTGTTGTTAAGTCTCCATGTATTTGTGAGCCTTTTTGATTTCTTTCTAAAATTTATTTCTAGTTTTATACCTTGGTGATCCGAGAAGTTGGTTGGTAGGATTTCAATATTTTTGAAATTACTGAGGTTCTTTTTGTGGCCTAGTATGTGGTCTATTCTGGAAAATGTTCCATGTGCACTTGAGAAGAATGAGTATCCTGTTGCTTTGGGTGTAGAGTTCTGTAGATGTCTGCTAGGTCCATCTGTTCTAGTGTGTTGTTCAGTGCCTCTGTGTCTTTACTTATTTTCTGTCTGGTTGATCTGTCCCCTGGAGTGAGTGGTGTGTTGAAATCTCCTAAGATGAATGCATTGCTGTCTATTTCCTCCTTTAATTCTGTTAGTATTTGTCTCACATATGCTGGCACTCCTGTGTTGGGTGCATATATATTTATAATGGTTATATCTTCTTGTTGGACTGACCCCTTTATCATTATGTAATGTCCTTCTTTATCTTTTTGCTACTTTCTTCGTTTTGAAGTCTATTTTGTCTGATACAAGTACTGCAACACCTGCTTTTTTCTCTTTGTTGTTTGCATGAAATATCTTTTTCCATCCCTTCCCTTTTAGTCTGTGTATATCTTTGGATTTGAGGTGAGTTTCTTGTGGGCAGCATATAGATGGGTCTTGCTTTTTTATCCATTCTGTTACTCTGTGTCTTTTGATTGGTGCATTCAGTCCATTTACATTTAGGGTGATTATTGATAGGTATGTACTTATTGCCATTGCTGGCTTTAGATTCGTGGTTACTAAGGGTTCAAGGGTTGCTTCTTTACTATCTAACAATCTAACTTAACTTTCTTGTTGTTATTGTAAACACAGTCTGATGTTTCTTTATTTCTCTCCCTTCTTATTCCTCCTCCTCCATTCTTTCTATAATAGGTGTTTTATTCTTTGCCTTTAGTTAGTATTTGGATGGTCTGCTTTCTTTGCTATGATTTTATTTTGTCTGGTGACATCTTTTTAGCCTTAGGTGTGCTTCCATCTAGAGCAGTCCATTTAAGATATCCTGTAGTGGTTGTTTATGAGAGGCAAACTCTCTCAACTTTCGTTTGTCTGGAAATTGTTTAATCCCTCCATCATATTTAAATGATAATCGTGCTGGATACAACATTCTTGGTTCGAGGCCCTTCTGTTTCATAACGTTAAATATATCATGCCATTCTCTTCTGGCTTATAAGGTTTCTGTTGAGAAGTCCGATGATAGTCTGATGGGTTTTCCTTTGTAGGTGATCTTTTTTCTCTCTCTAGCTGCCTTTAATACCCTGTCTTTATCTTTGATCTTTGCCATCTTAATTATTATGTGTCTTGGTGTTGTCTTCCTTGGGTCCCTTGTGTTGGGAGATCTATGAGTTTCGGTGGACTGCGAGACTATTTCGTTCCCCAGCGAGGGAAAGTTTTCAGCAATTATTTCTTCAAAGACACTTTCTATCCCTTTTTCTCTCTCTTCTTCCTCTGGTACTCCTATAATGCGAATATTGTTCCGTTTGGATTGGTCACACAGTTCTCTTAATATTCTTTCATTCCTAGAAATCCTTTTATTTCCCTCTGCCTCAGCTGCTATGTACTCCTGTTCTCTGATTTCTATTCCATTAACAGTCTCTTGCATCTCATCCATTCTGCTGTTAAGCCCGTCAATTGCTTGTCTCATTTCTGCATTGTCTTTCCTCAGTTCCTTCACTTCCTCCCTCAGCTCTTGCACATTTCTCTGTAGGTCGATCAGCATGGTTATGACTTTTATTCTGAATTCTTTTTCAGGAAGACTGTGCATTTCCATCCCTTCAGACTCCCTCTCTGGGGTTGTCTGTTTGATTTTGGTCTGAACCATATTCCTCTGTCTTTTCATGGCTGTATAATTTGGTCACTGATAGTTGCCACGTATGTCAGCTGGGCTCTTTAAGACTTTAAAAAGAGAAGAAAAAAAAAGAGAGAAGAAAAAAGAGAAAAAAAGAAAAAAAGAAAAAAAACGAAAGAAAGAAAAAAAGAAAAAAGAAAGAAAAGAAAAAAGAAAACTAAAAACAAAACAAAAACAAAAAAACAAAAAAAATGCCCACCGGACGTAGATTCTGTGGGAATGCTCTAGGTGGCACTATTGCCCCACTATTCCACAGCTGTGACTGTGCCGCTCCGCAGGGCCCTTTATCTCTCTGGCAGGGGTGGGAACGAGTAGGAGGCTGTTGATCTCAGTGAGAAGTGTTAAGTATGGCTACGCTTCCTCAGTCGCCAGCTAAGGCGTCTGAAACTCCCCAGGACTCCCAGCCTGCTGGGCTGAGTGTGCTGGGCGATCCGGCTCCTCCGCTGGGCTCCTGTCTCTTTAAGACCGCTGAGGAAAGCACGCACTTTTTTTTTTCCTTCCTGGGAGCCGGCTGCAAGCCCCCTGGCGCGTTCCCCGCTCAGATCCTGCCCCTCTGTCTCTCCAATCTCCGCTGCACTGCGCGATGTGGGTCAGCGCTCCCCGCGCAGATCCCCGGGGCTGGCTACTTCGCGGGGGGCACTTCCACTCCTTCCCGGCTCTGAATCCTCTCCTCCCGCCGGGGCGCTGGGGTGGGGGAGGGCTCGGGTCCCGCCGGGTCGCGGCTCCGGATCTTACCCGCCTCTTGGGGTGCTGAGTCCTCTCGGGTGTAGCTGCACGCTGTGCGCTTTCCTGTGTATTCTCGTCTCTCTTTTAGGAATAGATGTATTTTCTGTGTTTTCGTAGATAAATATAGTGTTGGGAGGAGATTTCTGCCGCTTTGCTCACATGGCCATCTTCCCGGAAGTCAAATCCTTGTTTTTCTAATGCCAAATCAATACTGGTAAGCATACCCTTCAAACTGAAAAGCAGGAGAAAATGTTTTTCCTTTCAAATAAACTTTATGTTTTAGAGCAATTTTAGGTACACAGCAATACTGAGTGAAAGTGCAGACAGCTCTCATATACCCCTTGTCCCCATACATGCACGGCCTCCCCCCTTATCAACATCCTAACCAATGTGGTTACAATTAATGAAACTCTGACCCAGCATTATCATGCAAAGTCCATAGTTTAGAGTCTACTCTTGGCATTGTACATTCTAGGGATGTGGACAAATTTATAGTGACATGTGTCCACCATTATGGGACTATGTGGAATAGTCCCACTGCCTTAAAATTCTCTGTGCTTTCCCTGTGCATGGCTCCCTCCCCCATGACCTCTGAAGGCCACTGATCTTCTAAGTTTTGCCTTTTCCAGAATAAGATATAGTTGGAATCATATGTATGTTGCTTTTTCAGATTAGCTTCTTTCTCTTACTAATATGCATTTAAATTTCCTCCATTTTTTTTCATGGCCTGATAGTTCATTTCTTTTTAGCATTGATAATAACCCACTGTCTGGATGTACCACAGTTTGTGTCCATTCATCTACTGAACATCTTGGTTGCTTCCAGGTTTTGGCAATTGTGAATAGAGTCACTATAAACATCTGTGTGCAGCTTTTCGTGTGAACCTAAGTTTTCAACTCCTTTGGATAAATAACAAGGAGCATGATTGCTGGATATCCTGGCCATACCATTTTGTATTTTTACCAGTAATAAATGATAGTTCCTGTTGCTCCCCGTCCTTACCTCACATCCTAGTGTTGTCAGTGTTCTGGATTTTGGCCATTTTAGTAAGTGTGTAGTGGTATCTCGTTTTTATTTGCATTTCCTCAGTGACATATAATGTGGAGCATCTTTTTATATGCTTGCCTGCTACTTGTATATCTTCTTTGGTGAGTTATCTGTTTAGATCTTTGGCTCATTTTTTAATTGGGTTGTTTGTTTTCTTATTGTTGAATTTTAAGAGTTCCTTGTAATTTTGGATAACAGTCTTTCACCATACATATGTTTTCCAAATATTCTCTCCTAGTCTGTGGCTTGTTTCCTTAGTCTCTTCATAGTGTCTTTGCAGAGCAGAAGTTTTACATTTTAGTTAATAAAGCCCAGTTTATCAGGTATTGCTTTCACAGATTATACCTTTGGTGTTGTACCTAAGAAGTCATCACCACACCCAAAATCATCTTGATTTTCTCCCATGTTATCTCTAGGAACTTTATAGTTTTGCATTTTACATTTAGGTCCATGACCCATTTTGAGTTAATCTTTGTCAAGAATGTAAGGTCTGTGACTAGACTCATTTTCTGGCCTATGAATGTCCAGCTGTTCTAGCACCATTTATTGAAAGGCTATCTTTTCTCCACTGTATTGACTTTGCCTATGGATCAAAGAACAGTTGACTATATTTATGTGAATCTGTTTCTGGGCTCTCTATTGCGTTCCACTGATATATATGTCAATTCTTTGCCAATATCATACTCCCTTGATTACTGTGGCTTCATAGAAAATCTTAAATCAGACAGCATTAGCTCTCTGACCTTGTTTTCCTTCAATATTATGCTGACAATTCTGGGTCTTTGCCTCTCTATATAAATTTTAGAATCAGTTTTCTGACATCCACAAAATAACTTTCTGGGATTTTTATTGGGATTAGGTTGAATCTGTAGATCAAGTTGTGAAGAACTGATATCTTGATAACACTGAATCTTCCTTCCCATGAACAAGGAATCTCTCTTCATTTATTTAGTTCTTTAATTTCTTTAATCAGTAGTTTTTTTAGTTTTCCTCATATAGATCTTATACATATTTCGTTAGATTCATACCTAAGTTTTCCATTTTTTTGAGTACTAATGTAAATGCTGTGTTTTTAATTTCAAATTCCAATTTTTTGTTGGAATGTAGGAATATGATTGCTTTTGCATATCTAGCTTATATCCTGAAACCTTGCTATAATCATTTATTAGTTCTAGTTATTTTGCTGATTCTTTCAGACTTTCTACACAGACAACCATGTCCTTTGCAGTTTTTTTTTCCTTCCTCCCCAATGTGTATATCTTTTCTTTCCTTTTCTTCTCTTATTGCATTAGCTTTCTTCCAGTATGAATACAGTGGTGAGAGGAGACACCCTTGTCTTGATCTTGATCTTAGTGGGAAGGCTTCTAGTTTCTAAGTATAATGTTATCTGTACTGTTTTTTCATAGATGTTCTTTATCCAGCTGAGGAAGTACTCCTCTGTTCCCAGTTTGCTGAGAGTTATGACGAGTGTGTGTTAGATTTTGTCACTTTCTCTGTACCTATTGATATAATCATGTGATTTTTCTTCTTTAGCCTGTTGATGTAATAGATTACATTAACTCATTTTTGAACGTCAAACACACCTTGCATACCTGAGATAAATCCCACTGGGCCATGGTGTACAATTCTTTTTATTTATGATTGTATTTGATTTGCTAAAATTTTGTTGAGAATTTTAGCATGTTTGTGCATGGGCGGTAGGGGTCCGTAGTTTTCTTGTAAAGTCTTTGTCTGGTTTTGGTATTAGGGTCATGCTAGCCTCATAGAATAAATTGGAAACTATTCCCTTTGCTTCTATTTCCTAGAAGAGATTGCAGAGAATTGGTAGAATTTCTTCTTTGAATGTTTGGTAGAATTCACTAGTGAACCCATCTGGACCTGATGCTTTCTGTTTTGGAAGGTTATTAATTATTGATTCAGTTTAGTCAATAGACATAGGCCTGTTAAGATTGTCTATTTCTTCTTGTATGAGTTTTATCAAATTGCATTTTTCAAGGAATTAATCCCTTTCATCTAGGTTATCAAATTTATGGGCATAGAGTTGTTCATAATACTCCTTTATTGTCCTTTTATGGGATCGATAGTGATGTCCCCTGAGTTGTTTGTGTTATTAACAATTTGTGTCTTCTCCTTTTTCTAGTTAAACTGGCTGTAGGCTTATTGATTTTATTGATATTTTTCCCGAAAGAACCAGCTTTTGGTTTCACTGTTTATTGATTTCTTGTTTTCAATTTTATTAATTTCTGTGTTCATTTTTTTAAAATTTTTTTCTGCTTACTTTGAATTTAATTTGTTCTTTTTCTAGTGGCCTAAGATGGAAACTTAGATTATGGAAGGGTTTTTAACATGCCCTGGAACCTGTAATGGTTTGAATTATATCCCCCCAAGAAGATACATTGAAGTCCTAATACTCAGTACCTGTGAAAGTGACCTTATTTGGAAATAGGGCCTTTGCAGATGTATTTAAGGTTAGATGAGATGATTAGGAAGGGTCCCAATGCTCTGTGACTGGTGTTCATATAAAAGGAGACAAAAAGACATGCCCAGATGGAAGGGGATTTGAATACACACAGGGAGGAAGCCATGTGACAAAAGAGACAGAGATGTGAATTATGCAGCTGCAAACCAAGGACCATCAAGTGATGCTGCAACTGTGAGAAGCTAGGGAGAGGCGAGGAGGGATCCTCCCCAGATCCTTCAGGGATAGCATGGCTCTAATGACAGCTTGATTGCAGACTTCCAGTCTCCAGAATTATAAGACAATAAATGCCTGTTATTTTAAGCCACCCGTTTTGGATACTTTATTTACAGCAGCCATAAGAAACTAATACAATAGTTTTGGAAGAGGGAAGAATGTTTGGTCGTGAGGAATCAGCCACAGTAAATGGAAATAGAAAGGTGATAAAACTCCCTCTCTAGATGAAAAAGTCTCAGGAAATGAAAGCTCCCCCTTCTCCAATACGCATGAGTCCTGCTATATGAACAGACAAATGAGGAATACACACAAAGTGTTCTGGATAATCCCAGAGAGCAGCATTCCTGATGCAGCAACAGTGGTGGTGGCCCTGAGGTTCCCGAAAAATAGCCAGGCACTGACTGTGTCTCGGTTACCTTGGAAACCACATGCTCACCTGGACCTAAGAAAACAATGGCAACCATGAGACATCCCAGAGTTCATCCTCTTCCGCACACACTTGAACTGTAGAGAGGGTTTAGGTAGAACTCAGTTTCCAACACATCAGTTGGTGGGGCCATGTATGGCTATTATGGGCTTCAAAGCCACGAGCCCCTGACCAGACTCCCAATCTAGTGCTACTAGTAGCAACCAATGACTTGTGTAAACTGATGCACTCCTTGCATATTTTTAAGTTATTAATTTTTTTCCTATAAGTTTAAATAGTTTCGACAGATGAAATTTCCAGTGGATTTTAACTATTGACATTTAAGGTAAAATAGCAACCTTACTCTTCTACATAATTCAATAGACTCCCAAAACCACAATGAATTAATACTCACTGTCATCCACTAAAATAAAACCAGCAACTCAAAGCTCTTCTTTAGAAGTTGGCAATTTTACATCCTTCCTTTTCTCTTTGAACTCATATTCCTATTGCCACAGAATTTCATCTGCTGTAAAACATTTTACGCTTGAAAGTACTCCATTGATTATATGTCTCTGGATCAAAAACAAATGTGCCCATGAACAGAAACTGAAATGTTTCTAGTACCCTGTGACCAGAGGCCCTAGGTGCCAAAAATTTTCTCTAGATCCCATTAACACTACAATTATCAGTAGCCCAGAATTTATCAAAACACAAATAGATTCCCGATTTTGATGTATAAATATTCCTCATAAGGAGGAAACGTTATCAGAAATTCATCTCTTCATGAGCTGGAGGGAGCTTCTTCAATTTTCAGAGAGTTTATGTGTCTGAGTATTCTACTACTAGCCTGAGTTGGAATTCAGTATGGAAATTATTCCTATTTTTTTATTTGAACAGCTATCAAAACTGAGAATTTCGCCCTTGTACAGAAAAAACAGTGTCACCACCTGATTCCTTGAACTTTTTGAGTTATGTGCCAAGAACACATAGTGCTCTTTCATCAAGAAAAAAATAATTTTAATGATCAATCAACTAATGATTTTCTTGAAAGCAAACATTTAGAAACCAGCACCTGGCTTGTCAAGGAATTTGTTACCTAGTCATTAGAGCCTTTCACATTTTCAAGTCCACCACCAATACTGAAATGTCCTGCAAGGAGCCCGGGTGTGGGTATGAGGCAGATCCTTTATGAGGTGGGTGAGAAGCAGAGTAGGAAGTGGAGTTTTACGTCCATCCCGAGAGGGTTCTTGAGGGACGCTCGCTCAAGAAGCAGACTCTGAAGAGGACTCTCCTTGTGCCTGGCCCCCTCGGGAAACTCTCCTCCTGTCGCAGGGCTGTGTGGGCCCCAGGCTGAAGACCACTGGCACCTGAAACAGCAACGCCGGTTGAAAAGGAAAATCAAAGGGAGAAGATGGAGGCCAGGATGGCCGATCAACTATGCGTGTCCAATTTTGTTCTCTCCGAAACAACACCCAGTTACTCTTTGCTAAATCAATTAAAGAGAGAGGGAGAAAGGGACAGAGGAGACAGATACCGAGGCCCGGCTGGGCTCAAGAGGAGATGACAGACTGAGTGACAGCCACATTTGGAGAACGGGACAGCAGCTGCATGCAGCCATTACTGACTTAAGCTGACCTTAGAGAGCTGACTCTCAACTGGCAGGAAAAAACTGAGAGCCAGCGTGACCCTAAAAGGTTCAGGAACAGGAGGCTTTGTGTACCTCTGGAGCTGGGGGTGAACTCAGCACGGCCCATGTACGCTGACAGAGGACAGCGCTTCCAGGCTGGAACGGTGTGAGTGCAGGCACGCCTGTTCTGCTCAGTATCCTAGTCACGGCTGCCCCCGCCTGCATCTCTCACCCGAGGACTGAATGCCTGGGTCGGCCTGGCCCACCTTGGCAAGTCCTGCTTGAGAGCCAATAAGGTTCCCTGCTCTTTTCTCAATATCCTGGGCCCTGGTCCACTTGAGAACTCTTACTTTACTGTACAAATGTTTGGATTGACTTTCTTCTGATAGCAGGAGGTGAGCCAGTGGGCTTAGCAGCAGAAAGGACACTCACTCTGTTCCACATTTTGCTGCCTCACAACCCCGCCTCTCGCCCACCCTGCTGATGCCCGAAGGAGGGCCGTCCCTGTGGCTCCCAGAATTCATGCAAGATCTTGTTTCTGGCTCCCCCAGAATGGGCTCTTACTAACTCTCAGGAAGCGGAAGTCAGACTCTGACCCAGAGACAGCTCAGCCCATTCTCCAAGGAGCCCTCAGTTCTAGCAGCAACACCATGGTTTTTTTATACAAATACGTTTGTGCTTATTACTTCAATTTTCTAAACTAAACAATATGTTGCTTACAAATACATAAATAAAACTGTTTAAAAAAAGCAAGGGTATGTTTGATCTGAAAGTCAGGAAGCAGGAAGTTATTGGAGAGGCACACAGGGGAGCCCTGCGGTCCTGACTTCTCACTTTTCATCACACCTTACTTTTTATTTGGGTGGGGGGTGCACAGGTGTTTGTCTTGTTAGTTTTCAGTGTGTGTATGCATTTCACACACACATGCTCCTGTGACATTAGCCAGTGCATGAATCCCCCAAGGGAGCGCCAGCTCAGAATCCCCTGTGCCGCTGAGGTTCTGGACCGACCGTCTGAGAAGTAGCTTGGGGCTGGGTGTCCTGCTGGCAGCCCCGCTAGAGGAGAAGCTTCTATCTGGGGAGTGCGCCCTCTTTCCTCTCTTCCCTCGTCAGACAGTGGCTTCTTTCTCCTGCATCTCCCCTTGAAGAAATGATGCCTTCCTTACATTCACATTTGCGCCCCTGCTGCCCTGAACCAGTTGCTCTGCCAGGCCCACTGCAACTCCTGCGTGCAGCTCCCATGTAACACAACCACTACCCTTAGTTAAACCCACTTCCTCACAGACCAGGGTGCTGTCGCCCCAGGATGGCCGTGAATCCTCAGCCAGAGGAGGAACGCGAAACACCAAAGATAGGCGCCAGGTCCCCACCTCCGCCCTCATTTATGGCATCGGGTTAGATTGAAGGAACAGAGAAGAAGAAAGTCCCAGGAGACTGGAAGCCCCGACCCATGCAGTCAGCCCTCCACTGGTTTGGAGAGACCCGTACAAGGCCTCCCTCCCCAGTCGCCCTGGTTTGGGCATCAAAAGCTGTGACTCCGGGAGCCAGAGAAGCAAGTATTTTCATTCCCGAAAATGCTGGCTCCCAACAGAGGGAAGTGACTTGGGGACAGAGTTATGGAGAGTGGAAGCTCCGGGGCTGGTGCCAGGTTGCCGATGGTATGTCCCAGGAGGCAGCCTCACCCAGCGTGCTTCTCTCTGCTCCGCTGGGCCCCTGCCTTTCCACCAAGGCCCTGCGAGTAGGTGGAGGCAGCAGAGTGCCTGCCCCATTATTGGTGTTCCGGGCCCCTTGGAGCTGCAGGAAGCCAGGGTCTGGTCCTCTCGCCCATCATGGAGTGGAGACATCTCACAGGATGACCTCGCAGGGGAGGAGGCTCTGGTGGTTCTGCCATGGGACAGGCAGAGTGTGACCCTGGCCACAAACCCTGGCCGTGCCCAAGGCCAGGACAGACCTCAATAGGCGCTACTCTGATTTTCTGCTCTTTCTTTATCCACATGTCATCTGGTCAGCCGACGGCTGTCAAGGGTCTACCATACAACCGTCTAAAGGCAGATGTGCAAAAATGTCCACACAGGCCCTAATGCGTGGAACAACCTGTGGGCCATTAGCAGGACGGCAGGGCAGCAGGATTCGTTCCTTGAGATGAAGTCAGGAAAATCTGGCAGCCCAGCCTGTGGGCCCTGGCTTCCTGGTCACTGGGAGGAAAGACTGAAAATCCCATGTCAGTAGGCTGCTTTGGAACCCCCATGCCCTCAGAAAATAGACACTGCTGCATTCCATGGCTGACCGCATAGCGGGCTGATAGTAATCAAACATAAAGGCAGTAGAATATTCTAGTATCCAAATGGACCTGGAAAGGAATTGGTAGACCTCAGGCAACTTTTCCCACTTGCCTTTGCATCCTAACAAGGGACCTATCATCTCGAGGGGAAAGTGCAGTCCAAGGTATAGAAAACGGGCATCTCAGGGAAACAAGGGATTTATGCAGATGAAGTTGTCAAGAAAAAGTATCCTTTGTGGCAAATTCTAATCTACTTAAGACACCCTTTCCTTCTACTTGGGTGCAGATGACCTGCTAAAGCTAAGCAGAACTATATTGGGACAGACAAAAGCATAGAGCTTCACTTCATCAGTGTCCTTAAAAGACACATTTGCCATAGTTTTCATGAGAGATGTGGAACAAAGTTGGTGGAGAGGTTCATGGCTCATTTTTTTAGGCTTGTAACATCTATCTCCCAATTTTAGCAGCTCTCATAATGCTTATAGGACCTCTTTACCCTACACATCTTTCTTACCTTTGGAGCTCTCCTGACCTATTTTCTCTCCTGGCCCTGATGCCAAAATGACCTTCCATGACTCTGAGACTAGCTGCCCGTAGCCCGGGGTAGGCTAGCAGTTGAGTGTCCCAGGAGGTCATTTTTACAGGAAGAAAAAGCAACAGCTCTTTTGCCTGTTGGAATAATGCAGCAGCCAGGAAATCTGGGATGTCCTTCATCAGGGGCTTTCACACTGAGGAAGACAGGGCTGAGGCCTCGGCCATTTAGCTGTGAACATCATAGCAGGGGAAGCATTAGTTCAGCTTCACCAGCAGTCAGGTGTCAGGTGAGGTGGTGACCATGCTCCAGGCTTGCTCAGGGGACATGAGTTCTAACCCTGGTTCAGCCCACAGGCCCGGCTACATAATTTGCAGGACCCAGTGCAGAATGAAAATGTTGGGCCTCTTGTCCAAAATGCATTAAGAATTTCAAGACGGCAACAGCCGATCATTAAAACAAAGCACGGGGTCCTTCTGAGCGAGGAGCCGGCTGCACAGGTGGCACCCCCATGAGGAAGTTCTGTCGTATGACACTGACCCCGTGGGTGTGTGACCTTGAGCGAGTCACCGTAGATCAATTCTCTCACTTGGACAATAAGGGTATTGGAGAAGAGCTTTCCAGTAAGTGGCCAGAGTAAGGAGGCCTCCACAAGGGGTGCTCCATCACTATGCTGGGGAGGAGCAGAGGGCCCAGCACCCTGGGGAGCCTCAGGCAGGGGGACGTCTGGTGGTGGGTTGAGGGTGGGGGGCCCAGTAAATGGCCCCCTGAGTTAGGAACTACAGGGAGAAGAGACCAAGGAGGAGCAGATGGGGGCCTCTAGTACTGACCCAGATGGCAGCAGAGACCAGTCTGTGGACCATCAGACCACAGCAGCAGATGCCACAGCCAGGGGACTTGCAGAACAGACATGTATGGCTGACGGTTCTGGAGGCTGGACCTCCGCCATCCGGGTGCCTGGAATTCGGTGTCTGGAAGCAGAGGCATTGATGCCGGTGTCACCAGGGTGACTGAAGGTGAAATGAGGGTGCATTTCAGTCGTGGGCACTCAGCCTAGTTTAAATTAAAAGCCATCCTGGACTTGGGGCACGTGGGATGTGGGAGCCAGGGAGAAACCCAGGCAGTTTGCGGTCCTGGGCTTGAGTGGGAGGCCGGTCGAGGAGCCGTTCAGGGAACCAGAGCCCACGAGCAGGCAGTGGTGAGGTTCTGCGGTGGCACAAACCCAAAGGCGCGCTGCCCAGAGCCCATGCTGGCCCCTTTCCCCGAGCACCTCTGTTCTGTTAGCAGAACTCTTTCCGTCTCTAAGGTCTTTTCTCCATCTCTTCTGAGCCCTGGGCTCTGACTGCTGTGGAATATTCCTGAGTCATCCTGCCTTTAGGCCTCCCCTGGGCTCTGCCAAGGCGTCCCCCTCTGCTCCTGCTGCCCTGCCTCCCCTCCAGGGGCTGACCCCACAGCCTCCCCCAACACCTTCTGCCCAGGGGTTTTGATAAGCAAACCCTGAGCCTCCAGGAAGGGTTCCAGTATAATTAAAGGTGCAGACAACTGATGAATCCCAGGGCTAATTTATTTACTCTAAACTGGAGCCCGTTTATTTACTCTAAGCAGATATTTCAAGTGGTCTGGAATATCAAACTGGCTGGTCAACAAACTGTCTCCGGCATCTTTCAGGAATGAAAACGGAATTAGGTCGCCGTGGGGACAGAGTGCCTGACTGAGACTGTCTTGTTGGATGATGATCTAAGGCCGTCACTCACGCCTTCTTTTGAATGCCGACTTCTGGGCTGATTCTGCCACAAAACAGTGTAAAACAAAACAAAGCAAAACACAAAACATTTGTCCAAAATTTACAATCGAAAAAAGATTACTGCTCATCAATGAATGAATGGATGACCTTTATTCAGGGACACTTAACTTTTTGCTGTGACATAGGAAATACCTGTTTTATGAGCAACATGCTGCAATTTATCCCATGGAGGGATTATTTCCTAGAAATATGACTAAGTGGTGACTGAGGTCTGATATGTTTTCCTGGCCACATGATCATGGGGAAAACCAGGATCAAGGTCTGTCAAATGCTGCTTTCCTAGGGCTCTGCTTACACTCACTATTCTTCTGGGAACTTCTTTCCCTTATTCTAGAACTTTCCTTTCCCATCTCTTTCAAGAGGCCCCCTTGAAAGGGCTGTCTCAGCTGTCAGCAATGCTGAAGGCTCCCCTCCCTTCCAGGTCCTATGCTGTGAGCTGCCCCGGGGTCACAGAGCCCAGAAGCTGCTGCCGCAGCAGGGTCAGGGGACCAGGGGCCAGAGGGGGCAGCCCTCTACCAATACCTGTGGCCCCTGGGCTGGGACTGCCAGCACCTGCACCAAGGGCCTGTGTCTGCTGAGGACCCAAGCTCCTGGGGGGCAGTGCCCTCTGTCACTCACAGACACCAGGCGAGCTGCAGGGAGGGCTCTGTGCCTCCAGTTACTTGTCACTCCTTAATTGGGGAAATGCTGTACGGAGCTCTGGGGATGTGACATCTATAAGCACAGCACCTACCAGGCCTCCCCACCCTCCAGGGTCAAGGGGCAATTCCAATGTGTGAGGAGTGCCCACCTCAACTCTGGGGGTCTGAGACTCCACAGAAGAGAGACTGAGGCCTGGGGACAAGTTGTCCAGGTGAGAGGTGGGCATGGGATGAAGTATTCCAGGCACAGGGGACCCACCTTTGTGCCAGGCTCATTCAGGCCCTCAGCACACTGCTTCCCTGCTTATAGAGATGCAAGTGAAACCGTTCCCAGCATCCTCCCTCACCTTGCCTCGGGGAGGGACCTAAGGGGAGCTCCAGGGCAGACCATGCTCGACAGCCTTTGCCTCCCCACCTGGATCAAGTGGAGGTGCCTGACTCCCTGATCCTTCCTGGGAAAGTCAGTTCATTGAGCAAACTGCCCAGGGGGCCTCCCTACAGGAGATCCTGGAACCGCCAGGTCTTTCTGACCTTGGGGTGGGCCCCAAGCCCGGCCTCGCCATTTGGAAGTCCAAAATACCCACTAATCCCAGAATGTTCTTTACGATACACAAAATGCCAAATCATAAAACAAAACAACGGTAGAAAATCTAATGTACGGAGTTCTTTCTCTTTTTCCCATAATGCTGGCTGAAACACTTTTGCTGAAATATCAGTGATTACCATCTTCCGGTCCCATAGTTCTCCCCTGGCTTGCTTGGCTGGTTCCCTAAGCATGAGTGTATCAGATAATCAGTTCCAAACACACGGCCTCGGTTCACACTGAGAACTTTGCCAGGTTCTTAAGCCCTCATACCAGAAACTGTTTCTGAGGTGTCCCCAAAGTTTAGTGGTAGGCTTGGAGCCAAAATATGATGCTGTTAGCTTTTAGTTGACATTTTGATTTACGAATTTGAAAAAGGAACAAATCCATGTCCTAAAAAGTCCATCAAAACTGAGCAGCATAAAATAAAGGCAAGTCTTTGATGGGCACCTAACCTTCTGGTCCTTCTCTCTGGCCAGTGGGAACACATCCCCAGATTCCCATGTATGCTGGCAGAAATGTAAGCGTCCGCACACAGGTAAATAGACACATCGCCAGATTCCATGAAGATATATTGAACACTTCCTAGTGCTGGCCTGGACCCAGAGAGACAGACAGCTGTTTTCCTGGACCAGAAGAGGACAGAGGCATGGGCGCCCTGTGTCAGTGGTGAATTAGGACAGCCATGAGCCCACCCGGAGAGGCACCCTCCAGCCTCCTTCCCTGCACACAAGGTCTCAGAGCTCAGAGACCCGCAGCGCCATCCATCCTATGCGCAAGCCCTCGCGCGAGCGTCTTGCATCCATCCGCCATAATTGTGCTAATCCAGGGTTTCTCCCCTGCAGCGCTGTGGACGTTGTGGCCCAGATCATCGGTGGTGGGGCTGTCCTGTGCATTTGGCGATGCTGAACACACACTAGAGGCCAGAGATGCCTCCACCCAGCTGTGACAACCAAAAAGGTCTCCAGAATCTGTCAAAGTCACCTCTGGTAGAGAACCACTATGCTCTCTCGGTTTCCTAATCCATCCACTTTTCTCTCTCTCCACCTTCACTCCATCCCCTGCCTCCTCAGTGGTCACTAGGCATGCAGCCCAACTCCTCACCGTTTATTATCTCTACTGCAGCTGTGCTGATATTTTCCAAACATAAGTCTGCTCACTTCACCCTCTGCTTAAAATATTTCCGTAGGTTCTCAGTGCCCTTAAGACAAAGTGCCACCTCTACCACAAGGCACACAGTCCCCGAGCAGTGAGGCACCCATGTCCCCAGCCCTACCCACCTCGCTGGTGGCCCTCATCTGCCAAGTGCCCTTTCTGTTTTACTTAGAGAAGCCCATGTCATTTGCATTTTGGTAGATGGAGGAAGGGCAGAGGAAGAAAGCAGTGTTTCCAAAGACTAGCCTTGGAATCTATCAAAGGTCCCCCCCAGGGGGCCTCCCAAGGAGAGGGCTATTGTGCGTGAATCTTCACCAGTTAATTGGTTTCAGTCCAGATTCAATTTTGGAAGACAGACATTAATTTTGTCTGACTTGCTAGGTAGGAAGGAGTCTTCAAAGCCACAGACTGATGAAGTAACTGGTGACCAAAGAGCAGGAGGTCCCTGAGAGGAAAGCTGGATGTACCTGACAGGTCACACCTGCCTGAGCAGGCTCTGATTTGCATGATTTCCCAGGCCAAGCCACTGGTACTGAGAATCCGAATCAGAGCCAGCACCTTATGAACTTAATTGTAATTTTAAATTCTTTTCTTTTAAAAATGCTGCTTGCTTGTTTATTGTACAACTACTATTCCTTGCCCAAAATGTAACAATTACACACAATAGAGAAAAATGTAAATCACCTGTAGTTTCATTTCACAGTCATTTGTCAACAATTGGGTCATGTCCTTTGTGTTTTTTGATTTTTAGCGAAAGCAGGAGCATGCCCTCCGTATTGCTGGATTGTCTGCCTTTGCACGTAAGTTACCATTTCAGCATTTCCGAGGGCCCTCTGAGAGCGTAATTCTCATGAATGGGCATCCTGGCTTGTCAATGGCAATGAATGGTCTCTGTGCATCAGAATCACTACCCAAAATTTACGGCTCTCAGCGTTTGCTAGGAATAAAAACTCTTCTTCCTAATCTAAGGTGTTCAGAAATGTGTTTGAAGTTTTCCAATTATTTTTGTTTTGCTTTGTCTAAATATTAGTTACTAACTTCCAGTTTAATCACAGAGTTCGTATAGTCTAGCCACTTTTGTAATTCAAGGTTTCCCTATGCACTGTTTAATAGTCACTTCTATAAATATCTCATAGGTGTTTGAAAGAAGGTACACTTTTGTCATGAGTGTATACATTTTACACACTATCCTTAATCAGCCATATTATTCTATTATCCATATCTTCTGTGCTTCCTAAAATTTTCTGTCCATTCCTTGATTTGCAAAGGAAACCTTATCTTGGTTTGTATTAAAATCTCCTTTACAAATTATGGGGAATTTCTTCTTAGATTTTTAGCAGTCTTTGCTTTAAATACAGTAGTCCCCCTTATCCACTAGGGAATATGTTCTAAGCCTCCCAGTGGATGTCTGAAGCTGTGGATAGTACCAAACCCTACCTATATGCTATGTTTTTTCCTATACACACATAGATTTTAGTGAATTTCAATTTATAAATGAGGCACAGTAAGAGATTAACAATAGCAATAAAATAGAACAGTTATAACAAGATACTGTAACAAAAATTATGTGAATGTGGTCTTTCTCAAATTATCTGAATGTACTATACTCACCTTTCTTTTTCTTGTGATGATGTAAGAGATAACACCTTCATGATGAGATGAAGTGAGATGAACGGTGTAGGCTTGGGGACGTGGTGTTTGGCTACTACTGACCTTGTGACCACATGTCAGAAGGAGGACCATCTGATTTCTGGATGGTTGACCTCAGGTAACTGAAACAGCACATAAGGGGGTACAGCCCTATGTCAATGCTATTTTATTTGACACATAAAGATTTATGGCCATCATAGCTTCATCATACTATACCTTAACCAATCTGAAATAATCTTGCCTGACTAATGCTTTTCCCTTGCATGCTATTTTGTCTGGTATTGTTTTTGCAAATCCTGCTTTATAGTATCTGTGTGTGCTAATATGTATTTGTCCATTTAGTGAAAAAAATATGTTCTGTCTTTTTGTCTTAGGTAAGTCTCATCACAACAACACACACTTAAATTTTCTTTTCCATCCAGGCCTACAGTCTCTGAAAAGGAGATTTCATCTATTTTGTTAATTATCTCAGAAAGTATGCTTGCTCTCACTTTTGCCATCTTCTTTTTGTGCACCCTTGAGCTTTTTCTCTCTTTTCTGTCTTTTGATCTATGAACTTTTTTTTTCCCTTGCTATAATTTAGAAAATACATGTCCTATATATTTCTTCCTCAGAGGCATTTTTTTCAATGGAGATATAACACTGTAAGTTTGAAGTATACAAGAAGTTGGTTTGATACATTTATAAATTGTAGTGTGATCACTAAAGTAGCATCTGCAAAGACCGTTATCATGTCCCTAATTTTAATTTTAGTGACGCTATTTCTAAGTTGTAAGATACTTCGCCCTCTTTCTAATACTTGATGTCTTTTTACTGACTTCATATCTACTGAACCTACATCCTTCCACTGCATTTAGAACCTGGCGGTGGAAGGACATGAAGCTGAGCTTTAGGAAACTCTAGCATCTGCCCCACCGTTCCCTCCCTGTCACACTGGTGCTGATGGAATTCCCTTCTCAGAGCCTCAGCAGGAGGGAGGGCCGTCAGCCACATTTCTGGTTTTGGGAGATGACCAACGAGGCCCTGCCTGCCTGGAAGGGAAGAGTATTCCCGGATGATCAGGAATTGCAGGCTGCTTCCCTGGTGGGTATGCTCCTTAAAAAATACAGATTAGCAGGACTGTTGGAGGCCGGGAGAAGGAAATAGTCCTCTTCACCTCAGGATGCAATTCCTGTCCTGCCTGGAGCTCATTGCTCGGCACTTGCTGGCATCTCTGGGAAGGGCCCGGCTCCTTCCTGTCTGACCTCGGAGCTCTGTTTCAGAAGCCACATTGTGCATCAGCTAATGAGAGTTCCTCAATCTGTCCTCATCTGCACCACCATTGGCAGAAGTCCCTCCTTGTCTGGGGCCAAGCCTTAATTGATATTCTTAGCTTCTGGTACAGTTGCAATTTTGCAATTTTGCATGTGTTTTCATGGGTCTCTTAGTGGGAGGATGGCAGAGGATGAATCAGGCACCTGCTGTGAGCTACCATATTAATTTGGGAGTGTGCAAGTTTGGCTCTGAATGACGGAATGTGAGCCATGGGCTTTCAGTGTTTGTTATATAAAGCTTTGGCTTTCATTTCAGCAGATACCACAGTCCAGCATTTCCCAAACGACATGTTGAGGAGAAAGAGATAATAAAGACATCACACTGAGGGGGGAAAAAAGCAGGGGAGGAAGAGGGGTTTCATGGTCAGTTTTATGCCCCCTTGGACATTCAAAATACACCCTGTTGTATTAAAGGCAAACAAACTGAACTTTGTCTAGACCAGGACATCTCAGTACTCGGCTTTGAAACCTTTCCGGTAGGGCACTGGGAATATCTAACAAACTGGTGTTGTTCCAGAGTGCACGTGGAGACCAATGGTCAAAGCATGGGAATGAGAGGGTCCTGGGAGAGAAGGCAGCCCTGTCTCTCCGGTCTGTGCCCAGATTTCACCAAGGCTCTGGCATGGTGGCCTAGCTCAGGGCACATGGCTTATTGATTCTTCTAGATTACTCATATTGGTTAGATCTTCAGAAAACAAAATGCCTGGAGCATATTTTCTTAACCTTCCACAAAACCACTTCTACTGATTTCTAATTAACAATATGCTTACAAACTTCATGGAAAATTAATTCTGGAAGCTTTCATTTAACTTGTGCCTCTCTGCCTTAGATAAAACAGCAGCTGAAATGCTGTCTTTTTAATGTTACTCAATATCCAAGAATAATCTGTAGAGATACATTTCATCATAGGTATAGTTTCGTTACAAACCCAAATAAATGTGCCTGATTTCCTCTTCAACGATTGAGTAAAGTCTCTGTCCTTCTTTTGGCCTTCATCACCAGAAAACTCAGAAACAAATAGTGTCCTTTCTCCAAGGTACTTTCTCAAAGATATCTGGAAGCACTAGCTTTTTCTGTTCATTTTCTATAATCTCCAAATTTTCCCCCAGCTTTATTAAGATATAATGGACCTGTAACATTGGAAAGGTTTTCAAGTAGTGTGACGATTTGATACGGGTATATATTGCAAAATGATTGCCTCAATAAGGCTGGTTAGTACATTCTTTACCTCACCCTGTTACCACTTTTTATGGAGTTTTAAGATCTACTCTCTCATCAGCTTTCAAGTTCATAATACAGTGTTGCTACCTATAGTAACCATGTTGCTCATTAGATCCCCAGGACTGTTTCACCTTGTAAGTGGAAGTTTGTGCACTCTGACCACCTTCATGCACCCCACATCCTCTCACTCCTACAACCACCACTCTATTCTCTGAGTCCATAACCTCTATATTTTTAAATCTTTAAATCTCTGATTTTTATGATTATTTCTTAGGCCACCAAGAATCCCTTTAGAACTAAATAGTATTTAAATTTACCATCTTCATGTATTGATAAAGTCAAAGAGACAGTAAGTGAAGAATGACTCAATTCATATAAAGTAAAGGAAAATTTAAGCTTTTCCACTGCAAACGCTAAAAAGGTCCCTAGCATTAAAACAGATGAACCGATGGCACCACCAGAACAAAGAGGAAGAATCCAGTAAGTCTCATTTTTCATTGCTAACAAAATCATGAACTATTCTGATTTATGCTTTGAGCCCCGAGATTATTCTGACTTTGAATTAGTTTCATTCTCCTAACTGGAGCCAGCTGGAGTCAGTCACTACTTTTATTTTCTTTTGATTATGAGAGTTTTAAACATACCCGAAAGTTGAAAATGTGATAACTTCTGCATGCTCACGTTCAAGCTCAACGATTATTATTTTCTTCATTTTGTCTTACATTGCTCTGTCTCACATTTAAAAACATTTTAAACCAAATCTCAAATCATGTTTCCCTTTCATTCTAAATATTAAACAAGTGTAGGGGAAGGAAAATGTTTTCCTTGAACCTCTTGGGGTCCCTGGCTGGGTTTGAAAATTAAACTGACAAAGACCAGTTAATAGGAAAAAGTACACAAGTTTATTTAATATAAGATTTACATGCCCAGGACCCATCATAAGGAAAGGAAGATCTAAAGAAATGGTTCAACTTGAGTCATTTTCCACTGGCTTTGACCGAGAGTGAGCAGCCATGGAACGCTGTGCTGGAACAGAGCATGAGCTAAGTGTAGTACATAGCAGATTTGGTGCAAGTGTTTGTTCCCATTCTTCTCAGCCTGCCTTTGTCTTTGGTGAAAAGGATGCTCCTTTCCTCCATCTAGGGAATGCTCCTCTCACATGAGCGTCCATGACCTTCAGGGGAGAAGGAATGGGAAGGTCAGAGTGACCTTACCACTTCTGCTGTTTTCTCAGATTCCTTCAGCCTAAAATATCAATATGCCAAGGTGCCATATTTTGGAGTGGTGTATCCTGAACCCCATCATGAGAAAATAAAAAAACCATATTAGCACCTAAATAATGCAGTTTTTGTTTTTTATATTAGCAAACACAGTGACACTGAAGTTCATTTCCTGCTTGTATCAGCTGATGTTTTCCCCAAACCATGTCTATGTTATTAGAGTCAATATAATTCTCCTTTGTAACAGATGTATATTGTCTCACTTTCTTGGCCACTATTCTATTGCTTTAGGCATTTTGTACCATTTACTCAATCCATAGGATGTATTGGGAGGGGAAGTGCTAGCCAAGGTTGGAAATTCCCACCCCTTGTTTTTACCCTGTATTTGACACTGCTCATGGGTCTATGGAGGTGAGAAAGAGCTCAGGTGGGGGCCAAGCAAGTAGAGAGAAAGTGATAGTTTGGCAGGGATGTATTTGAAAGGATCATTTTTCTTCTATCCTCTTGAAAGATGTACCTGCTCCATGTATGGCCAGCCTAGGAAATCACGTGCTCACCCTCCTCTGAGACTATTTCTTATTACAGAAGAGACTAAAGTCTGCCAGTTGTGTGTGTTCATTACAAACCTGGAGCGTATAGGCCCCAGTAAGTAATAAGCAGATATGGACCGTGCCCTGCTGTGCAGAGGGGACATCTCCTGTTCTGTCCTCAGTGGGGACAAATAGGTGATGGGCATGGAGTTCTGGATCAGCAGGGCATCAAAGTACTTAATGTTAAATAATGTGATATCTTATTTATTATTAATTAATCATCCTGTGCCCAATGACTGGTCTTACCAGGTATGATATGCAGGGGAAAATTCCATTGCTTCATTATTGTGGCAAATGGTGTACTACCCATAAAACAAAGTGGGATATTAACAAGGATCATAATCTGGGTGCCCTTTGTGATAATTGTAAGCAATCATATTTACATAATATTACTTTTTATTATTATCAAAAAAGAATTTTCTAGACACGTTTCAGGCACACAGATTTTTTTTGGTTACATTTTTTCAGGATTAATTTTTAGAAACAGGGTTATTGGATCTTAAATAGAACCTTTGTTTAGAGAGCGAGAAAAGAGGGAAATATAGTCATCACGTTTTCAAAAGAATGATACTAATCGCTAAGACCACAGATGTAAATACAAGTCTCAGATGCAGCCATATTTATATACTAGTCACTGAGATTTTAAGTAGCAGGAATACAGAAGTTTGGAGAGAGAAACACTGAAAACCCTTTGTCACACTCTGAGCACTAGAAATGAAACCTCTCAAATACATCTCTATAACCCTATTTTAACAATAAGAACCTTGACAATAGAATTAATTAACTCAGTTGGGTGGGACCTATGTGATGGAAGCTCCCAGAGACGGGTGCAGATGTAGGGAGAGCAGGAGACAGTGGGGAGATGAAAAGCAATGGCACCGATCGAGGGGTGGTTCCGAATCCTTCCATCTTAATATTTGGAACCTGCAAAAACTAGTCCAACTAGAAAAGCCTTAGAAGGCGCCTAGTGATGTCATTGTTATTTCTAGAGTAACAGTGAACAGTATTACTGGCAATATCAGCAAAATTGAGCCCATGTAATTAAGAAGTCTGTTAGGGAGGGAGACAGCTGGCACGTTTTGCGTTCAGTGACACGATTCCAGCCGTCAGCATAATGGATGTTTGTTCAGGAATATTGAGCTATGTCACAGAATCTGTGAGACGATGCTTATCTGACAGCTATAGGAAGGGCAAAGTCAAGTACTAGGGGGAAGAAGAATGTGTTCCAGACAGTAACAGATGTTCTCAGATCAAATATTTCTGTGAAAAATGTGTAGAAAAGTCAACTGATAAGCCAGCAAGGCTATTTCAGTGGCTCACATCATGGTTAAAAAGTAAAAAAGAAGAAACAGCAAGAGGAACAAACTTAACCTTCTTGACTACCAATGAAATTCCATGGCATGCGGAATTTTTGCAGTTTGGGGTGCAAATGGAGACGTCTACAGAACTGGCATTCAGACCTGGGCATTTCTGTGGTCTTGAGATGCTCGCCACCTCCAGGCCTCCTCTGCCGTTCGGGTGTTACCCAGTCTGAAAGCTTGGCTCCTTCCTCAGAGAACTCCCTAAGTCGTGAGTGCTTGTAGATGTTCCCAAAGATGCGGGGAGAGGGCCACATGGAGGACCCACTGTGTGCCGCGCCCAACACTTTGCCTTCTTTCTGGCCCTGGCCTTCCTTCTCTTCCCCTCTCACTGCCTCTCCCCCCATCCAGTGGGGATCCGAAGCTCCAAATCCTCCTCCGTCTTCCCTGGCAGCAGCTGACTTCGCCCTGCAGTCTGTGAACCTACACACCCGTCATCAAGGTGCTCTGCCCCCCTAGGGGGTCCTGTTTGTCAGGAGCATCCTCCTGTCGGTTCTGAATAACAAACATTCTTCTTCCTCTTGTTTTCTTACAGTTTATTCATTTTTTAACCACCAGCTCTGCAATTAAGTCTTGAGACAAAATGAACTTGGCACCTGCTTGTAAAGAGATAGACTGAGAAGCTCATCTAGCAAAGCTGCCGCCTTGTTCCGTGGGGGCTTCTGCTGTCCCCAGCTCAGTGTAACTGGGGTGGCCAATCCCTGAACCGACCACATTGGTCCTGCCATCCTGCCCCAGGTCTGGACTTTGTGGGGCAGGAAACGTGCCGAGACACCAAATTGCATCTCCCTTGTCACACTGGGATAAAAATAGAACAAGGTCACCTCCCCGTGAAGGGGAAGCTCACGGGCCATCCCTGGGGCTCCGGATAGTCCTTGAGTGATGGTACCTCGGTCACCCATTTTCTCCAACCCAAACTGGGGGCTGACCTGCTACAAGCCGGTCCACATTTCTCCATCCCCGGTCACCACTCTACTTCATCTCTCACCAAATTACCCTGACTGTCTCCCAGTTCAAATCTTATTTATCTGATATAACAATTTGATCTTCTAAATAAATGCCAATCCAGTTATGTTAATCTTCTGACTTTCCCTTCCTTGTTTTCCCACTGAGTTTAGGATAAGAGTGTCTTTGCATCTGGGGTTCCCTTCGCCTGGGACGGGTTTTCCAAGCTGTACCTATGGCTAAACAATCTCGCTTCCTGCAGGTCCTCGCTCAAGTATCACTCTGACCATCCTATGTGACCTTGCAAGCCCCTTACCCCTGAACCCCCCTGAATCACCTTTCTATTTCTCCGTAGCATTGATCGCCTCCGACACAGCAGAGCATTGCTGCATTTTCATGCGCTCCCTCTTCCCGTTCATCTCCGGTCCCCCAGTGTAGGCTCCGCGAAGCAGGGACCTCGCTCTGGTCTCAACACCTAGAATGGTCACGTCACACTGTAGGCACTCCGCAAGTATTTACCACAGGTTGAATTAAATCAAGATCTCAGTAGTAAGGGGGGGACTCAGGCTTTACATTCAAGCAATCTGCACCGCAGAGATCTTACTATTCTCCCTTACCGAGCTTCCGTGTACCAGGCAATGTAGCATCGCTCAACTCAGAGTAAAACACAAAGTACATTTTGGCAAGAATCACACACATGGCAGAGACATTAACAGGTCCCAATAAATCTGAAAGATCGTGTAGACACACAGGAGGCAAGTAGTAAAATGGGAAGTCGTTTTGCAGCATTATAGATGACAACTTTATATATCATCAAAGGAAACACAGCTCAGGAAAGACCCATGCCCTGGTTTCAAAAATTACATGAAAATGCCGTGTGGTAAAAGTTTAAAAGAGAAACGCAAATCTATTTGTTAGGTTCTGGGAGAAGAGACTTGTTGAATTCAAACAAGCAAATAAACAGCAATAACAAAACAAAAGAAAATTGGTCTCAAGCATGTCCAAACACAGATGCAAATGACAGAGATTCTAGGGGGGATTCTCCAGGCCCCCACTGGTGACAGGGAAGAGGGGGCAGGTTGCGGAAGGATGCAGCTTGGCCTGGAGTCTGGCCTGAGCGATTCACCGGAACCGTTTTCGGGCAGAACAAACGAAAAGGGAGGAGGCGGCACACGTCTCCAGCCTAAGTCAGAGCCTCCTCCCCAAAAGAACGACATGTACAGTGATGGCCGTCGATCATCTGATAATGCAGAGCGTGTCACTGGTGGAGGGAAGGGAGGATCCTCCTCTGTGGACAGGTCCCACAGCCCAGACTTGCCATGGAAGCATCCAGAAATTGAGAAGCACTTGTAGAAAGTAAGCTCCTCCCACCTGAAGGGTTTGGGAAGGAATCCCGTGGAGATAAGCAGCCCGGTTATTACCTTGCCCAGGCATGCCTGGACGACCTTTGGCATACCTTTTACAAAGAAATAAATTGCCAAAAACAGCAAGGTTCTCTACCTTGATGGATTAAAGTAAAAAACTAATAATGTTAAAAAATCCCAACTATTTGGAAATTTAAAATTTAAAAATAAAAGAACTTCTCCTAAATAAAAAATTATGAGGCATTGTCAAAATCTTCAATATGCTGACCTTGTACCCAACAAATTTGTTTCTTAGAGACCATCCTCTAGAAATATTCATCAGTGCCCTTAGCGAATGCCCTAGGATGTTCACTGTAGCCTTGTCCGTAATTGTGAATACCTGAGGGAAAATTCGAATGGCATCAGAGGAGGAATAAGTAAATAAGTTATCCAGCCGTTAAAAAGAATTAGGTGTCTCAACCTCTGCCATGGAAGGCGAGCTGCGTGTGAGCCTCCAGAGGTCAGTGAGCTCTGTTCTGTTTGCATATGTATCCCAAGGTCTTGGAACAGAAACAGACACGTAGTTATCTCTTAATAAATACTGATTAAATGAATAGCTCTCTAAAATGTATTGTTGAGTGAAAATAGCCCATCAGAGCAACTCGTATGGCGTAAACCATAAGTTATGTTAGGAAATACCATTTGGCTTAGAAATGCCTGGGAAGAGGGTAGGAGGGAGACACCCCCACCCCTGTCTGTGATTACTCTGGGTTGGGGGGTAGATCAGGGTTGAGGGGATGGGAAGAGTGGAGGGAAAAGGCCCCTTCTTGTTCTGAATTCTCCTGAGTTCTTTAAATATTTTATACCAAGGATATTTTCATCCACTTGTTGTTTAAAGACAAAGAAAATTAAAAGAATAAAAGGAAATTAATATATAAGCCCCAGAGCTGGTTCTTTTGGGGTTGGTTAAGGAGATCTCTGGTAAATCTGATCAAGAAAAATTATACATGAAAACCAGAAATGAAAACAAATGTGGATATAAACTCCTGGAGGAGAATGGATAAAATAAGACATCAATGAACTTCAAGCTGTCAATAAAGAGACATTTCTTCCTGCCCACATATTAAATAAAAACTAATCTAGGCAAAACATGTACAAATTTATAATGCAGAAAAAAATTTTAAGGAAAACCAAACAATAGAAAACAAAAATAAGACATTCTCTCCTCCCCCAAATCCCCGACTCAGATTTCACCAGGAATTCAATAGAACTTTCAAGGAAAGAGGCTTCTCGTATTTTATACTCTTACAGGCAAAGATAGAAATGGTACTATTCTTTTTATGGAAATAACCTGTTTTCTAATATCAGTACTTTTGCCAAAGATAGCATGTTATGAATAGAGTTAACTGCATTAACATTCTAATTAATAGCATGCTAAATAAAATAATTGCAAATAAATCATAGATATATTACAATACTTCAATACATCAATGAAGGCTTATTCCAGGGAGAGGGGTAATATAATGGTAATAAATCTATTAATGCACACTTCAAATTAAAAGATAAAAGCAGAAAAAAATATCAACAGATGTCAAAGAGGCACTTTAATAAAGTTCAATAATCATTCTTATCAGGGAAACAAGCAACTTAAAGGAACTATGTAGTACAGGACTGCATCTTACACTAAATAAGTATATTGTGCTTTAACAGTAAAAAGCTAAAAGCATTTCCAATTAAATCAGAAATGGAGTCCTGCCACATTCCATTACCTAATATGGCTTCAGACATTCTAGAAACAATAGGAGGTATAGCTTTCAGAATAAAGAAGACAGTTATCTTTATTTGCTTTTGATGTAATTATGGACCCAAAAGACTCAAAGGAGTCCCACATCCAAAACTCTCAAAACTGATAGGAGAGCCCATTAAAAAGACTGGTCTTCAAATACTAAGCACAAATCAAGGGTTATAACATATGATAAGTTTGACTGATAAAAAACAGCTTAAATTGAGGTCTTCAAGGATATTAGTAGTGAGTAGCAGATAAAAATGGGTTAGAATGGGGACCTTGCTGGACCGTCACGAGCAGAAGGGACAGTTGGAAGATGACACCTTGAAACTGCCATGTCACAGTGGACCTGGGCCCCAGACAGCACGATGTCTGATATTCTGAAGTCTTTCTCTTTGTTGGTTATTTGTGTTGCCCTCTGTCTGTGTCTCCATAGAGATTATCTCTTAAAGAAAGGTAAGGAAAACCCCTCGCTGGCTGGGTCCCTGGTTACCCCGAGATGGGACCATAGGCACAGAGGTGTCTCGCTGGGCTCCCAGAGCACTGACCCTAGAAGAGTGGTTGGTGTGGCCCCATCTAGGCCCACAGCCACCACACTGTGGGCACTGGGATGTGACAGCTGGAAAAGCCAGGAGATTTCCTGGGTGTTCATTTTATGAATCTTCAGGCAAGCTCAGTATCGTCCTTCTCCTAAAGGGACTGACCTGCTGCTGGGCCTGCCACCTTCCCCAAGGGTGGGCAGTTTTCTGCGGTACCTGGGCTCAGAAGCAGTGACATGGCTTCCTGGTCTCAGGCAGGAAAAATATTCTCGTTCAGTGTTGTCTGAAAGAGTGATTCTCAAAATCAGGGCTCATGACCCGTGAGAGGATCTATTTGGTGGGTTTCAAGCAGCACTTTAAAAAAATGAAACTAAATGGAAGAGAAGAGAATACCACATGCCAGAGGCTTTCACATGTACTAGGAGCATGTGCTGTTTGTGACGCTCAGCTTCGCGGGGCCCCGTGTGCATGTTGACTCATGATATAAGACATGTTCCTCACTGTGGGTCACATTCAAAAAGGTGCTGGAATGCATGGCCGCCTCTCCCTCTTCTCCGGTTGTGGCTTCTCCTGTGCCTGTCTTGTGTCTCTCACTCTCAAGCATCTCCTTGGTGGTAGCAAATGGGGTGGACGAGGGGAATTCTCTACGGGGTGCTTAGCAGGACTTTGCTAATCAACTGTTGCCAGCTGGACTGTAGCTGACCTTTGACTTCACTCTGGACACTCCAAGCCAGGTAGCAATGGTGCAGGAGCAACTGGCCGTAAGTTTACAGCTAACAAAAGCTGCAGAAGACCGTCACAGTGCATCCCTACACAGCTGTGGGCAGTGAGAAAAGACGCCACTTAGGCTGCACCCGTGGCACCATCCTGCCCATCCCTTCCCTTCCCTTTTTCTCTCTTCCCTGCATCTGAACCATTTGCAAACTATGTCTGCTCTGCCTTCAGTACCTATCCAGACTCCTGCCACTTCCCACTATTCCGTTTGCAAAACGGAGGCTAGAAACTGTAGAAGTTGCCCCATTAAACCTCGTTGGAGTTGGGAGACTGTGGGGGAAACACATTTGTGACCTTATCCTGGTGACTAACAATTATCCTTGTGAACCAGAGAAACGACAGGCAGCACGCTAACAAGAGCCATTCTAGCCACTGTTTGATTTTTATTTTTTGACTGACAGCACATCCTGTCTGCTCTGACTTCCGTGAAGCCGGCTCTCACAGGAGACCCCTCTGCAGACTGCGAGCCCTTCTGCCTGCCTGCAGGGTTTGGGCTTTGCGGCGGAGACTTGCATTTCCACCTGAGCAAGCCTGGACTGCCTGAGCGGCTTGGAGGCTGGGGGAGGCCTTTGCATGCGACCTGGGGAAAGCGGGGTCACTTGTCTGTGCTGCGGTTTCTCCATTTTTTAAAAAAGGAAAGCAGTTACTCTCTGAGTCACGATACATTTCTGAGACCGATGGTAACACCCTGAGAGACATCTCTCAATCAAATGCGTGACTTAGAAACTTACCCAGTGTGCTCTGTCTCCTTCTGTAAAGTCTAGAAAAATAACATGAGCTTTTGGGTGGCGATGTGTCAGAGTGCTCTTCAGATGGGGAGTTAAAACTTGCATAGGTAGCCAGCCGGGGAGGGCAGCGCAGCTGGGCCCAACCCACGGCCCCACCCACAGCGCTGCTTTATCTGTGCGACCCCCTGGTTCAGAGAGCCTGACTACCGGAAGGTGGTGAGGCAATGAGCTTGCACATAGCACTTGGCTGCTTCCTAGGATGTCAGGTCAGCACAAAAGTGGCTTCATTTTTTGTTCCCTATGATCAGCAGTTTGGGGCTTCCAGCAGCTCTCTATTTTACAGACTCAAAGAAAACTGCAGAAAGATGTCAATTACTTAGACATCGCAGGCTCTTTACTTAGCTGATGCTATTTTTCTAGACTTTACGGGAGACAGAGCAGACTGTTCAAGTTTGTAAGTCATTGATTTTCACTCCTGTCCTTAGTCCTATGCCAGATGTTACTGTAGGATAATCTGTTTTGCGGTCACAGTGCCCAGTGGGTCTGGTGCTGGTGGCCTGTGGCATCTGGACAAGCAGCTCCTTGCTCAGTGACAAAATCTGGGTTCTCTGCATCAGCAAGACCCACAAGCAGGCGGGGCTAGTGGATGGGGATGATCTAACTGCACCTTTAGAGGAATCCGGGTCCGTTTGCAAGATGCCCAAGTGGAGGTAAGGCAGTGTTCTCTGGGCCTGGGCCTGGAGCCTAGGAAGTTACTTGGTTCACATGTGACTCACACCCTGGGTTCAGTCTCCCTTGTTTCCCGTTTTACCTGAAAGCACCCTGCCTGTGTTCAGCTTAGGGTGCGCTCAGCCGGTTGTCCGTCCTCACGCCGCTTGGCTCACTGTTACTTCTGAGACGCCTTCTCCAAAACGTCCAAGGCAGGTTTAATTCCTGTGTCTTTGAACCCTTACAACACCTACTTAGTTCCTCTCATGTTACATAGCACATGCCGCAACTGCCTCTTCTGCCAGAGTGTACATTCCTTCCAGGTAAATATTTTGTCTTGATTCGCCCTGGTATTCCCAAGCCTGACATGGCCATCTCAGTATCAGTCAGCTATTGCCATGAAACAGACCAGCCCAGGCCACTCAGTTGCTTATGACACCGTCACTTACTATTGCTCATGTGTCAGTGGACCTTCTTGGGACTGGCTACTATCTCTACTGAATTGGCTGATCTCAGCTAGACTCCTTCATGTCTGGTGGGGGTGGGGGGTGGGGAGTGTTATCTGGGACCATTGCTCTGGCCAGGGGCATGGCTGGGGGAATTGGGGCAGCTCTGCTCCACACGTCTCTCACCCTCCTCACAGGACCCGCTGGCTTGTCTGTGCATATCCTTCTCATGGCGATGGCAGGAGAGCAAAAGGGCAAGAAGAAGCATTTAGACCCCTTGACGGCCCGGCGGGATCCTGGTAGCACTGTCACCACCACCTCCTGCAGGTCTCGTGGTCAAGGCCACACGAGGGGGGACAGCCTCTGCCCCTTTGGCAGAGGGGGTGCTGCACCGCCAAGTGACAAAGGATGAGATAAGGAGGATGAGGAAGTGGATCCTTAGCACCATCTGTCACGCCCCTTAGTTCACGCCCACCTGGGCCCCAATTCTGTTCTCGGTCAGAAGAGATTCAAGTCTTCCTAGTCTGGTGAAGACCGAGCATTGGTCACCAGGCTTGCTTCCCCACTGCCTGTTGGGTTAATGTCTGGCACCCAGCACTGCTTTGCAATGATGGGAGGGGCTTGCAAAGTCCTGGAACCTTGCCCTGCAGACTAGGACCTGCCAATTTCTGAGAAATATCACAGCAGCTGCCTGCGTGCATCATAAGCTGTGCCCTGCTCTGAGATTCTGCTTTGATATGCTCACTGCCCTGCAACCCATCCACTGCCCTCGATGTTTCTTACCTGAAGGTGACGAATGAGGGTCTTGTCTGCCAGCCCACACTCCCTTTCATTGCCTACACTGATCCCCCTCTTTTGCCTAAATTCAGTGAAACTGTCAAGTTTGAGGTCTTGAAACTCAGGTTTTGAGGGTCACGGTTCTAGTGTTTTGTTTTGTATGATATGACAGCTGAACAGAAATCAAACAAGAGTAAACCTTGTATTTTGAAAAACAGCTTTTATATATTTTATTGCATTTCATCCTATTAAGACCTTCATGTGAAAGAGGGATTTTTAAGCTGAGAAAGCCAGAGTAGTAAAGAGTGCATGCTATCTTCCTGAAATCAGCCAGCAAGCAAGGAACAGAGTCCAGATTAAAACCAGATCATCCAACTTCTGGTTTAGAATTCTTATTCACGTCCCCTGAAACCAACAGTGGTTTAATGAAAAAGTCCTCAAAGTCATTGACTATGGAAGTGACATTTTAGGAGTGACTCACGGTTCATCAAATGCATTTAGGGATTCTGTTGGTCCCTGTCCCTTTCCTATCCATTTACCAGTTTTGTCTATGTGACACATCAAGGAGCTTGTGTGAAGAGCATCACCTATGCCCTCAGGAATTGCAAAATGTCGTTTCTCAAAGTGTAGGCCCCAGAGCATTGACGTCACCTGGTAACTTCGGTTCTACCCTCTGTGTGGTCACAAGACCTCCAGGTGATGCTGATGTGTGTTCAGGTTTGAGAACCGCTGATCTGGAGGCTTCCAAGTCATCACCAGCCTCCCGGTGACGGATCTGACAGTATACGGGCCAATGAAGTAGACCTTAAATACATAAAGACATCCTTCCTGTGTCCACAGGGACTGCTGTCAAAGTCAGGAGACAGACGAGAGGGTGGAGAACAAATTTATGAAATGACATTCAGAGGATTTTTATTTTTGTGATTGTTTGATTTTACATTTTGTGGACACAGGTTGGGAAGACCGGTGAATCGTCCCACTGAGCAGAGGGGCAAGATAACCAAAATCAAAATCCTTTTGTGCTTTCGGGCACGCCTACTCTCTCTAGCTCCTGTCTTCTCATGCTGGTCCCTCTGAGAAGTTATCCTCAGTTTCATAATTTCTGGTGCTGAGTGTGCCTAACCCCCCAAACAAAACATATCAGGCCATATGATGCTTAGTGCTAAGTGACACTGTTGACCTGCATGTGTGGCACTGGGGAGAGGCGTCTCCCCATGACTCTGAATATAGCAGGAAGCAAGCATGTAAAGGTGAGTCAGCAAAGACAGGCATCCAAGGGCAGCTTCACCTGGTACTTTCTCCTTGAATCATCAGCCTGGATCTCCCCTTCCAGGGAAGCTACCATCCCAGGCTGGTCACACCTCCACCCCTGTGCTCCCCTCTACGGGGCAATTAGTGTGCAGTGTTGCAGATTTCTGATTGCTATGTCCCCTCTGCTCCGGGTCCTGGAGCACAGGGTCCTTGAGTCAAGCTTCTGTTGTGAGACCCTAGAGTTAGCATAAGAGAAGCCATTTTAACAAATCTGACTGTGTGAACCTAAATGAAGGACAGAACAGGACTGATTCTGTTTTTTTGTGCCTAATCTCCACCTGAGGCCTGAGCCGGGCCTAGCTCTGGAAGAAACCTTGAAAAGTTTCCTAACCACAAGAACTGGTATTAGAAGAAAGTCTTATCTCAAGGCCGGCCATCTGTGCCCGATGCTCCCAGGCGTACGAGATGTATGTGTCTTGAGAACATGGACAAATGGCCACGGGGGCCTGTAAACCCCTACCCCAGACAGTTCCCCTAGCAACACTCCTGCTACATCATCATGGTCAGGCCAGCCGAACTTAACCAATAACAATTGTTTAACTTCCCAAATCCCCAATCAGCTTATGCCAAGTTAGAATCCCCTCTTCCTGAACCTGTAATGCATAAAAACCTGGCCGGGTACACCCTGAGCTCAGGGCTCACATTCCTGACCCGCTACATCAGTGAAGGGTGTGAGTCCAAGCTCAAGCTTGAAATAAATGACCCTTTTGTGTTTGCATCGGAATCGGTTCCTTGGTGGTCTCTCAGGGACTCGCGACTTGGGCACAACACTGTATTCCAGCAGCCCACCCCTAAAGCTTAACGCCATGTGTGGCCATAAATCCGTGCCCATCAGATGTGTACTGAGGGAACAGTGCCTCCAGAAAAGCTTTTCAGACCCTCTCCCCAAGAGGTGGGAGCCAGGGATGCTCTGAGCAGGAACCCCGATCTAGACACTGCTGGCCGGTGTTTGCGTCAGGAATGACCACGGGATGGAGACTAGAGAGCCTCCTCAGGGAGCACCAGGCCACGACCAGCAACGACTGCACCAGATCGGCTCACTCATCTCAGGAGACAAGATAAAGGCAATTCAAAGAGAAAGGTAAAAAAGGCCAAATGGTGTGCAGGCTTATCAGAAAACTCAGAGCAAGGGGGCACACCTGCAGTTCCCTTTTTAAAAAGTAACTGCTCGGGGAAATGACAGCCTCTTCAACAGCTGGTGTTGGCAAAACTGGACAGCTACATGCAAGAGA
The DNA here is from genome assembly GCA_032199065.1 of Smutsia gigantea. NCBI lineage: Eukaryota > Metazoa > Chordata > Mammalia > Pholidota > Manidae > Smutsia > Smutsia gigantea. The sequence continues at coordinate 324,429 of JAVSCE010011040.1, forward strand.
ATGAAACTGGATTATTGTTTAACCCCATACACAAAAGTAAACTCGAAATGGATCAAGGACCTGAATGTAAGTCATGAAACCATAAAACTCTTTGAAGACAACATAGGCAAAAATCTCCTGAATATAAGCATGAACGACTTCTTCCTGAACGCATCTCCTCAAGCAAGGGAAACAAAAGCAAAAATGAACTCATGGGACTACATCAAACTAAAAAGTTTCTGTACAGCAAAGGACACCATCAACAGAACAAAAAGGCATCCAACAGTATGGGAGAATATATTTGTACATGACATATCCGACAAGGGGTTAACATCCAAAATATATAAAGAACTTACATGCCTGTACACCCAAAAAGCAAATAACCCAATTAAAAAACGGGCAGAGGATATGAAGAGACAGTTCTTCAAATAAGAAATTCATATGGCCAACAGACACATGAAAAGATGCTCCACATCACTAATCATCAAGGAAATGCAAATTAAAACCACAATGAGATATCACTTTACACCAGTAAGGATGGCCACCATCCAAAAGACTAAGAACAACAAATGCTGGCGAGGATACGGAGAAAGGGGAACCCTCCTACACTGCTGGTGGGAATGTAAGCTAGTTCAACCATTGTGGAAAGCAATATGGAGGTTCCTCAAAAAACTAAAAATACAAATACCATTTGACCCGGGAATCCCACTCCTTGGAATTTACCCAAAGAATACAACTTCTCAGATTCAAAAAGACATATGCACACCTATGCTTCTTGCAGCACTTTTTATAATACCCAAGATATGGAAGCAACCTAAGTGTCCATCAGTAAATGAATGGATAAAGAAGAGGTGGTACATATACACAATGGAATACTATTCAGTCATAAGAAGGAAACAAATCCTGCCATTTGCAACAACATGGATGAAGCTGGAGGATATTATCCTTAGTGAAATAAGCCAGTCGGAGAAAGACAAGTGCCAAATGATTTCCCTCATTTGTGGAGTATAACAACGAAGCTAAACTGAAGGAACAAAATAGTAGCAGACTCAGAGACTCCAAGAAAGAACTGGTGGTTACCAAAGGGGAGGGGTGTGGGGAATGCGGGTGGGGAGGGTGGGAGAAGGGGATTGAGGGGTATTATGTTTAGTACACATGGTGTGGGGAATCATGGGGAAAACAGTGTAGCACAGAGAAGGCAAACAGTGAATCTGTGTCATCTTACTACACTGATGGACAGTGACTGCATTGGGGTATGAGTGGGGACTTGATAATATTGATAAATGTAGTAACCACATTGTTTTTTCATGTGAAACCTTCATAAGAGTGTATATCAATAATGCCTTAATTTTAAAAATGGCAAAAAAAAATTAACCGCTTATTTTGAGATCCTTGTAGATTCACATGCAGTTGTAAGAAACAATATGCAGGGATCTGCACACCCGTTGCTCAGTTTCCCCAATGGTGGTGTTTTGCAACACTGCAGTACAACCTCACAACCAAGCTGTTGACGCTGATCCAATTCACAGGTTTTATCTCAATTCCCCCAGTTTCACTTGTGCTCATGTGCGTTTTTGGAATTTAATCACATGCATAGGATCATGTGTCCATCACCACAGTCAAGACACTCAGCAGATCCAACCCCACAAGGACCCTGCACGTGGCCTCTCATGGCTACAGCCTCCCCACATCCACCTCCCACTCTCAACTCCTGGCAACCACTGACCTTCTCCATTCTGTAATTTAGTCAGGTCAGCAATGTTCCAGAATGGAATCATAGCGTGTGCAACCCTTCGGGGTGGCCTTTTCTTACTCAGCATATTTTCCTGGAGATCCATTCCAGGTGTTGAATGTACCGATGGTTTGTTCCTTTGATTGTGGGGGTCTATGGGATGAATGCACCTGGCTTTCTTTAGCCATTCACCTTCTGAAGAACATCTGGGGCTTCATGTGCCTGGGAAAAAGGCCCAAGAGAGTAATCGCTGCATTATCTGGTAACTGCACTTAGTTTTATAAGAAACTGAGCGGCTTCCTTTTTAAGTGGGTCTTGTCCCCTCGAAGAGGAAAAGATAAGTCTAAAATGAACATCAAATCACTCACCCTGAGACATCCTCTAATGGGCCTGGGGTGTCCAGAAAGCGTCAGACTTGGGACTTATGTGAGATGCCCAGGGCAAGAAACTTAAGGGGCCTCAGCCCCAGGGTCAAGACCTGCCCTTCTCCCACCCTGAGAGGGGTTGCCTTCTTTGATTCTGTGTCTGGGCACCTCACCTGCCTTACCTGGGCTCCCACCTGCCCTGGAGAGCACTTCCAAAGTAGACATCTAGACCCATGGTTCCCAGGCCAGATTAGAAAACCTGGGGTCAGGGACCACAAGATTCAAGCTACAGAGTTTTAGGATTCTTAGAGATTTTTCAGGGGTTTCTTCCCTGGCTACAAGCAGCTGTGCCCTGGATGAGGCATGAGGACAGAGTGGATGGTCTTGAGCGGTGGAGACCTGAATGGGGTCTCAGAGGCTCTGAGTGCCACTCCCCTCCACCAGCCTGGGTGTGCACAGGACCCAGAAGGGGCCCCTGCTCCTGGCACATGGCCCTTGCCCCCAACCTGGTCTTGGGCTCTGGGATGTAGAAAGGAAAGAGGGAGGGATACACAAGACCATCTGTCTCCCTGAGCTGGGATTCAGGGCTGGAAATGAGAGGCATGGGCGCCCAGAGAGAGGGGACGCTTGCAGGTGGCTCTGCAGCGGCACTGGGGGTGTGCATGGGAGGGAGGCCATGCACATGCTTTATGAGTCCCTGGGAGGAAAGACGGGGTTCCTGGTGCGGGCACCTCTCCCGTGAGCCCTCATCTTCACATGCAAAGCCCTGATAACTGCCTCTGCAAAATAAATCGTTAACCGTGCCGGTCCCTGAAGAGCCAAACCACAGGAGAACCTGTCTCCAGGGATGCTGCCCATGCAAAGACGGCCATCAGAGGGACCTCCCCTCCCACTCTTGATGGCAACCTGTGCCAGGGCCCCCCAAGGACACAGGACTTCAAACTGCACTCTTGTGTTTACGAAGGAATACTTCATGTAAAAACTACCCATAATTGTTTAAACTTCCCAATGCAAGTGAAGCCCCATCCGGTTGGAGCGTGGAGGATGACTGTCCTCTGCGGCAGGAAAGCTGAATGTCAGTGCCCAGATGCTGCATGCGTCTGTGTGGGAGCTGCAGACCATGTCCGAACCATGGGGCGGCCCGCCCTCCACAGAAAGGCGGCTCTGTATGACGAGGTGTCCTGGTTTTGGGCCCCGTGAAGGGAATTGGGCTCCCAGAGTGCAGGGCAGTTGGGGTCTGGGACTTGCTTGGCTTCTACCACCCTGGAGACAGCCAAAGAGCTTGGTGGGGAAAGAGGAGGTGCCTTTGAGAGGAACAAGTGCTCAAAAAGGGAATGAAGGTACACAAGGGGGTTACAGCCTAAACCCATATTGTGGGCAGAGTCCCTGACCCCACCCCACTGAGAGCCAGGGCTCCAATCCCCCAGCCCAGAAGTCAGTTGATACGGCTCTGTGGCAGTTGTCATTTCTCCAGCGCTATGATTACCTAACTTCAAAGGGAAATGGGGTGTGGGGGGGGAGTGCAAAAGTGACTGGGAAATGAAATCCTCATGCAGAGCTGACAGGACATGGTGGGCTGGGATTTCTGCCAAGAAATGTGCATGTGTGCATGTAGACACTGTATGTAACTATGCATGAGTGTCTGGTTGATACTATGTGTGTTTACCTATACGCACATGTGTATGTGGATGTGGGCAGGTGTGCCCATCTGTCCTTGAGGGTGTCGGCACTTGTGTATATGTGTGGGAATGTTTGACGTGTTTGTGTTTCTGTGTGTCTGACTTTGCTTGTGTGTGTATGTATATGTAACTGGGTGTATATCCATGTGGTTGTGGATGTGTGTCTAAGGGGGTGGTGCGTGAGTGTGCAGGGTTGGGCAGAAGCAGAAAAAGAACTCTAAGTAGAATCAAGAGCAAAGGGCTGATGTCAGAGCTGGAAATTAGAGCAGTGCACCCTCGGGAGAAGGACGCCAAAATCCAAAGTAAGATTCCTTGGTTTTCTTGCTGTGACATTTGCTGAAGCCACAGTGTGGACACCAGCGTCACACGGTCAGCTGGGATCTTTCCTGCTGAGGAAGCGAGGGGGAGCAGTCCGCTAGCTCTGACCTATGACTGCTGAAATGCCTTCCAAGCTGGGTTCCTCACATGAGGTATCAGCCCCCAGACTTCCCCTTTCTCCACAGTCCCTGCATCTTTATGACCTAAGCGTTTGACCTCCGTGGCTCCCCCAAGAGCACAGGGAAATACTCTGAGTTCCGGTTCGGTTGCACTGGGCTTTGGAGATGTACAGCTGGGATGGAAGCCTTTCAAATGTTGCCAGCCAGCCAACTTGCCAGTCCTTGTTCTGTCTGCACTGGGTGTGTGTGTGTGTGTGTGTGTGTGTGTGTGTGTGTGTGTGTGTGTGTGTGTGTGTGTGTGTGTGTGGTGTGTGTGTAGGGGGAGAAATTGAGACACAAATGGGATTAACTTTAAAGAGACAGGCAGAGGATAAAGAAACAACAACCAGTCCACAGCCTCATGTTACTAGAAGTCCTGATGCCGTTTTTACCAGCTTCTTGTTTATGTCAAGAGTTTTGGAGCCAGACTATCTTTGTCTTACTGAAAGAAGGTCAATGGATCAGTTATTTTCTGCCACAAACATACAGTGTAAATACCATTCCGAACTCAGTGTTCTGTTTTATTTATCATTCCATTTATTTATTTTATTGTTTTATTGATTTTCAGCAGTTAGGTCTGACCCAAATAAGCCCTTATAGGAGCCTGGGACCTTCCTAGAGACAGCAGGGGAGGGACTTCCCACAAGCGAGATAAAATTCTGGCTTTGGAGACAGAGGGGGGCACATGGCAAGGAATGCAGGCAGCCTCTAGGAGCCCAGAATGGCCCCTGGATGACAGTCATCAAGGAAAAAGGGATCTCAGTCCTACAACCCAAGGAATTGAATTCTCCCACTGACCTGAATGACCTTACAAGTGGGTTTTCTCCCACAGCCACCCAAATTTTAGTCTTGTAAGACCCTGAACAGAGATCCCAGGTGAGCCCTGCCCGGGCTTCTGACCTACAGGACTCTGAGCTATTAAACGGGTTTTGTCTTCCACTAAATTGCTGATATTTGTTATGCAGCAGTAGGACACTAATACAACCTGGCTACTTTCTTTGAAGGAAAATGAAAAATTCATAAGGGAAAAACACAAATTAGTATCTTGCTAAATTAGTCTGCCACACCTGTTTTGATACTTGATCTCCCACAGTAGACGTTGCCTGAATTACCACATCTTCACCAGCAATGAGTTTTATCACTTTATTTTAATCACTGACAAGTGAAAATGTCAGTTCATTGTTATTTTAATTTGCGTTTATTTCTTTGCTTTCTAGTGAGAACACCCTCTTTCATTTGATTCACGGCATAGCAGCTGTTAAGAGCCTGCTTTCTTAATTCCCAGCTGGATGGATTTTTCTATTTAATTTTATGACTCATCTCTCTGTTTCTACAGAACCCCCTGCACATTAGGTCCTATAAAAATATTTTCTGAGTGAATTTCTGCATTACTAAATAATGAATGAATATATTAGTCTTCAAGAGCAGGAGGGGCTTTTACTGCTGAGAAATTCAGCATGTTGTCAGGACAGGACTGCAGGTGGCCCAATGGAATCAGTTCAGAAACAGACCTGCCTGACAGTCAAAGGCCCCTTGGCCATGTCAGCCTGCAGGAAGCTGGCCAAGCAGTAGCCAGTGGGCAAGATGTCATCACAGAACAGAAGACGAGCTAGGAACAGAGGGTCGGAAATCACCATGGACAGGCAGCTGGCCAGTGGTCAGACTGCTCTGGGTTGATTGGCAGTGCAGACCACTGCTTTGTGTCATCAGAGATGAGATGCAAGATTAGGACAGAGTTCGGGTTTGTTGGGAACATATTTATTATCCCTTCTTTTAAAAAAGTTTGGTAACTATTATTACAAAAGTAACACATTTCCTGTTTTAAATAAAGAGTTAAGAAGTACATGAAGCACAAAGTAAAAGAAATCCTATAGCCTCTCAATAGAATCCCCTCAGATAGTGCACCTTGATTCATACATTTAATAGTGAAAGGAAAAATGGATCGCGCTATGCATAATGTTGGCAACATATTTTATTTTCACTTGATAAAATGTCTTGGATATATTTTCAAAGACATGAATTTCACATCAGGAAACTGGGATCCATAGATCCCCAGAGCTCTCCATGGGATCCTGAAATTTTAGTAAGAAGAGAAGTTAGTAAGATAACTAAGCCCCCTATAAGTATGGCAAGGTAAGTGACTTTGCTGTTTAGAAACATTCAACTAGTTAAAAATATAATTTTAAAAATCCTATTTATGGCAGCACCCAGAAATAGAATAGCGAAGAATGTCCTTAATAATAAATACAAGGGCCCAAATAAATAAAACTAAAAATTAAGCTGGAAAATACTTTTGTTTTCAAACAGAGCAGCTATGTATTGGAATGAAAACTTCTATTTTTTAAAATGAATAATTTTCCCAAATGAAACTGGAAATGGAAATAAGTCAAAATACCTAAGAAAATCTTTTAAAAAAAAAGAAATAAAGAACTTGTCCTCCTGGATCTTATACCACGTGGTAAACCTGAAACAGGTGATTTTGAGCATCATTGTACGAGCAGCAGCAGCAGGTGGGGCAGGGACATGGGACAAGCACCATGATGAATTTTTTCCTGCCTATGATGAAAAATGCTGAGATATAAATAGTATAGTAAGAACAGAAGGACTCAATCTTAAAGCTAAGATTCCATTTTAAAAACTAGGGAGTTGGGAGGTAAGATATCTAATACATGTTATGGCGATCAGCCAATAAACGACCCTATCTTAAGACAGGGCAAGTAGTCCTAAATGATACCTCCCCGCTGCTTGAGGTTAACCACTATCATGGAGAACGGCATCAAGAAATTTCTTGTGTTAATTTTATCTTAAAGAATATCTAGAGGACCGACTATGGATAATGACATAATATCTCTCGCTGGAGATAGACATCATGAGACCACAGGTCAAGCCTACACTCCCCGCCCCCTGGGCCCTCTGCCCCAGTCTTGAAAGCCTGGAAAGATAGAATTCTAAACCTTTAAGCAGGCCTCCTCTCTGAGGTTGCTCACATTCCCTTTCTTCGAGTGCATACTTTGCTTTACAATGTCTTCTCTGCTCAACTTACTGCGTTTTGTCTCTGCACTCCTCCAGTGGTAAACATCTTTGTTACTTCACTATTTCATTCGATTTTCTAGACTTAAGCATTAGTCATCTCTCTCTCTCTGTCCTATGTCAGACAAGTAGGGAAGCTGCTGAGATCTCTGCTTTGGGCTTGCAAGTTCCCATCACCAACCCGGACAGGACTATAGCTGTACAATTATGCTCTTTAGAAGCCTATCCAAAAATCTCCTTTCTTTGCCTTTGGGAAGTTCTCAGAACACAATCTCACTCCAACCAGTGTTCTGTGCCACCCCCAAATCCTGGGGTGATAGGGGCTTAGTTCCCATGCTGTGCAGATCCAAGCGGACACTGGATGCCAGGTGACCCTGGCTTCAGGAGTCGGCAAGGGATCTGCCCTATGCCAAGCAGGAGTTCAATGAGCTTCCCCTTCCTCCCTCTGCTCTTCCTTGCTCTTTACTCCCTGCACGACTGAATGCCATTCACCACTATTCTTGCTTTAATGAATTACTTACTTCCTTACCTACACTCTTCTGACCTGTTCTCAGTCAGAGGAAGAACCCTCCCCGCCTTCCAGGTTGAGTTTTGTCTAGCGTACAGCAGGAGACCTCCCCGGACGCAGCTGCCCACCAGGAGCAGCAGATCAATGAGCGGTGAACAGCCAGAAACTGATCAGAATTTAATATGTTAAATAAGCTGTCACTCATTAATGGGAAAGGGAAGATTTCTCAATCGAGGATGATACAATAGCTGGCAAGATATTTGGGGAAAACATCCACTTCTAACTTTAGCACACACTAAAACAAACTGCAGATTGATCAGAGCCCAGTTATTTTTAAAAGATAAAAAAAAAGAAAGTGAGAGAAAACAAATCCTTGTTTTCTGGGTGCAGAAAGGGCTTTCTAAGTTAAAAATCAATGGAAGGCATCAAAAAGGGGAGATGTGAATTCATATAAAAAATATTTTGCAAACATCACAAAATAAATGAAAGCCAAGATACAAGCGGAAGAAGTTTTTTTTTTCAATAAACAAGATTGACAAAAGATTTAAAGTGTTTTGGGGAGGAAAAAATTTCCTCTAACCCTAGACGTTCTTCTAGTTGGTCTAAGAATCAAATTGACATGAGACAGATGAATAAGAAAAAAACAAACAAAGTTTAATTACATATGAGGGAGTCATAGACGTGGGTTCCAAAGACAGTCAGGGAGACTGAGGTGTATTTGTCATTCTGAACCAAGGAGAACGGGGTAGGGAGCCTGGGACCTCAAAGGAAAAGAGAAGCAACTCACAGAAATATGAAAAGATTAAATGTTTGATAATTAAATATTCTCTGGGCCACAGAGTAACCATGAGGGAACACAAAAAGGAATTTTCACAGACTTAGCCCCATCCCTCCCAGTCTACCACCCCTAGTTTACATTATAATATGCTGTCTAAGGTGATAGCTCTCTTCCTGGAGCATTCATGCTCCCTAAATTATTTTTATGCATTTGGGGCTGGGAGGTCAAAGTTTCTTTCTGAGGCTTTTGGGCCTTGATTGTTCTCAACTCTGAAGTAATCTGCATGTCACAGCGGCACAGTGTGGTCCCTATGGTGTCAAACTCTTCAAACATTTTAATGTTTTAAGTGGAAAAAAACACTAGAGTTTAAAAGGTATGTATATAAAAACAGTGTAAAGTAAATAAAAAGACTAGGAAAAATGAAGAAAATATACCTAAATCTCGCAGTGTTATACAGTCATATTTGGTGTTCTGTCCTTTATACACTTTTCTAATTCTCAGATGACTTTTTATTTTCAGCAAAAAAAAAAAAAGAGAGAGAGAGAAATAAAACAAACAGAAAATGCAAAGTATTCCTATGCACCACTCCAGGGAATCACTGTCGCCATGCTGCGGCAGAGCCCAAGGGGTGCAGATACAAACAATGTGAGACAAAACACATCTCTTCGCTCATAATAAATCCGGGTGGCAGCACGTTAACCCAGTCAATGGGTAGTTATTTGGCAAGTAAATGAAATCTCCCACTAAATGGAATGGACTTTCCTTCCTTCAGCAGAGAAGGTCATGTTCAGACCAAAAGGTTAATGAGCAGAACATTTTCTGGCAGAAAAGCCACGGGAGAGCCTCAGTCCCAGAACGACCACAAGCAAAGAAGCGAAGCCTGGGCCAGCCGTGAGGGTGGGAAAGGAGACGGATGTGTGACAGGTCACGTCTGTTCTCCTCAGTTCTTGTCCTCACAGCAACAAAGAAACGAAAGGCAAAGACACAGTTGCAAAGCAGAGTGAAAGTTTTATTGAGAATACACTCCAAGGGAGGAGCGGGCTAGAGTCAAGATAGACAAAGGCCCCAAACTTTTAGGGGAGGGTCTATCTCTAATGACGTAGCCAGAGGCACTTCTTTGATTGACAGGGTGAGGTCATTTGATTGGCAGCTCTAGTTATATACCCATTCCTCTTGGTGCACATGTCTTCCCAAAATGTACACAGAAAAGCCCATGGGGAGGAGGGCAAAACAGTAATTTCATCTTAATGAGATTATGATGAGGTATGATTTGGGCTGTTCATAGTTTTGTTCGATTGTGCCCTCATTGGGACCTGGTGGGGATGGGTTGGGTCTGGTCCTGCAGGCAAGAAGTTATCTCCCTGCCTTCGTTGTCTTCACGCGCGACCCCCCGCTTGGCAGTTTGGGCAGTTTTTTGTCCTTGAGCCTCATCTTTCCCTTCTCTGACTGCTCATGTCTATCTTCCTACCTAACGGATGTCTGTATGCGGATGGGAAGGTCCAGGCCGCAAAGGCATTTAGGACTGGCTCTGCACAGAGGGGGATGGGGAGATGGGGACATTGGGTGGATTTCAAGCTCAAATGTCACATAATCAGATGCGTCTGCGGGAAAGATTAACAGTGCAGAAAACGAACTGGGGTGTTGGATGGGGAGACTGTACGGAGGTGGATGGAAACCCAAGCTTCTGCAGTGATCTCTCTGGAAGGTGCTGGAATCCTAAACAGGGAGAATTACGGCTGAGATGATATGGGGGGACCGATTAGAATGTCAGTCCTCAAATGGCTCTTCTGGTATGCTTATCCGTCTAACCTCAGAAAAATAATTGGCCATAAGAGATGATCAATGAATATCTGTTGAAAGAATGAATCCGTTAAAAGACACAAGATATTTAAAATGTAATAGTAGAAGGACCTGGGGAGTTCCTGGATGTAAGAAAAAATGGTGAAGCGTTTTAGGAAGGACGTAGACAGTAATACCTCAAAACTTGTGTCAATAAATAACTTCACCTAATGCTGCCTCATAAATTCCTTAGATATTAGTGTTTGTAGTCATCTTGGCTATAATTCTGTAGGCCATCAAAATATTTTTAAGGACCATTTAATGTTTTTCTTATAAATGGGAAAATGCCCATTTTATGGACATAAACTCCTTGCTAGGATTAATATAAAAGCATTTTCTCCCTGTCTGGTCATCTTGCAATTTAATTAAAATTTTAAAAATATATGTAAGTTTTATACTTTTATATTTTCAAAAGTGACAATATCTCTCTTTGAAAGTTATTCAAAACTGAATCATTGCAGCAAAGTCAATTTCCTGGTTGTGATGCCATACTATAGTTATGCAGAATGTTACCAGTGGGGGAACCTCCAAGGGTTTATGGGATCTCTCTGTATTCTTTCTTACAACTGCAGGTGAATCTACAATGATCTCAAAATAAAAACCTAAAAAAAAAATCCTGAATGATTTTCCTCACTGAGGATCCTTTACATGGTAATATCAAAAGGAAATCTTAGATTTACATACAGCGCCTGAGAAATGGTTCATTATCTGTATTTTCTTTTGTAGAGGAGCCCAGAAGAGAGAAGATAGCCACTCTGCTATTGTCCTCGCAACTTATCTTTTCTCAGTTGCAATTTCAGAGTAAACACACCTCTTATTTATGGCTCCAAATTGCGAGATGGTCACCCTGGTTATTCTCTCTGCTCCTCCAAATTTTATCACTTCTGCTCCAGATGTGGTTTGTTCTGCCTGTAGGTTTGCCATAGTTTCAAGGGAGAGAAAAATGACTCATTTCCGAGTACTCTGTGCCCCAGAACAGTAGGCTGTTGCTTACCTTGACACGGTTCAGTCCAGACCACATGGAGAGGATTCTGGTTTCATCAGAACGGTCCCCGGATTGCTGCCAACAGCTGTAGATGCCCACGGCTGGCTGATGGATGGTGGGAACAGCCCCATGTGTGCGTGTAATCTTAGCTAGTGAGATGGAGGTGGGGATGGGGCGGGAGCTGGTGGCGCAGAGAGAGTGTCAATCCAGGCTCCCCTCTCCCCCTGACATCTGCCAGGGCGTCTCTGGTCTCCAGACATCTTGTAGTGCATACATCCCTCCTGGCCCAGACTTATTCCTTGCCCAGGCATCTGACCCTGCAGGAGGCACTCTGCAGTGCTGGCTGCACAGATCTCATTTCTCTGTTCCCTGTGCCTGTATTACCATCTCATTGCAGCCACCTACCCTTCTTTAGAGCTATTGCACAGCCTCCCAAACTGCTCTCCCATTGTCCCTTTTCTGCAGACAGCCGGAGCTATCTCTTTAAAACATCACTCCGTTGCTGAATGCCTTTGGTGACTCCCCAGCACCTCCGGATAAAATCCAACATGGCACGCATGGCTTTCTGTGACCTGACTGTTCATGCCCACCCAGCCTCTCAGCTCCTCCCTCTGCAGGCCACCCTCCGGCTGTATGCGCAAGGCACCTGCAGGTCAGCCCCACTTCAAGGGCCCGCATGGAGCAGCCTCAGGCACCTTGGAGCCAGGGGTTCATAATGGGGAGCCGTTGGGCTTGGTGACCTTGCCAGTGTCTTAGGCATCTGGGAGAGTGTCCTCACTCTGGCTCCACTTCCTCCTAAGGTGTCCAGAGCACAAGGTTTGTGGACTGGTCACAAACCTGGCTTCAGAGCTGACCATGTGCAATCACCATTAGGGTGAGGTCAGGGAGGCACGTCTCATGCCATGTCACATGCTAAGTGTAGAGCACCAAGAGGCCAGCTGCCCAAAAGATCTTCACCTACTGACCTACTAATCCTGAAATTACTTCCGTGAGAGCAAACATTGCCTCTCTGTGGTCCTGACCCCAATTTGCTGTCATAGTAGCCATGGTTCAAGATGCTGATCACTGAGCCTGTGAGCACCTGGACCAGGGATCAAGGGTCATCCTTCCTCTACTGTGAGAGGTGCCAGAACCCAGCCTAGTGGTCAAACTGAGTCAGGAACAGAGTCCAGCAGGCTTTTGCAAGGAGCTGGCCCCAGAGCCCATAGGGCAGGAGCAGGACAGGGGCAGGGATCGCAGACAAAGCGAGGGTCCTCACACAGGCTGACGCCAGCACACCTTCAGGAAGTGAAAGGATGGGGACACGGTGCATCAGCAAGAGTTTAAGGCTCAGGAGAAGGCGCCCAGGCAACTAATAACCCCTTATATCTGCAGCTTTTTTCAGGTAACAAGCAGTGGTGTATAATTGCTTTATTTAATCCCATCGGAAGCCTGTGAGGAGGGTCTCATCAGCCCCACGATCCCTACGTAGATTCTGCAGGTTACAGGAAAGAGAAAATGAGGACTTGAAAGGCCATCTCTGGAGTTTCCACAGCCTGCCCTGAACCAGAGCGCCCCCTTCTGGCTAGAAGGGGAACTTCCTTTCTGAGGCCCAGCTGCTTGGCAGAACCTGGTGGCGGAAGCGGGTGGCTGTGGGCCCATGGGACACGGAACATGGGTGAGAGGGTCCTCAGCAGGGCAAAAGCAAAACAAAGCCTTCTAACAGGTGGGTCCTGACCATGGAGACAGAGAGCTGTGTGTCTCCACCTCTGGGCACCATCGTGCCCTAAAAGGGGCCAGGGGCCCTCTCCTCCCTCACAACCGCTGCCTGGGCTCCGGTTTCCCCCAGGCCAGCTCCCTTCCCAGCACCTTCCTCTCCTCCCGGGACAGGCAGCCCCTGTTGTGTAGAACATCCTTCCCCCTGGCAGGCCCCAGCCACCAGTCCAGGCCAACTGCCCCACCTTCTCCATTTCTTCAGCCTTTATTAGCCTCCATTTCATACTGGACTAATTTTAGACTGTTTTATCATTTTTCTTTTTATTAAAGTATGTTCACCTTGAAGATGATGTGGAGAATGTGGAAAAATACAGAAGCATAAATAAAAATCACCTGCAATCCAACACCTGAGATATAAATCCCATTAGAGTTTGTACCATCTCCTTCCAAATCTTAAATATATAATTGGATTTATTCTTAGCTAATAATGTTCTGTTCACTTCGTTGCTTAACATTATGTTACAGGCATGTTATGAAATGTTTCATAGACATGCTTTTTAATGGCCTCATTACAGTCCCTCTGTGGCTGGTCCATATGACGCTGCCATCCTCCCGCGTTGGGTGTATCGATTGCTTTGAAGTTTATTCTTGAACAATGCGATAAGGGAAAGCTTGAACATAAAGCGTTGTCCTGGGTGGAGTCCCGAAAGTGAAACCGCCAGTGAAAGGACCCCAACAGTCTTAAAGCCCCTGACAGCCACGGCCCAGCATCAGCAGGTGTGAGCACCCGCCTTTCCCGCTATTCCAGAACAGGTGGCCAGGCGGAGGCCACCTGCACATTTGATTATTTATCAAGCTGGGCATCTCCCAGGTGTATGGCTGAAATCTCTGAAGGGCCCAATAAACAGCCATTCTTTGCCCTGTTCTCAGTCCAACAGTTTCAGAAGTCGGAACAAACAGAGCCAAAGTATCACCTCTGTTCTTAATAAAGATAAAAGTGGAGGAGCGGCTTCATGGGAAGGCCAACAGCCTACGGGCTGGATGAAGAATCCAGCCGCATCCTTCTCTGCATCTGGGCTGTACAGGCTGGACAGATGGATGAACAGATGGCCAAGACAGACCTTCCCTGGAGCGGGCACTGTATGGTGAGTCTCACATTTAGGAGCAGGGGGTGATCACCCCCTGCAGACTTCTGGCTCCCAAAGGGCAAAGAGGGAGGTCTAGTGAGCACCCCTATTTATTTCTCTGAAAAGTCGGTCCTCTTAAGAGAGCATAAAGCAAGGGGCTGTGGAGAGATGAGTAAATTTCAAGAAAATTTCCCCAGTTAGGATGTTTGGAGAGTGGCGGTGAGTCACCTCTATTGCTTTTATCAGCCAATTGTATTTTCTTCTATTCGTATTTATTTTGCATTTTTTTCTACTGAGATTGAGATGCACAAGTGCTTTGTTGAGTCATTTTTCCTATCTTATTTGCCTTTTCATCTTGTTGAAAATGTTTTTGAACTATGAAGGTTTTAGATTATGTCAAGAAATGCTAAGAATACGTGCTTCTGAGAAGTGCCTGGCCTTAACGCTTGGGTCATTTAACACAAAGGCCTGATTTATGGCGTGTAGGGCAGGCATTGTACACCTGCTTTGTGTCTGAGCAGTTTTACTAAATCACCTAGTGCCTAGGTACTGATCAAAGAAACAGCCTGTGCATCAGCTTACTGTAAGTGCTGGTCTGTAGACGGTAGCTATTGACATCGTGACTTGTATCCTTTGTTAGAAAGCGTATATAACCTTGTAAGAAAGCTCTCCTCTCTGGGGCACTTTGCTTCTTTGGAAGGACTGTTTCCAGGCAGCTGTCCTAAACCTGGGCTGAAATGAAACTCTAATAACTCTTTTCTGGAGTTTTACTCTAGGATTTTCTTCTCACCAAAATTATTATGTAGCTGTATCTACCATTTTTGTGATGCCACTTCAATCCTAGGAATCAGCCACCATCGTCATCTTCCTCACATATGAGTGAGCTTTCTTGCCAGACACTTTGCGAAGGCGTGTGCATGTGTCATCTTCTGGACACACTCTCCCCAGCAGCCCCTGCAGGGAAGGAATTCTCCAAACCGAGGTTTGTCTGGTACAGTGACTTGCCGATGACAGACTTGGCAAGGCCACAGGGGTCTGACTCCAATCGCCGTGTCCCCAAAAGCCATGTCACCCTGGAGTCAGGAATTGCGGCTCAGGGCTCACATTCCAGAGCCAGGCATTTAGGAAAGGAAAATGCTCGTTTTTATGGGCTCCTAATTACTATGCCAGGAAGTGAGCATGTTATTGCTGATGGTTTTTGATAAGAATGATACAGATTCCAACTTAGGAATGATAAAAAGCTACGGGAGAGGCTGTGACTCATTTTAATGCTTTGTTTTGAGAAACATCAAAGCTACCCCAGGTTTATCTGCCTGCCTAGAGATTCAGCTGTTCCCAGAAAGCATTCTCATACCTGATACAGTTGGTGGCCCCTTTTCTTTCCATTTAATTTTTTTTCAGTTACAAAAGTAAATCGTGTTCATTGAAATTATTCAAAAACTACAGTAATGTGTTTAAAAAATGGTTAAAAGACAGCTACCCCTCCTCCCATCAACTTTTTAAACTAATAATACTTAACTAATAGTACTTAAATAATAAATAATAAATAAATTGAGGAATATTGCTTCGATAATAATAAGTACCACTATTTGTGGGTGCTTGCCCTGTGCCAGAAGTACAGCTTAACTCATTTAATCTATAAAATGACATTCTCAGGCACTATGCTCATCCCTGTGCCTCCCACAGGTGAGGAAACAGGCACAGAAAAGTTAGAAAGTCACCCAAGGCCACGTTTATTACGTGCCAGTGCTGGGATTTCAACATTAATGACTGGCTCCAGAGCCTGTGGTCTTAACTACTCTACTCTGTTAATCCTGTTGGGCAAAATACATGCGTGCATAAGTTTAATGCTCTTTGCTTAAACAAACACATGCTGACATAGATGAACATATGCGGGTCAAACCACCCCCTTTTCTTTCTTTTTTAATTTGCAGCAACATTACTTGTTTTATTTGACAACGTATTTGGACATCTTTCTAGATCTACATATTGAAAGTTAAGTGAATCTTTTACAATAGTTGTCTTATAAATTTGAGTTAACCATTTCACTACTCAAACGTTTAAATTGTTTCCATTTGTTTTCTCTTGAAATAAATGTTGCAGTCAGTATCCTTATGCACAAAACTTTATATGGTGCGCTTTTTTTGTCCATAGAATAGATTACTAAAATTGGGATTGCTGCATCAAAAAGCTCACCTAGTTAAAATTTTAACACATCAGTCCCATGTTGTCATAGGCTAACTCTACCAAACTATTAAGGAACAGGTCATTTCAACTTTATATAAATTCTGTCAGACAACAGAAAAAGAAGGATGACTTCCAAACTCATTCTACGAAGTCATCATAACTTGAAACTAATATAAGTCAATGACATCCCAGAAAAGGAATATTTGGGCCTATGTAATTTATGAATGTAGATACAAAATATTGGAAGATGGAACTCAGTATATATAAAGATGATGCAACACATTTAGTTTGCATGTATGCCAGTTATGCAAGGATGGCTTGATATTATAAAAGTCATTGATATAATTTTACATAAATCAGTCAGAAGAGAAAACAATACAATAATTTCAGCAAATTCAGAAAAACTTGTGATAAGAGGAAATACCCAATCATGATTTTTTTTTTAAAGTCCAATATTTGGAACAGAGAATTTCCTTGGCATGGTGAAGCGTTATCTTTGAAAAGTATAGAACAAATGTCTTCCTAGATGGAGAAATGCTAAAAGCATTCCTTTCAAATTGAAAAAGATGTGTCAAGAATGCCCTATGTGCACTTCTATTTAGAATTGTCAGGCAAGGGATGGAGATGACCTCTAACCTAGGTCAGGGTCCTGGCTCTTCCAGGTGACTGGTTACCCTGAATTCTGAATTAGACTATGCTTTGTACTAAAAGCATCCACAGGGCTGCCTTCCAAGAAGAGTGAGTTCTTAACACACAGGTTTTTGTTCGCAGGCAAAGGGAAGCTTCCCCAGTTAAATGGAGAGTAAAGGACAGGGAGAGGCAGAACCAAATATGCATTATGATTACAGCCCCTGTGTGTGCTTGTTTCGACTAACGGTTATAGGCAAAAAAGTCAACAGCTTACTACTGAGCTCAAAACCCAGGCAGAAAATATTAAGGAGTATTCTATTCACAGCAGTGACAGAAGCAGAATAATTAGGTGTAAGATACATAAGAAATTACAAGATTATATGAGGAACATGATATATAAACTGCTGATGGGTATTCAAAGAAAAATCTGATAAGAAGAGATGTAGACCAGAAACGCAACATTATTAACAGTGTTACTTATCCTCGTCTGTATTAGATAGGATCCAGTCACTAGCCCAAAAGAATTTCCCAGACTTAATTCTAGGTTTTATGTGTCGAAAAAAATTGGTGTGGAAAGCCAGGACATCTGTGAAAAAGAAAAGTTATAAAAGGAATATATCGTTACTTCCGGGAAGATGGCGGTGTGAGCAGGGCGGCAGAAATCTCCTCCCAACACTATATTTATCTACGAAAACACAGAAAATACATCTATTCCTAAAAGAGAGACGAGAATACACAGGAAAGCGCACAGCGTGCAGCTACACCCGAGAGGACTCGGCACCCCAAGAGGCGGGTAAGATACGGAGCCGCGACCCGGCGGGACCCGAGCCCTCCCCCACCCCAGCGCACCGGCGGGAGGAGAGGATTCAGAGCCGGGAGGGAGTGGAAGTGCACCCCGCGAAGTAGCCAGCCCCGGTGATCTGCGCGGGGAGCGCTGACCCACATCGTGCAGTGCAGCGGAGATTGGAGAGACAGAGGGGCAGGATCTGAGCGGGGAACGCGCCAGGGGCTTGCAGCCGGCTCCGGGAAGGAAAAAAAAAAAAGCGCACGCTTTCCTCAGCGGTCTTAAAGAGACAGGAGCCCAGCGGAGGAGCCGGATCGCCCCAGCACACTCAGCCCAGCAGGCTGGGAGTCCTGGGGAGTTTCAGACGCCTTAGCTGGCGACTGAGGAAGCGTAGCCATACTTAACACTTCTCACTGAGATCAACAGCCTCCTATTCGTTCCCACCCCTGCCAGAGCGATAAAGGGCCCTGCGGAGCAGCACAGTCACAGCTGTGGAATAGTGGGGCAATAGCGCCACCTAGAGCATTCCCACAGAATCTACGTCCGGTGGGCATTTTTTTTTGTTTTTTTTTTTTTTGTTTTGTTTTCTTTTTCTTTCTTTTCTTTCTTTTTTTCTTCTTCTTTTTTTTTTCTTTTTTTCTTCTCTTTTTAAAGTCTTAAAGAGCCCAGCTGACATATGTGGCAACTATCAGTGACCAATTCTATAGCCATGAAAAGACAGAGGAATATGGTTCAGACCAAAATCAACCAGACAACCCCAGAGAGGGAGTCTGAAGGGATGGAAATGCACAGCCTCCCTGAAAAAGAATTCAGAATAAAAGTCATAACCATGCTGATGGACCTACAGAGAAATGTGCAAGAGCTGAGGGACGAAGTGAGGGAACTGAGGAAAGACAATACAGAAATCAGACAAGTGATCGACGGGCTTAGCAGCAGAATGGACGAGATGCAAGAGACTGTTAATGGAATAGAAAACAGAGAACAGGAGTACAGAGCAGCTGAAGCAGAGAGAGATAAAAGGATTTCTAGGAATGAAAGAATATTAAGAGAACTGTGTGACCAATCCAAACGGAACAATATTCGCATTATAGGAGTACCAGAGGAAGAAGAGAGAGAAAAAGGGATAGAAAGTGTCTTTGAAGAAATAATTGCTGAAAACTTTCCCTCGCTGGGGAAGGAAGTAGTCTCGCATTCCACCGAAGCTCATAGATCTCCCAACACAAGGGACCCAAGGAAGACAACACCAAGACACATAATAATTAAGATGGCAAAGATCAAAGATAAAGACAGGGTATTAAAGGCAGCTAGAGAGAGAAAAAAGATCACCTACAAAGGAAAACCCATCAGACTATCATCAGACTTCTCAACAGAAACCTTACAGGCCAGAAGAGAATGGCATGATATATTTAACGTTATGAAACAGAAGGGCCTCAACCAAGAATATTGTATCCAGCACGATTATCATTTAAATATGATGGAGGGATTAAACAATTTCCAGATAAACGAAAGTTGAGAGAGTTTGCCTCTCATAAACCACCACTACAGGATATCTTAAATGGACTGCTCTAGATGGAAGCACACCTAAGGCTAAAAAGATGTCACCAGAGAAAAAAAAAATCATAGCAAAGAAAGCAGACCATCCAAATACTAACTAAAGGCAAAGAATAAAACACCTATTATAGAAAGAATGGAGGAGGAGGAATAAGAAGGGAGAGAAAGAAAGAAACATCAGACTGTGTTTACAATAACTTAACAAGAAAGTTAAGTTAGATTGTTAGATAGTAAAGAAGCAACCCTTGAACCCTTGGTAACCACGAATCTAAAGCCAGCAATGGCAATAAGTACATATCTATCAATAATCACCCTAAATGTAAATGGACTGACTGCACCAATCAAAAGACACAGAGTAACAGAATGGATAAAAAAGCAAGACCCATCTATATGCTGCCTACAAGAAACTCACCTCAAATCCAAAGATATACACAGACTAAAAGTGAAGGGATGGAAAAGATATTTCATGCAAACAACAAAGAGAAAAAAGCAGGTGTTGCAGTACTTGTATCAGACAAAATAGACTTCAAACGAAGAAAGTAGCAAAAGATAAAGGAGGACATTACATAATGATAAAGGGGTCAGTCCAACAAGAAGATATAACCATTATAAATATATATGCACCCAACACAGGAGCGCCAGCATATGTGAGACAAATACCAACAGAATTAAAGGAGGAAATAGACAGCAATGCATTCATCTTAGGAGACATCAACACACCACACACTCCAGAGGACAGATCAACCAGACAGAAAATAAGTAAAGACACAGAGGCACTGAACAACACTAGAACAGATGGACCTAACAGACATCTACAGAACTCTGCACCCAAAAGCAGCAGGATACAGATTCTTCTCAAGTGCACATGGAACATTTTCCAGAATAGACCACATACTAGGCCACAAAAAGAACCTCAGGAATTTCAAAAATATTGAAATCCTACCAAGCAACTTCTCAGATCACCAAGGTATAAAACTAGAAATAAATTTAGAAAGAAATCAAAAAAGCTCACAAATACATGGAGACTTAACAACACTCTCCTAATTAATCAATGGGTTAACGACCAAATCAAAACAGAAATCAAAGAATATATGGAGACTAATGATAACAACAACACAAAGCCACAACTTCTGTGGGACGCAGCAAAGGCAGTTCTAAGAGGAAAGTATATTGCAATCCAGGCCTATTTAAAGAAGGAAGAACATTCCCAAATGAATAGTCTAAAGACACAATTACTGAAATTCGAAAAAGAAGAACAAATGAGGCCCAAAGTCACCAGAAGGAGGGACATAATAAAGATCAGAGAAGAAATAAATAAAATTGAGAAGAATAAAATAATAGAAAAAGTCAATGAAACCAAGAACGGGTTCTTTGAAAAAATAAACAAAATAGATAAACCCCTAGTCAGACTCATTACGAGAAAAAGAGAATCTACACACATAAACACAATCAGAAATGAGAAAGGAAAAATCACGATGGACCCCATAGAAATACAAAGAATCATAAGCGAATATTATGAGAACCTATATGCTAACAAGCTGGAAAACATAGAAGAAATGGACAACTTCTTAGAAAAATACAACCTTCCAAGACTGACCAAGCAAGAAACAGAAAAACTAAACAGACCTATCACCAGCGCCGAAATCGAATTGGTAATCAAAAAACTACCCAAGAACAAAACCCCTGGGCCTGATGGATTCACCTCTGAATTCTACCAGACATATAGAGAAGAAATAACACCGATTCTCCTTAAAGTTTTCCAAAAAATAGAAGAGGAGGGAATATTTCCAAACTCATTCTATGAAGCCAGCATCACTCTAATACCAAAACCGGGCAAAGACCTCACCAAAAAGAAAATTACAGACCAATATCCCTGATGAACATAGATGCAAAAATACTCAACAAAATATTAGCAAACCGAATTCAAAAATACATCAAGAGGATCATACACCATGATCAAGTGCGATTCATCCCAGGGATGCAAGGATGGTACAATATTCGAAAATCCATCAACATCATCCACCACATCAACAAAAAGAAGAACAAAAACCACATGATCATCTCCATAGATGCTGAAAAGCATTTGACAAAATTCAGCATCCATTCCTGATTAAAACTCTCAACAAAATGGGTATAGACGGCAAGTACCTCAACATCATAAAGGTTATATATGACAAACCCACAGCTAACATCATACTTAACGGCGAGATGCTGAAAGCTTTTCATCTAAGATCGGGAACAAGACAAGGATGCCCACTCTCTCCACTGTTATTCAACATAGTACTGGAGGTCCTAGCCACAGCAATCAGACAAAACAAAGACATACAAGGCATCCAAACAACAGACAGAAAGCAAATAATCCAATTAAGAAATGGGCAGAGGACATGAATAGACACTTCTCCAAAGAAGAAATTCAGATGGCCAACAGGCACATGAAAAGATGCTCCACATCACTAATCATCAGAGAAATGCAGATTAAAACCACAATGAGATATCACCTCACACCAGTGAGGATGGCCAACATCAAAACACAAACAACAACAAATGTTGGCGAGGATGTGGAGAAAAGGGAACCCTCCTACACTGCTGGTGGGACTGCAAATTGGTTCAACCATTGTGGAAAGCAGTATGGAGGTTCCTCAAAAAACTCAAAATAGAAATACCATTTGACCCAGGAATTCCACTCCTAGGAATTTACCCTAAGAATGCAGCAGCCCAGTTTGAAAGACAGATGCACCCCTATGTTTATTGCAGCACTATTTACAATAGCCAAGAAATGGAAGCAACCTAAGTGTCCATCAGTAGATGAATGGATAATGAAGAGGTGGTACATGTACACAATGGAATATTATTCAGCCATAAGAAGAAAACAAATCCTACCATTTGCAACAACATGGATGGAGCTAGAGGGTATTATGCTCAGTGAAATAAGCCAAGCCGAAAAGACAAGTATCAAATGATTTCACTCATATGTGGAGTATAAGAACAAAGAAAAAATACTGAAGGAACAAAACAGCAGCAGACTCACAGAACCCAAGAACGGACTAATAGTTACCAAAGGGAAAGGGACTGGGGAAAATGGGCGGGAAGGGAGGGATAAGAGGGAAAAAGGGGCATTACGATTAGCAGATGTAATGTTGGGGGGGCATGGGGAGGGCAGTACAACTCAGAGAAGACAAGTAGTGATTCTATAGCATCTCACTACGCTGATGGGCAGTGACTGTAATGGGGTTGGTGGGGGGGACCTGATGAAGGGGTAGTTTAATAATTGTAATATTGCACATGTAATTGTAAATTAATGATAATAAAATAAATTATATAAAAAAAAGAATCAGAATAAATACTAGTATATTACAGGCTCTGAGGAGTCTTTTTCAATAAACTTGTATTCATCCGGAAAAAAAAAATATGTACATGAACAAGCTCTTCGTTAAAAGTCAGAAACTTCTCTAGATTCTTTTTATCTCTTTAAACTTATATTTTATTAATATATTTAGCCATGACAATATCATACATATATATTTTAAAAGTTTAATTTATGAGATCTTGAGGCTCTAATTGTTATTGATCTGTAAGAGTAGTTGTTTTTTCCATGGTTATGAGCATTTAATTAAAACAGCAAAATATTTTGCATTTTAGTAATTATTAAACATAAAAAGTTAAGCTTTACTGGAGCATCTCTTAATGAATGGGGATTTTTCTTCTCAATTTGTCTACTTCCCCCTGGATGATTATAATATATTCCTGGAGTTATATAGGGCTCAACAATCATTTTATTTCTATTTTTTGCTTTTATAGTTGTGAGCACTGGGTTACCTTGTCTACTAAAGTATGTAGATAGAAAAGGAGGGAGTTTCGATAACAGAAGATCACTCAATTTCCTGGACCCTGTCTAAGTTTTTTACCAAAAAATCACATAGTGATCTGTTATCTAAAATTAATTTTGGCTATCTATCAGGTACCTCAAATACAATGTAATTATCATCTTCCCCTGTCAATCTTCTCTTTCTCTTGTATTCCCAAGAGCAGTGGTTCCTCAGACCACTCACTGGGTCTCTTTCAATTTAGCTAAAAGCAATGAATTCAGAACTACCTGACTTGCAAACAATTTGATCATCATTATAGTAATTCAGTTCACAATTTCTAATAAATATATTAAAATGCTTTAGCATGATTTATCAAAACAGTTTTAATTATGCTTTTTTTCTCTTTTAGTTATAGGTACCTGATTTAATCCAATGTAGAAAGGATTAGAAAAAATTTAAATTGTTAATTTTGACATGCATTTCCCAATACAAGATTTTTAATAACATGCTTTTGTCTAGTTGTGTACTTTATATTCTCATTAGAATCTTGGAACTGCAGATTTAGTTCATTCAGTTTATGGAAAATGTCCAACATATAATTCTTTGGCAAAGCCAGTCATCATCAAAGCACTCAGCCAAACCAGCATGGTTTCTGTCATTTGTCAATTTTAATGTTAACATGTGTTCTATGAAAAGTGTGGTTCTCTTTGGAGTTTTATTTCTGAGATAGAAAGACAGATAAGGCACAGTATTTTGTCTCTTAGATGAGATACGCTTACCAGAGCTATGATTTGTTTTATTCTCATTGGACTCTTCCTCATCAGCCATGCATATTTTGATAGTCGGAAGATGGAAGTTGCAAGTTTGTTAAGTGAAAATCATCCCTGCCTTTGTTGCCCTACTCTATAATATATATATCTGAATTCAGAACAACCTAACTTTGGGACAAAACATGAAGCCTCTATCACCTTGCCTAGTGCTCACCAGAATATGTATAAAGTAGACAAAGATATAACTATGGTATCTTTATTAAAGGCAACTTTGCTGATACTGGTATTTAAAAATGTTTCCATGTTTCTGCTTCTGGGATTTTCTGCATTCTGGGACATTGTGCCATAGAAAGATTGA
Organism: Smutsia gigantea; assembly: GCA_032199065.1. Classification (NCBI taxonomy): domain Eukaryota; kingdom Metazoa; phylum Chordata; class Mammalia; order Pholidota; family Manidae; genus Smutsia; species Smutsia gigantea. The sequence continues at coordinate 348,708 of JAVSCE010011040.1, forward strand.
AATGGGTGAGAGGTGCATATCTACTTTAAATTGGGCCAAGGGGAGTGTGCACAGGTAGCACAATGGACAGGCATTGCCATAAATGGCCATGACATCCTAATCTTGGGCTGTTCTTGGGTAGATCAGTTTTAGAAAAGAGTTTGTATGGAAGTTGAGGATCTGGGAATGAAGTCCCTTAAAACATCTCTTGCCTATGTACCCTTGGGGAAATCCTCATGTCTGTGTCCCTGAGATGTCTGATCCCTGAAATACTTTGTTGGATGAATGCCTTTACCATCCCCAAGGTGCAGACTAGGGTGTCATTCATAACTCCATCATTTCTCCTTCCCCACATAGCTAACCAGTCACCAAGTCCTATCAGTTCTACTTCTTAATAGCTGTACTAACTATATAATTCACCATCCAACTCAGGATACTCTTAGAGTGAAAAGGGCCACTGTTGGAACTCAGCTGGGACAGCAGTTGCAAACAGGACTTGTGGTCACCTGTTAACTTCTTTCGAACCAGGCTCTGTCTCTGAATTCTGGTTGAGAAGCCAGCACCTCAGCCTGAGTTTCTGTGAACACTTTCCAACTTATCTTTTTGCCTTTGCTCTTGTTCTGTCCAGTGTTTCCCCACTTGCACTTGCAGTTTCTTTGAGGAAGGCAACTTTAATGGGATCTCCTCCTCTGTGTCTTAGAATCCTCTATCAGATTCCTAAGAGAAAATTCATAAATTTCTTAACAGGGATTATAAGGTCTTTCAGTGTGGTCCTTGGTTGCTTGTGAGCTTCTGCTCTTGCAATGCAACTTGACTCATCCTGCAAACTCACACTCCTGGTGCGTTAGCTACGCTCGGCTGCCCGCGTGCAGCTCCTTCCCTGTACCGGAGTGTCTGAGTGATGTATGCACTGCTTCCCCTGCTGGAGCACCTGCCTTTTTCTCTTGCTCCCTCATTTATGCCTGGTTAAATCCTGCTTTTCCTTTTCACCCAGTGGAGACTTCCATGAGGTCTCCTTCTTCCCAGAGTTCTCCTTCCCTCCCAGAAATGCCTTGGGCCTGCTCCTGTCATATTACAAATAGTACATTGTATTTGACTTGGTTGGAATCTCCTTGAGGAAAGGGATCATGGCCTGTTCATCACTGTTACCACCTTCCTTCACTGCCAGCTGAGCTGCGACATCAGTGAACAAAAGGACCCCCGCCTAGAGGAGCCCTAGGCCAGAGGGAGGGGGGCCCTAACAGGAGCGCACCCTGCCTCACTTTTCAGTGTCACTTGGCGCCTCTTTACTCTGCTTCTTTTAAGTTTAGTGTCTTGCTTCACTCCTGAAAGGACTCTATTCATTTTAACCAATCTCACCAATATTAAAAAAAAAAACAAAGCTTTAGGATATTAGGATGGAAATGTATGCGGTTGTAAGGAATTACAGATATGTGATATTCTTACTATGCGGGCAGCTCCTGTGTGCTGTTCAGAATATTTTTCTCTACTAAGAGGTAATGTAGTATGTGGTAGAAGGTGTATGAAGATTTGAGTTTAGGTAATGTTGCCAGTAGCTGTAGGGTTGTGGATCCCATGATTTTTAAACACTTACTTATAATGAACAGTATTTTTGGTATAAATAGGTTCTCCTGTTTCTCTAAAGTTGATGAACAGTTTCTATTGAGAGTGGAAGAGATGATGATCAGAGTGAGTGTGGTCTCCTCTGAGCACAGACATGTGATGCATCCTGAGAATTCAGGCTCTGACACGCTGAACGGAGCCCTGGGAAGTGGGTGGGGGTCTGCCGACCCACCAGCTGCTTGGTGTGCTGCCTGCTCTCTTCACCATAGCACCTGGGCAGAAGCATAGCATGCTTGATTGTCCTTCATTGTTTTTGTTGTATGTGTGGACTTTGTCCTGGTTCCAAAAATGCTTCTGAAGGACCTAGATTTGTCTAGAGTCCGCTCCATGATGTATCCTGAACTTAATTCTCCCACAGTTCTTTTTAATGTTCCTTTTCCCTCTCAGAAGGTCAATCACAATAGTCATGAATGGGTCTTCCGTGGTGCATGTATGATAAAACATTTTATCCTTGGCTTTCATAAATTTTTTGCTTCCCAAGGTTAGGGAGGTAAGGGACTAAATTCTATTGGGCATAGAAAATTTTTTCTTCATTATTGGCACCCAGTGCCTTTTTTCACCAAAGATTTAATATTAAAAGGAAGAACGGTTGAGAATGATAAAGGTACAAAATACTTTAAAACAAAACTATCAGGAATGGTAGGAACCTCACAACCTCACTATATATTATATCAGCATATATTTGCATATACAGGAAAGTATGTAGATATGCTAACTGTTCTTGTCAATGTAACAGGTTTTCTGTGACCTACAGTGGTCTGAATCTGTGGCAGAAATATCGCTGATTTCTTTACTACCAACATTTTATTAAATTAGATTGCCCTTCTCCCTGGTTAAATCAAAACAAGCTATACAAGATAGAATTTCAGACAGTTGATTGATTGGCTAATGGGAAAGCAGTGGTTTTAGAGTTAATGATTCTAGACATTTTCTTGATTATCATAGGAAACTAGTTCTTTTTTAATCTAGAGTTTTGATGCAAACTTCTGATAAATTGACCTTGCATTAACCTTATTCTGAATCTTAAGAGGATTCTCTCCATGAATATAAAAAAGACTTGATTGGGAGGTGCCTACTGATAAAATGTATTTTATTTATGATTTCCTATATTATTTGTCTTGGACTTTATAAAATTTCAAATACATTGCATGTACTGAAGTTAAGGTGACCAGTTTATCTGTCTTCTGTATGACCTGTTTCAGTAAAATAGGTACTCCAGGAATTGTTCAAAGTTAGGCAGATGATTTTTTGGGAGGGCAGAAGGCAAGACTTACCCACTTTCTCTTCTAGACTGTGAGTTTTGAAAGTTCCTTTTTGAGTTAACAAAAGTAGGCCCTTTAAAAGGAGATAATACATAGAAGCTTATTTTTCTTGCAAGCTACCCACCAGTTTTGGGGATTGCAGGGTATGTTACAGAGAATATTTTTTGAGGGAATTTCTTTAGTGTTCTGTCTTTACTCTCACCAGCACTCCTGACCTCGGACTGTGAGGAGAGAAGAGCATTTGCTATGTCTCATCTCCATTCAGTCATGCAGCAACTCTTCACTGGGTGACCACTGGTATATCAGAAATTAGGGTGCAGCAGTCAGCAAGAGGCAAGGTCTCCAGTCTATAATAGTATATAGTTCAGAGGAGAGACAGACCATAAATAGGTGTTCAAATATCAGGCACTGAAGAGTGTTTTGAATATAATGTAAGGTGATATGCCGGAATGACTGGTAGGCTACTTCCGTTGGGTGGCCAGAAAAAGCCTCCTTGAGATGACATTTAAACTGAGACTTGAATGTCAAGAAGGGAGAAGTGTGGTAGGCAGAAGAATCAGCTGGACAGTGACCATGAGGCAGGGAAAAATATGAGGTGTTGTAGAACTGAAAGACCCGTGATGCCTGATAGCAGTAAGAATGAGGGTGATGAAGTAGGAATGGTAGGCATGGCCCACAGTATGCAGCCCCGGGAGCCTGTGGTGGGCGGTTATGTATGTAAGAATCTGTTGGGAGTTTCAAGCCGAGAAGCGTTAGGATCTGATTGAGCAGGTGGACTTTGAGAATGGGGGACATAATTGTTCTATTTTGGATAGGTGAAACTTGAGGTGCCCAGTGGACATCCAAGTGGAGATGTTAGGTGAGTAGTTTGGGTTCCTGAGAAGCTAGAGGGACATTTAGGAGTCCCTAGGTTTTTAAAGTCACAGACTCTTTGTTTTTTTTTTAATTTTATTAATTTAATTTAATTTAATTTTGCTATTATTAATATACAATTACATGAGCAACATTATGGTTACTAGACTCCCCCTATTATCAAGTCCCCACCACATAGCCCATTGCAGTCACTGTCCATCAGCGTAGAAGGATGTTGTAGAATCACTACTTGTCTTCTCTCTGTTATACTGCCTGCCCCGTATCCCCCCACCCCACCCAAACGCTGGTTTTTAAAGGTCATTTAGGGAGAAATAAACTATAATGTAGAAGAGGGGCACAGCTGCCCCGTACAGCTGAGCTCTCCCTATACCTGGGGCCCTGTGGGGTTTGGCACTGTGTGTGCTGGTGCTGAGTGGGGGTCCTGGTCTTGCTCACCTCATGAGCCCTTCGTTGGGCTTGGCTCCTCTGGGCCAAGCTACGAGGTTAGTTACACTATGCTTATGTTCAGTTAGTAGAACAGACTTTTTAAACAAACCCTAGCTTAACCAACTCTGTATTTTTAATTACTGCAGTTTCAGAGTATGTCAGTTTTAAGATTTTAATTCAAGCTAGAAAGATCCCATAGTCTGTGAACAGTGAGGCCTCATTTATACAGATGTTTGAAGTGTGTGGGTAGCAAGTTTAGTTATCCAAAATGCAGGTGAAACTTACTGAAGAACTGAAGTCTCTTGAGCAGAATAACATTGATGTTAGAGGCCACTTGCAGGATTTAGCACTTTTCTTATAGAATCTGTCATCCTGAAGACCCTTTTATTTTTATTTAAGGAAGAAATCCAGACTTGTTGGTATTACATGCTATGGCCTAAGAAATTAGGAACAAGCTATTAGATGCAACTGTAGGGCAGCTCCACTGGAGACAGTCACATATTGGCTGGAGGGCATGTTTAAGGGATGAACTGTGGGTTCCTAGGAGATATAATAGTGGCTCTCTATCATCTAGAATGGTTCCATTAACAAAAAAATAGTAACTCTTGTCTGACTTATTTATTCTTTATTTGTGGATTAATGAAAAAATAATGGTTAAATTGAAAGACTGTCCAGTTGATGATCCTTGAGCAGAGAGAGCTTATTTCTGAATGATACCAAGTTAGAGGGAGGTTTCTGGTTATGTCTCAGGGCTCACAGTATCTCTATCAGTATCTGGGATAAAGCCATAGAAGGCATGCTTACCAGGTTTACAGATGACACAGACACAGGAGGAATAACAAGTATGTGGAACGAAAGAGTGAGGATCAAAGAGGTCTTGACAAATTGGCAAGTGTTCCGTTATTCATTGCTGTATGACAAGCCACCTCAAAATTTAGTAGCTTTAAATTATGGCAATACAAGTTTTACTCATGAATCTGTACTTGGACAGGGCCGGCAGGGACAGCTCATCTGTTCCACTTAGGCTCAGGCTTAAAGGTTAGGAGCTGGAGTCTGGTGTCTCAGTGAGGTGTCTGGTGGTGGGTCTTGGCCCTGCCTGGCCTCCGTCAGGGCTGGGGAGGAACACCTACCTGCTGTCGATTCCCCGTGCTGCTGCTTGGCTTCCTCATGAGGTAGTTGGTTGGGTTTCCATGGCAAGTATCCAGAAGATAGGAAGGGAGGTGCAAAAGTGGTATCACCTTTATGACCGAGCCTCAAAAGTTACAGTGTTACTTCTGCTGTGTTTATTGATTTTAAGTGAAGAGAAGCCCAGACCACATTTAAAGGGAAGAGAGATTAGGTTATACTATTTGATGGGAGGTATGTCAATGAATATGCAGACATGCTTTAGAATATGAGAGTCTGTTTTCTGGCCGAAAATTATTTATACTCTTTCTGCATGTTAAATGCACCCATCAATCCCAAGGCCTCCCCAGATCCCATTGTGACATTGGACTCAGATTTGAGGTCCAAGATCTCATCAGCTCAGACTCTTTGGGCATTGTTCTTCATGTTCAGTCCCTGCAGTATAGCAGCTGTGAACAGAAGACTGTGAATTAAGGGAGTAAGAAAGGTATATCCACAGTCCCCGCCTGCTCCCTGCCACCACCACCATTCAGCATTAGTGATGGGGCACACATGGGATAGGGTAGCTGGTGTAGACGCTTCCATTCAGAGTGTGGGAAAACAGGAGGTGCCCATAACAGTTCTGAAATTTAGCCCGACTCATGTCCCTGTTTCTTTGATTTGAGCTTGTCTTACTGCCTAGCTGTTGTTCACTGTGATGACTGCCTCTGCTCTCTGGGTTTCTGGTTCTGTTCTCTGAGTTTTTCTTCCCTTTCTATAAGAAGTATTGTGTGCTTGCAGCTGAGTAGGGTTCTCAGCCTACTTTTTGCCTGATGAAGTTCGGGGGTCCAAAGGCCTCTTTTCAGTGTGTAGAGTTTCTGTCCATTTCAGCCCAAGTGATATAATTCTTAAAAATTTATTTAAATTTCTTAGAATCAACTTATAATCAACTCTATTAGACAGAAGTATCACCTAGAAATCATTTTGAAATAAGCTTTTCTTCTATAACTTAGATTCTTTGTAAAGCTTTTGGGGAATAATGCCCTGAACATTCTTAGAGATCTTTTATTTGAAAGGGTCTGAGATATCATATTACATCTTTTTGAGGACTTAATAAAGTTTTACAGTTACATTCATGGTTTCCTGTTGGCACTCTGGATTCAATCTTTGCCCAGAGCCTTTTTTTCTTAATTTGCCTTTTGATAAATCTAGGGATGAGAGAGTTTTATTTTCAAACCCCTAAGGCCTGGCTCCTCTATATTTAACAGTTTTTCAATTTACCTCTCCCTGCTTAGATTTCATTACAGGCAGCAAAAGAAGACAATTGGCACTTTCAGCAGTCTGCCTGGAATCTCCTTATCTGAATCATCCAGTTCATTAGGTACATCTATTATTTTCCATGTTGCCATAGGCAACAGCATTGCTAAACTTTCTGCCTCTGGAGAGTAATGTCCTTTTTCTTTCTGCTTCCAACAGTTTTTTTCCTGTCCTTCAAGCCCTCCGGACAGCCTCCTTGAGGGCCCTAAGGCTTCCTTGAACACTCTCCTTAAGGTCCTTTTTGCTGCCTTATACCAAAAACACAGTGGAGAACGAAGGGAGTGGGGTCAGATCTTGTAGGCTTTATAGAACATCATAAGGACTTTGGATTTACTTTGAATAAGAAGGGAAACCACTGGAGGATGTCATTAGAAGCATAATAAGCTGATCTGACCTATGTTTTAAAAGAATTTCCATAAGTGCAAAGGGTAGATGCAGGGATGCCACTAAAGGAATTAAGAAATCCAGGTGAATGGTGATGGCCGTTTGGATCAGGGAGTGGTGAGAATTAATGCGATTTTGTTTACATTTTTAACATAGAGTCAACAGCATTTGCAGATGGTTTGAAGAGATAGATGATGAGGTTATGACCTGAGCCAGTGGAAGAGTGTTGTTCCATTTGCTGAGATGGGGAGACTGCAGAACAGGGTTTTCTAGAAGGGAATAAAATCATCATTTCCCTTTTGAGCACATAAAGTTTGACACTCTAATAGGCATTTAAGTGGAGATATCAAGTAGGCAGTTGGATTCAGGGGACAATTCTGGTCGGGCTATACATTTAGGAGTTGTCAGTATATAGATGGCATTTAAAGCCATGAGCCTTGATGTCAGATGTGAGAGTAAGGCAATCTAGCCTTTCCTGTTCAGGGAGATAATGGATAATGAGCAACTAGCAAAGAGATTGTGAAGGTGTGGCTAATGAGATGGGAGGAGAAGCCAGAGGGAGGGGTATCCTAGAAATTGCAGGACAAATGCATTTCAAGGAAGGGGAAAGGCTCCTGCATCTATTATCAGATTTATCAACATGGAGGTAATTGCGTAGGTACTGGAGTGTGTTCCAAAATGGGTTCAGGAGGGAAAAGATGAGATAGAATGTAGAACAACTTTTTTCTTTCCCATGAGATTTACTTTAAAGTGCAGAAATGAAATGAGCAGGTATAGGGGTCAAAAAGGTGTTTTTATTTTTTTAATTATGTGAGAAATAAAGGCATGTATACTGTCAGAATTGATTCTACAGGAAGGGAAACTGTGGCGCTAAAAGGAGAGCAGAAAATTGCTGGATACATATTCCTGAATAGGTGAGAAGGGGGATGGGAGTTCATCCACAGTCCGGGGAGAGGACACAGGGCACCGGCAGGGATGCAGGCAGAGCGGTAGATGCAGGGAGAAAGTGTGCATATTCCCCTCTCATTGCTTCGGTTTTCTCAGTGAGATAAGCAACATTATCAGGTGAGAGTGAGGAAGGGGAGGGAGGAAGTGTGCAGGAGCCACTCAGGCAAGTGAAAGACTAAAGTGTGGTAGGCGTCTGGGTCCCCTGGATTGTTGATGATGAATTTAAAGTGAGTCCATTTATGGTTGTGCAATTTGAGTCTCCAGTTATGGTCAGCCTCTGAGGTGCTGGCATGGAGAGGCAGAGTTGGTGGGTTTTTCCCACTGGATATTGTGGAGGGGTGATTGTGCAAGGGGACTGAGGATGACTGCAAGTGAGTGACGACCCTGGATGGTGAGGGATGTGAAGACATGGCATGGGGGAGGAGGACCCATGAAAAGGTAGTAGAGGAGACTTCCGGGAAGATGGCGGTGTGAGCAGGGTGGCAGAAATCTCCTCCCAACACTATATTTATCTACGAAAACAAAGAAAATACATCTATTCCTAAAAGAGAGACGAGAATACACAGGAAAGCGCACAGCGTGCAGCTACACCCAAGAGGACTCGGCACCCCAAGAGGCGGGTAAGATACGGAGCCGCGACCCGGCGGGACCCGAGCCCTCCCCCACCCCAGCGCACGGGCGGGAGGAGAGGATTCAGAGCCGGGAGGGAGAGGAAGCACACCCCGCGAAGTAGCCAGCCGCGGTGATCCGCGCGGGGAGCGCTGACCCACATTGCGCAGTGCAGCGGAGATTGGAGAGACAGAGGGGCAGGATCTGAGCGGGAACGCGCCAGGGGGCTTGCAGCCGGCTCCGGGAAGGAAAAAAAAAGTGCGCGCTTTCCTCAGCGGTCTTAAAGAGACAGGAGCCCAGCGGAGGAGCCGGATCGCCCCAGCACACTCAGCCCAGCAGGCTGGGAGTCCTGGGGAATTTCAGACGCCTTAGCTGGCGACTGAGGAAGCGTAGCCATACTTAACACTTCTCACTGAGATCAACAGCCTCCTATTCGTTCCCACCCCTGCCAGAGCAATAAAGGGCCCTGCGGAGTGGCACAGTCACAGCTGTGGAATAGTGGGGCAATAGCGCCACCTAGAGCATTCCCACAGAATCTACGTCTGGTGGGCATTTTTTTTGTTTTGTTTTGTTTTGTTTTTTGTTTTATTTTTGTTTTTTCTTTTCTTCCTTTTTTTCTTTTTTCTTTCTTTTTTTTCTTTTTTTCTCTTTTTTTTTCTTCTCTTTTTAAAGTCTTAAAGAGCCCAGCTGACATACGTGGCAACTATCAGTGACCAAATTACACAGCCATGAAAAGACAGAGGAATATGGTTCAGACCAAAATCAACCAGACAACCCCAGAGAGGGAGTCTGAAGGGATGGAAATGCACAGCATCCCTGAAAAAGAATTTAGAATAAAAGTCATAACCATGCTGATGGACCTACAGAGAAATGTGCAAGAGCTGAGTGAGGAAGTGAGGGAACTGAGGAAAGACAATACAGAAATCAGACAAGCGATCGACGGGCTTAACAGCAGAATGGATGAGATGCGAGAGACTGTTAATGGAATAGAAAACAGAGAACAGGAGTACAGAGCAGCTGAGGCAGAGAGAGATAAAAGGATTTCTAGGAATGAAAGAATATTAAGAGAACTGTGTGACCAATCCAAACGGAACAATATTCGCATTATAGGAGTACCAGAGGAAGAAGAGAGAGAAAAAGGGATAGAAAGTGTCTTTGAAGAAATAATTGCTGAAAACTTTCCCTCGCTGGGGAAGGAAGTAGTCTCGCAGTCCACCGAAGCTCATAGATCTCCCAACACAAGGGACCCAAGGAAGACAACACCAAGACACATAATTATTAAGATGGCAAAGATCAAAGATAAAGACAGGGTATTAAAGGCAGCTAGAGAGAGAAAAAAGATCACCTACAAAGGAAAACCCATCAGACTATCATCAGACTTCTCAACAGAAACCTTACAGGCCAGAAGAGAATGGCATGATATATTTAACGTTATGAAACAGAAGGGCCTTGAACCAAGAATATTGTATCCAGCACAATTATCATTTAAATATGATGGAGGGATTAAACAATTTCCAGACAAATGAAAGTTGAGAGAGTTTGCCTCTCATAAACCACCACTACAGGATATCTTAAATGGACTGCTCTAGATGGAAGCACACCTAAGGCTAAAAAGATGTCACCAGAGAAAATAAAATCATAGCAAAGAAAGCAGACCATCCAAATACTAACTAAAGGCAAAGAATAAAACACCTATTATAGAAAGAATGGAGGAGGAGAATAAGAAGGGAGAGAAAGAAAGAAACATCAGACTGTGTTTACAATAACTTAACAGGAAGTTAAGTTAGATTGTTAGATAGTAAAGAAGCAACCCTTGAACCCTTGGTAACCACGAATCTAAAGCCAGCAATGGCAATAAGTACATACCTATCAATAATCACCCTAAATGTAAATGGACTGAATGCACCAATCAAAAGACACAGAATAACAGAATGGATAAAAAAGCAAGACCCATCTATATGCTGCTTACAAGATACTCACCTCAAACCCAAAGATATACACAGACTAAAAGTGAAGGGATGGAAAAAGATATTTCATGCAAACAACAAAGAGAAAAAAGCAGGTGTTGCAGTACTTGTATCAGACAAAATAGGCTTCAAAATGAAGAAAGTAGCAAAAGATAAAGAAAGACATTATGTAATGATAAAGGGGTCAGTCCAACAAGAAGATATAACCATTATAAATATATATGCACCCAACACAGGAGCGCCAGCATATGTGAGACAAATACTAACAGAATTAAAGGAGGAAATAGACAGCAATGCATTCATCTTAGGAGACTTCAACACACCACTCACTCCAGAGGACAGATCAACCAGACAGAAATAAGTAAAGACACAGAGGCACTGAACAACACACTAGAACAGATGGACCTAACAGACATCTACAGAACTCTACACCCAAAAGCAACAGGATACACATTCTTCTCAAGTGCACATGGAACATTTTCCAGAATAGACCACATACTAGGCCACAAAAAGAACCTCAGTAATTTAAAAAATATTGAAATCCTACCAACCAACTTCTCAGATCACAAAGGTATAAAACTAGAAATAAATTTTTAGAAAGAAATCAAAAAGGCTCACAAATACATGGAGACTTAACAACATTCTCCTAATTAATCAATGGGTTAACGACCAAATCAAAACAGAAATCAAAGAATATATGGAGACTAATGACAACAACAACACAAAGCCACAACTTCTGTGGGACGCAGCAAAGGCAGTTCTAAGAGGAAAGTATATTGCAATCCAGGCCTATTTAAAGAAGGAAGAACATTCCCAAATGAATAGTCTAAAGACACAATTACTGAAATTGGAAAAAAGAAGAACAAATGAGGCCCAAAGTCACCAGAAGGAGGGACATAATAAGATTAGAGAAGAAATAAATAAAATTGAGAAGAATAAAACAATAGAAAAAATCAATAAAACCAAGAGCTGGTTCTTTGAAAAAATAAACAAAATAGATAAACCCTAGCCAGACTCATTAAGAGAAAAAGAGAATCTACACACATAAACACAATCAGAAATGAGAAAGGAAAAATCACCACGGACCCCACAGAAATACAAAGAATCCTAAGAGAATATTATGAGAATCTATATGCTAACAAGCTGGAAAACATAGAAGAAATGGACAACTTCTTAGAAAAATACAACCTTCCAAGACTGACCAAGCAAGAAACAGAAAAACTAAACAGAACAATCACCAGTGACGAAATCGAATTGGTAATCAAAAAACTACCCAAGAACAAAACCCCTGGGCCTGATGGATTCACCTCTGAATTCTACCAGACGTACAGAGAAGAAATAACACCGATTCTCCTTAAAGTTTTCCAAAAAATAGAAGAGGAGGGAATTCTTCCAAACTCATTCTATGAAGCCAGCATCACTCTAATACCAAAACCTGGCAAAGACCTCACCAAAAAAGAAAATTACAGACCAATATCCCTGATGAACGTAGATGCAAAAATACTCAACAAAATATTGGCAAACCGAATTCAAAAATACATCAAGAGGATCATACACCATGATCAAGTGGGATTCATCCCAGGGATGCAAGGATGGTACAACATTCGAAAATCCATCAACATCACCACATCAACAAAAAGAAGAACAAAAACCACATGATCATCTCCATAGATGCTGAAAAAGCATTTGACAAAATTCAGCATCCATTCCTGATTAAAACTCTGAACAAAATGGGTATAGACGGCAAGTACCTCAGCATCATAAAGGCTATATATGACAAACCCACAGCTAACATCATACTTAATGGCGAGACGCTGAAAGCTTTCATCTAAGATCGGGAACAAGACAAGGATGCCCACTCTCTCCACTGTTATTCAACATAGTACTGGAGGTCCTAGCCATGGCAATCAGACAAAACAAGACATACAAGGCATCCAGATTGGTAAAGAAGAAGTCAAACTGTCACTATTTGCAGATGACATGATACTGTACATTAAAAACCCTAAAGATTCCATTCTGAAACTACTAGAACTAATATCTGAATTCAGCAAAGTTGCAGGATACAAAATTAACACACAGAAATCTGTTGCTTTCCTATACACTAATGATGAACTAACAGAAAGAGAAATCAGAAAAACAATTCCATTGACAATTGCATCAAAAAGAATAAAATACCTAGGAATAAACCTAACGAAGGAAGTGAAAGACCTGTACTCTGAAAACTACAAGACACTCCTAAGAGAAATTAAAGAGGACACTAACAAATGGAAATGCATCCCATGCTCTTGGCTAGGAAGAATAAATATTGTCAAAATGGCTATACTACCTAAAGCAATCTACAGATTCAATGCAATCCCTATCAAACTACCAACAGCTTTCTTCAATGAACTGGAACAAATAATTCTAAAATTCATATGGAACCACAAAAGACCCCGAATAGCCAAAGCAATCCTAAGAAGGAGGAATAAAACAGGGGAATTACACTCCCTGACTTCAAGCTCTACTACAAAGCCACAGTAATCAAGACAATTTGGTATTGGCACAAAAACAGACCCACAGACCAGTGGAACAGAATAGAAAATCCAAACATTAACCCAAACATATACAGTCAATTAATATTTGATAAAAGTGCCTTGGATATACAATGGGGAGATGACAGCCTCTTCAGCAGCTGGTGTTGGAAAAACTGGACAGCTACATGTAAGAGAATGAAACTGGACTACTGTCTAGCCCCATACACAAAGGTAAACTCAAGGTGGATCAAAGACTTGAATGTAAGTCATGAAACCATAAAACTCTTAGAAAAATAGGCAAAAATCTCTTGGACATAAACATGAGCAAGTTCTTCATGAACATATCTCCCTGGGCAAGGGAAACAAAAGCAAAAATGAACAAGTGGGACTATATCAAGCTGAAAAGCTTCTGTACAGCAAAGGACACCATCAGTAGAACAAAAAGACATCCTACAGTATGGGAGAATATATTCATAAAAAACGTATCTGATAAAGGGTTGACATCCAAAATATATAAAGAACTCATGCACCTTAACAAACAGAAAGCAAATAATCCAATTAAGAAATGGGCAGAGGACATGAATAGACACCTCTCCAAAGAAGAAATTCAGATGGCCAACAGGCACATGAAAAGATGCTCCACATCACTAATCATCAGAGAAATGCAGATTAAAACCACAATGAGATACCACCTCACCCCAGTGAGGATGGCCAACATCCAAAACACAAACAACAACAAATGTTGGCAAGGATGTGGAGAAAAGGGAACCCTCCTACACTGCTGTTGGGAGTGCAATTTAGTTCAACCATTGTGGAAAGCAGTATGGAGGTTCCTCAAAAAACTCAAAATAGAAATACCATTTGACCCAGGAATTCCACTCCTAGGAATTTACCCTAAGAATGCAGCAGCCCAATTTGAAAAGGACAGATGCACCCCTATGTTTATTGCAGCACTATTTACAATAGCCAAGAAATGGAAGCAACCTAAGTGTCCATCAGTAGATGAATGGATAAAGAAGATGTGGTACATATACACAATGGAATATTATTCAGCCAGAAGAAGAAAACAAATCCTACCATTTGCAACAACATGGATGGAGCTAGAGGGTATTATGCTCAGTGAAATAAGCCAAGCCGAAAAAAGACAAGTATCAAATGATTTCACTCATATGTGGAGTATAAGAACAAAGAAAAAATACTGAAGGAACAAAACAGCAGCAGACTCACAGAACCCAAGAACGGACTAATAGTTACCAAAGGGAAAGGGACTGGGGAAAATGGGCGGGAAGGGAGGGATAAGAGGGAAAAGGGCATTACGATTAGCAGATGTAATGTTGGGGGGGCACGGGGAGGGCAGTACAACTCAGAGAAGACAAGTAGTGATTCTGTAACATCTCACTACGCTGATGGACAGTGACTGTAATGGGGTTGGTGGGGGGGACCTGATGAAGGGGTAGTTTAATAATCGTAATATTGCACATGTAATTGTAAATTAATGATAATAAAATAAGTTATATTAAAAAAAAAAATGAAAGGTAGTAGAGGAGCATTGAACTGTGTGTCCTGCTGGAGTCAGAATGTCAGAGGAAGAGAGCTGAGAAGAGAGGTGTTAGTTGAATGTAAGAATCTCCAAACTGAGGCTATGCATTCCTATTCAGACAGTATTGTAGAGCTGAGGTTAACATGGAGAGGGGTTCAGTTCCTTGGATCGACTGTTCTATCCTTTTGAGCAAGTTGTTTAAATACTCAGTTTCCTCATTTGTGAAATGGTAATTATAGTAATTCCTACTTCATAGACTTATGAAGAGCATTAAATGAGTAAATGCATGTAAAGTCTTTAATAGTGCCTGGTGCATGGTAAGCATTTCATAAATGTTAGTATTTATAACTATTGTTATTTCTGTAACACTTAGCTTGGTGCCAGGGTCTGTGAGTGAGTCTGTTGGAATCCGTTTTAGTTGGAAAAAGGGTCCAGTTACAACCCCGCTCCCACCAAATTGCCCAATGTCAGGCCCTTGTTTTTCTGCTGCTGTGAGTTAGCGCAGCTCAGAAATGCCATGCTG
Source organism: Smutsia gigantea (assembly GCA_032199065.1). Classification (NCBI taxonomy): domain Eukaryota; kingdom Metazoa; phylum Chordata; class Mammalia; order Pholidota; family Manidae; genus Smutsia; species Smutsia gigantea. Next base: position 363,776 of record JAVSCE010011040.1, read on the forward strand.
TAGCTCAGTGCCACAGGGAACCATGCCTGGGGCAGACAAAAGGAGTGAAGGGACCGCTTCCCTTCTGGAAGTTCTCCATAAGCATTGATTTCTTAGCTGAGTCTTAGCTGTTGGGTGACATCAATTTCAATATAGTACTCAAGTGTAAGGGAACTGAGGTATTACATTCTGTGTTGTCCCTTAAAAATGGACCCATGAGCTTTAAGAACAGTTGGGTGGATAGACATCATTTTTATAAAAATTTAAGGCTCTGTTCTCCATTTCTGGTTTTTTAAATCTGTGAACCCACTGTTCAAAGGCTTTCTCCACAATGATGCCTTCCTACACTCACCCTGAACCTAATTGTTTTGTACATAATTTTATTCTCATATGTACTCATCTCATACACATTATCATCTCACTTAGCACATTGTATTGTAATTCTAGGGCCTGTGTCCCCTGCTAGGCTAGGAGTGCCTCAAGATTAGGGGCGGGTCTCAGTTGTCTTTGTTTTCCCACAAACCCCAGGACAGGGTCTGACACGACAAAGAACATGTATAGTGGGTATTCCATACACGTTACATGAACGAATGAATGATATACCAATTTTAGAATCTAAATACATCGTGGATATAGACAAATATCCTGGATGTAGGCCTTAAAATTGGGCTGTGGTGTTCATTGGTAATTCTTGTGCCCTCTTTCTTTTTGGTTACGGAGTAGCCGCCTGATGTGTTTCACGGTGATCACACTTGCTGTGTTCGATTGCTTGTTGGTAATGAGAGGTGACAAGTGCCGTCAGTGTGGCAGCTTTGGCTCCAAGGTCATTTTTTTCCCTTGATTGAATGTAAGCTGGTTTTACATTTTAAGATGTTAGCTTATGAAACCTGGTGGCTCATGTTTATTATTTATATTCTGGGACATTTATCATCATCTGACTTCTGTGACCCGAGGTCTCCATTTGGATCAAGATATTTGTGGATGGCAAACGCTGGATTGGTGTTTGGCATATCTAATATGCAGTGAGCTGACTGAACAGCTTCACTGAATCTTGACTCCTTTTTTTTCTGCAAAATTGTAATTTTTAACTTGTTTCAGAACCTTCATTATATTTTTCCACCTCACCAATCTGATTGCCGTTAAGGAAAGAGATTGATTTAAAAATTGTACAGATTATCATTAATGTGAAATTTTGATACATTAATCAGTCTTTGTTACATTTAGCTAAAAGCGTCCTTCCTATTTTGTTTACCTTTCTTTTTTAACAACTTAAAAACATTCTAGAGACAAAAAAAAAAACAAAAAATCAATCCTCCTGCCCCGCCCCCAAAACCCCAAACAAAACAAAAACAAAAAATGAATTGGTTTGAAGAATCGGCTTATAACATTTATTTTTTTTTGAGAAGATGATGTTAGAATGAGAGAGAAACTCTCTTTCTATTTGTTCCTTACTAGTTTGAAGATGAGATTAAACAAAAAGTAGTAAATCCAGAGGCCCTTCTGCTTCCCTTCCCTCCTCTCCATCCCCAGGCACTTAGTGAGTGCACATGGGTAACTGTGAAGTAAGGCCTGATATAGTTGCCTTACTGGGAGAGCCCCTAATGGCCTAACTCCAAGTCCCCTCCCTGAAGTGTCCTTGTGGGAAAGGTCCCTACCCAGGTAATCCTTTAGCATACTGGCCAGCTCACATCTTGATTTTGTCCTTGTAAAATCTGGAGCAAAGAAACAAATTGATCTACAGAGCTTGGCGATAATGAATGGCTATTTTTCTGCCAGCCACTGAAACCTAATGCAAGTGTTTTGGTTATTTGTGTGTGTTTTCCTTGGTTTTATCCTCTCTGAAAGATCTAGGGATAGTCATACCTTTTTATTTCACATGCATGGCAAAAAAGAGCCTGCCCACCTGATGTTTCCTCTTCATGGGAAGAATCTGTTGCTTTACACACTTAGATGATAGGTCTGCTCCGTGTCCAACGTGCCACTTAATGTTTGGATTGATTTTGCTCTATTTGGATGAATCAGCGTTTTCCTAGGAGCCATTATTTTAACACCTAAGCCACATCTTTATTCACTGTGGGGCCCAAAAGCAGTTCACTGATTATAGCCTCTGTTTCTAATACTTTTTTTATTTTAAAAGTGAGTGATTCTAGGCCTTTAAAAATTGAGAAATGATAAGGACCAGAATAACGAACATTGTATTTTAAGTTGCTACACTTATATTGGTTACTTTACTTTTTAAAAAAGTTGAAAAATGGAAACAGCTATATATGTGGCAAAGAATGAAGATGAAGTGTACAGAATAGAGTTTAGTACTACAATAAAATGATTATGGCCTATATTTAGTGTGAATAATTTTTACATGATTAGGAATAAAAGGCAAGGGGATTATGTATGATATTATAATTATATAGCAGAGCAAGCATTTCTGCCCCCCAGTGGAGGGGCACAGAAGGGGGAATTGGCAAGAAGGTTTGCTGGGTCTTCTTTTGTGACCCGTGATTCCTGGGCCAGGGCTGTCAGGGGAGTGTGAATGTTTCCACCCAGGCAAATACAAGAGTGCTGGGAATAAAGTGGCTCAAGCCAGGCCAGCTCCTACCTTCCTGCTGTGAGAACTGGCCCTTCTTTATTCAGGAACGTGAGAAAATGGAAACTGGCTTGCTTGGCCCTTGGGATCTCCAACATTTGGCAAACACAGAGGGGGAGAGGTTCTACATCTTCCTGTCGGGATGAGAACCCGAAGCCCTCTGTGTGTGTGTTGCCTCTCTCTTGTTCTTCTCCCAGAGAGGCAAAGCTAAAGGCTTGTTTCTTTTTCTTTCAGTGATTTTATTTCATAAAGGTGGGGTTTAAAGGAAGGCCACTCCCTAGGGCCCCAAATTCTCCCATCACTGTCTGAAATTCTGTTTATGAAAGATTAATTTGAGTTAATCAGCAGGTAGTTTAGATTGGCTAATGGCATTTAGTAAGAAGACCCACACACCTTGATAACCATCACTAACAGGTGTTGAATACTTAGTATGAGCCAAGGACTCCTCTAAAGTCTATACATGAATTAACTTATGTAATCCTCACAGCAAGCGTGTGAGGAAGGTTCAGAGATGCCCAGTAACTTGTTCCAAGTTATGTGGTGATGATGAGGGAGAGGCACGACAGAAGCCCGCTGGGGCTGCGCAGGGACTTGCACCCCTAGCCACTGTGCCGAGCTGCCTTTCCTGGGTATGTAATGAGGATGTGACTTAATTTGCTTTCTTCGTAACATCCAGCAGCCACACCTGTGAGGGGTGGGACGGGAAGTGAAGAGGGTGAGGGCATTTCAGAGGGAGCCATGGCCATTGGGAGGCTGTGATAGGGACTTTGAAAAGAGACTTGGGGGGCATTCTCTGGGGCCAAGCATCTTGATACTACTCCCTTGTAACCAGTGTGACAGTTCAACCAGGAGCCTAGCCACTACTGTTTCTCCCCTCTTCTCTATGAACGATATCAATTTTCTTTCTGTGTTCTAGCTGCAGAAAGCTGTTATGTTTGTTTCTGTGTGTATATAAGTTAAATGTTTTACTTAATAAGTATTTAAATGCCATTTAAAATAACACCTTGAAAATATTCTTAAAGTGAAGGCCAATGAAAAGCAACTAATTTCTATAACTACCCTTTTTCCTCACACAGTATTGGCTGGATCCTGCAAAATCCCTTGCCGAGCACAAAGAACTGATCAACAGTAGGTGTTTACTTTTAACTTTGTTAAGAGGTGCTTTGAAAAAGAATATGATGTGACTGATTAGTTGGGTACAGAGTAGGTTTTGGTGCTGCAGAGATGAGTACTGAGTACATGAGCCCCAGAACATGGAGACGGGTGTGTGTGCATTGCCAGGCTCGTCTCCAAACTGACTAAATTTTGGTTGATAAAAACTCTTGAGTGGCTCTTAGTATTGAATGTGGCTTGGGGTACACCTGCCCTTGACTTTTTTTAAATATAATTTATTTTATTATCATTAATCTACAATTACATGTGCAATATTATGGTTATTAAACGACCCCTTCATCAGGTCCC